>SSNR01000255.1:76214-122500 GCA_006937965.1 Callopanchax toddi | reverse complement strand
ACAAAGAGACGCACTAGTCGACTAGTGGCCATTTTAATGCTTACTAGTTAACATGTAGACATTTTATGCGCACTAGTTGACTAGTTGACCATTTGTATGCGCACTAGTTAACTAGTAAGGACAAAATAGTGTCTACTAGTTGACTAGTTGATATTTTAGGCCGAACTAGTTAACTAGTTGACACTTTTTAAGTGCACTAGTCGACTAGTTGACATTTTAAGGCTTACTAGTTTACTAGTTGACAATTTTTTGGTGCACTAGTGAACTAGTTGACAGTTTTTTGGTTGCACTAGTGAACTAGTAAGGCCAAAATAGCGTCAACTAGTTAACATGTTGACTTTTTAGGCTGTACTAGTTAACTAGTTGGCACTTTTTAGGTGCACTAGTCAACTAGTGCGCATTTTGAACAGTCACTAGCTCACTAGTAGGTGGAATTTGCATGAACTAGTTAACATGTAATGTTTTTTAGTGCTTACTTGTTAACATGTATGGCAAAGTCATCAACTAGTTCAGTCTAGGAGTCAACTAGTGAATAAAAAAGCCTACTAGTAGGGGATTTTGGCCTACTAGTGCAGTTTTTTGGCTGACTAGTGTAGTTTTAGCTTCAACTAGTTGACCAAAAGTGTGACTAGTTGGGAAAAATTCTTACTAGTAAGAATTTTTACTCAACTAGTACATTGTTTTTCTGAACTAGTTGTGGCAAATTTTGAACTAGTCAAGTGTAGTCGCGAACTAGTTAACCGTTATGTCACTTGATATCAAGGATATGTAATAAATGCTCAAACGGCTTGCCATAGATTGCTGATTTTTTTTCCCATCTCTCCCTGCTTGAACACAGCTGACTTCTTTGAATGGGTGACGAATCTCTCCAGTAGAAAGCCATGAAGGCTGAGGAGACATTTTAACAGGTAGATTTAGGTGTTTCTGAGCAAAGAGAATGCTAACGTTTTTACGACAGTGACTCTAAAAGGACACTAGGGGGTGCTAAAACAAGCCAAAACTGCATAGTATGCTTTAAAATAAATAAAAATACTCAAATTTATTGAAAGAATTGGTTGTGCACTTTGAAGCTGAGACAGTAGAGTGGAATTCTAAAGTACATCAACACAAAAAATAAGTTTAATGATTAATCATATCAACTATCAAGTGGTGGCACTAGAGAGGTACATATTCCTCTTTAACTTCAATTAGTTACATTTTAATTCAAACCAAAACGTCAGCCTTTTTAACAATTACATCTGTTTTCAGGCACAAACATTATAGACTGATTAAAAATACTCTAAATATGTAGGCCTAACTATGTCCTGTTAAAACTGTTCAGTCACTCATTCAGGCATGAGGCTGACAGAACAATCAGAACATGCATTCTATACAGTCAGTTTCATTCAAAATACATGATATTTTAAAAAAAGCTGAAAAATATTGGAAAAATCCCTCAAATTATGTAGCTTTACCTGAGAATCCTCACTGACTCCAAAAAACAACATTTTACTTTGAACTTTCCTCTGTAGTCGTAAACCCCAAAATCAATTCAACAAAAAGTGCCATTTTAAAAGAATTCAAGTACACAAAGCTACCTTTCTTCTGATGACCTCATCAGTTGATAAATATGTGAAAACATCATCCTCACTCCCTTCAACCTGAGGAGACACTGACATCATTTGAAGGAATTACCTGGAAAACATGGTGTTTATTTCTCTTTTAAGAGTCTCAAAGTCTGAAGTTTAATAAATAAATCAATGTTCACCTGCCAACACCTCACTAAACAAAACACACTTTTTTAAGCCATCAGCCACTGGGCATAACTCACCTCTTTATGCTAATACAAACTGAGTTCAGTCATTGGGGGTGTATCTTCTGTTACACCATGTTTTCTGCACAGCGGGGCAATAAGAAGCTTCACCAATGATGCTTCAATCCCTGAGGAGCAGCCTGTTTCAAAAGGTGCAACATAAAAGGAATCCTCTCTCTGTGATGACCATGATTAACTCTATTTTATTTGCCTTTAAATGGACTTCAAAGTCAGTAAAAGGTTCTAGCAGCTTATCCCAAAAACTCAGCATTAAACTTCTAGTTGAATCCAAAGGATTTTAAAGCAGACAGTGAATTTTCTGTGTGTTATCTCCGTTGCTGCTCTCTGCGGTCGAGCCGTCTCCTTTCCCAGCACCACTTTCACCTGTAATGCAGGAACAAAGCACCCGCTACAGGAATCAATGCACTTGTCATTCACAGCTATGGGTGGATCAGCAGAAAGGTCACGAACTCCCAAAACGTCGATTCCTCATATAAAGAATGCACCCCCCCCCAACAGGCTGACAACATCCTCTCAGCCACTCTGAAGTTTCTGTTCATGAATACAGAACAACGTCAGCTTCTCCTCCTCACGTCATCTCTGCTGTGCTGCCGGTTTATAATAATAAAAATCAGTTTTCTGCCATTTAGAGGAGACAGATTAGCATAATGAGCCCTAAATGGCATGAATTCAATATTAGCAGCCGTGTTTTATTAAGTTATGTGTATACCAAATGAGCTAGCTGGAAGCAGATGAGAATTCTCATCTAGATATGAATATTTTTATTGTAATTAAATGCATTTCCATAAAGCACAGAGGTCGTTTCTCTAAGACTGTGAGAAATGAATCATAATTTATGATAATGAGTCTGCAGGAGTCTTTATTCCATACGAGTGTGCAGGGTTCTCTGTTTTGTGCATTTAATTCTGGACAACTTAAGTGATATTAAAGGCTATAATTCAGTGTTCATCAGGATTGTGCTGCTCTGAATCCATATCTACTGCCCCCAGTTAAAACTGTTGAAGACTTCCTCGGTGGCCATTATTCATCCAAAAGATAAACATTTGACCAGTTCAATCAAAGATAACCGTAAAAAGATTTAGATGGACTCAGTCGGTGGCCAGATAAAGCAGTACACCAACATCTCAGACTTTCTGCTCCAAATTCAATTATAGTCGTGTCTGTCTGTCTGTGTTTTGTGTTCCAGGCTGAATCAGGAGAAGTTTGGAGAAACTAAATGTCTGGTGGAGCCTGAGACAGTGGATCAGACATGACTGGAGGGAGCAGCAGCATGTTAACTTCCTACATCATCTAATTCCTAAAGGTTATGCTGGAGTCAGAGAAAGTCAGCGTGTGCAATCTCATCCATCACCGAGAGGCAGGAAAAGCCTCTGTAACAAAGAAAAACACACATTTCAATTTTGTGTTAGCAACAAGGATTACAACTTTTTATTCCAGTTTTAAAGATTTGAGGATCAACAAGTGTAGATTATTAATCATGTCTGTTTGTTTTTAAAATATCAATCTGACCCATTTTTTATTTCTGTGGAAAAGTTTAAAGATTCAAACTATTATTTTTAGTAAGTGACGATTTTAGTTTCATTACCACTACCAGCTCTCCCTTGTCCTGTATTATTTGGTCCCCATGTTGTTCTCTCTGTTTATGTCTCATATTCTACATAATGCACTGTAAAAATGTATAAATATATTTAGATGAATCAATAAGTATCATGATGATCACATTAAGTCTGTTTGCCTCAAGATTACACATTTTAGCCAATCAGAAAGTGATTTAAAGTTCAAACTTATGTCATGAGGGATTTGACCTTTGACCTGGCAGAAAGTCCCACCCACTCACCTGCACACAAATAGCAACATATTTATTTAGTCAGAAAAATGGCAATTTTATTTACATGGAGAGGGTGGGGTTTAAAACTTCCACTTTGTGTGTGTGTGTGTGTGTGTGTGTGTGTGTGCGTGCGTGCGTGCGTGCGTGTGTGTGTGTGTGTGTGTGTGTGTGTGTGTGTGTGTGTTTGGCTTCAATTTCTATTTTACATTCCTGTGTCTATATAATCTACTGTGTGTTGATGATAAATCATGAGGTGAACAGACGACCAGAAATTAAACCAGATTCAACAAAATAATAAATCAGTAATAAACATTTTAAAAAAAAGGAAAAAAAAACTTTGGTGCAAAGGTGGATGAAGAAAGTACTTTAAAGTTAGATTTGTTTGTTTCATGCAGGTTGTTTAAACTTAAAAACAGAGAATTGTAGAATCTTTTTCTAGTGTATCGATAATTGAACAAGGCCTTTCAGGACCAACTTCTGGGACACTTTGCTCAGCTCCTATTACTTTTATTTAATTATGTTTTAGGGTTTTATTCAAGTTCATGTTTATTAAACCCCAGGTGGGTCCAAAGTGCAACCTGTGAGTCATTTGCAGAGTGATGTTCTGTGGTCCTGAATTGTAAATCAGGAACAATTTTAGCCCTCCAGCAGTTGAAGCACAAATTTAAAATTTGTATTTGTAGGGCGAGATTTTTACTAATGCATGGCTAAACAACAAAAAAGAAAAGAAATAGAAATATTTTAAAAATTAAAATGTATAATAAAATATTATTAACCACATTCTTTCTTGTTTTAATTTCATGATAATTTGTTATAGCACAAATCTGATTGTTGTCTCACAGATCGCTGTCATGGGGTCCTGAACTAGACGGATACCTGATGTTTTTCAAAGCGACTTCAATCTGAATGATTGAGTCACATCACGTCTGACTGTTACGTCAACAACACGTGACGGACAGAACAAATCTGCACCGGACCGGAGGAGACGGGAAGCTGCAGGGCAAAATGAAAACAATGGATGGAACAAGCTTTGATTCATCTCTTGGTCACAATTTTGAGTCTGTTCCGATTAAACGATGTTTAAAATTGAGAACACATTCTAAAGTCTAGCAGCCATATTTACTTCTGTCAATACAACACACACACAAAAACACGCACATACTGTACACACAAGGTGACACAGGCACATGTTTGAAAGGCCGACTAGACGACAGTCAGAATGGGTGCATTTCCCATGAGTGCCTTAATGCACTAAAAGGCACACAGCGGTCGGGCGGCCAAAGAAAATTTTACCTTATAGCTCAGAAGGTCAGGGAGGAGAGCAGCCAGTGGAAAGTTCCCTCTATAACCCGCCATCATGAGGCAGCAGTGGTGATGTCACTGGAGGAGTCGGAAACACGTGAGACTTTTGAGCAACATTTATATATCTTGACTAAGTCCAGCAGCGTTACTGAAGAAAGAGTAACCCGTATCCTGTTATTGTTTATGATAAGGCAAAGAAATGAAGGCCTTTCTGTTTTGGACTTATACAAATTTATTTGATGATCTTTGTCTGCAAAAATCCCAATTCGTTCTTTTAATTTAATTTATTTTTTTAAATTCTTGAGCAGGTAAAAACAGATTTACCAATATAATTATTTTGGCAGTTTGCCTCATCTAGCTGTCTTCTGCTCATCTGGGTCTGGGTCGAGGGGGCAGCATCCCTATTGAGAGACTGTCATCTCCCCAGCCAGCTCACCCAGTGGCACCCCTCCTGCCACTGGGTGGTGGAGACTCCTGCTAACAGAACATGTCTGCTTCAAGTTCCTCCCAGATTAAGTAGGTTTAACAAGTGTTTCTGTAAAACTACAGACAGAAAGCAAACAGGTTTGTTTATTTATTGCAGGATGTGTTATTGTCATCACAATATTAGGCACTATTGTTGCATATCGCAGGTTTTTCTAATATCGTGCTGCCCTATAACTTAGAGCGTAGATTGATTAAAAGTGATGTCAACGCTTCTAGAAAAGTTGTATTTTAGTACATTTATGTAGTTAAAGCGGCTCTCTGGATTATTTTTCTCTGTATCAAAGTTTTCTAAATGTTTTAAATGATATTTCAGGTCTAAACTATGATCTATGGGTTGAGTTCCACAACATCTGTCATTCTGATGAAGACCCTCCTTCCTCCTAGAGACACCTTTCCATTATTTCTTGCCGCCGACATTTTTTAGCCAATGAAATTCAAATGTCTGTATTCTCTCAACATGCACGCGCATCGACCAAACCTGTACCAGTAGGGGGCGCTGTCGTACAGGACGCTCCGTGTGTTTCTCTGTTTGCATATCAGCCTCACGGCTCATTTCTACTAAAAACCTACCCATTTCCCAGCAAAAGACGGGTTTATTTTTATTTTTAAACCTTTCACCTCACAGAATGGCAAGGCTTGACAGGATTATGCGTTTATTTTGGTCAGAAAGTTCATCCAGGGCCGAGTCAAGTTCAGCTTCAGAGTCCAGCAGCAGCTCGGTGCTAACAGAGCTAATATCAGAAGCAGCAGGGACAGAGAGGGCTCATCAGACCCTCGTAGTGTTGTTGGAATAAGATTGTGAACTGTGAGTGATTAAACCCTACACATTGAGTGGTACAGTTCATGCCCGCAACGTATATGCGTCGTGTGCACGCGTGCACGCACGTGACCGGACGCGCGTGTCGAGATGTTTTGAGGAGGAGCCTTTGGACGCTAGATTCAAAAACTGCTCTCTTGCTGAAATCCTCCGGAGTGCTGCTTTAAATAAATAAATAGTGTCCATATGGTTATTATTTAATGATGTATGTCACCTATAACTTTTTTATTTTATTTTTCATTATTTTATTATCAGGATTATTTAGCTTCCTATTTATGCGTCTTGTTGGTATAAAATTTCATACAAAACAGTCTCAAATGGTCTAAAAAAGGTCTAAAATTTTACGTACTGAAACCTGCAAGAACCCTGATATCTGAGCTTCTCGCCCTATCCCTAAGGCTTTAATCAATGGGGTTTTTACACAACCGCAACAGCAGAGGGTGCCAGTGTTTTGTAAAAAGCAAAGCCGGCTCCAACTGGAGCTGACTGGATTAACAGTGTTGTGGGGCAAGTTAACAGACAATGGAGAGTTAAAAGTCTAGTTTTAAGAGAATGGTGGTCAATGCAGCAGAGGCATCAAACAGCTGTCAGGCAGGCAGGACATATGGAGTTATGGAGTGAAATGTCTGAGGTTGGTGCATCATGGTGTTGATGTTCTGTGGGAGGAGACGGGATGACTGTGTGAGCTCAGCTGATCAGAGGACTGAGTAAACTCCTCATGCAGACTTTTGATTTGAGATGTCATGAGCAAAGTTCGGACAGTTTGCATTACTATGGTATTTTTTGCTCAGTTTTTGTTTAGTATCTTTCCTGACAGAATCCCCCACACACAAGAATATCCATCCATCCATCCATCCATCCATCCATCCATGGGATGCCAGTCCATTGCAGGACCCACACTAGAATATGCACTACAGATCCTTATGATTGCATTAATGGGCAAATATTAAAAGTCTGTAATTAAGGTATTATTTAAATTATTTTCTCAAAATTTCAATAAAAATAGTTTCTTTAAAAAGTGAATTTAGTCTTTTTTCTGAAGTTTAGGAAAGGGGGGTCGTCTTATAATCGGAGTCATCCTATATTCAGGTCAATACGGAACTTTTAATTTGATGATTTCTTACCAGCTTGGCAGAAAGTTAGTACACCCGCTATAGCTTGTAAAGCCCTTTAGTTGTATAAAGAAACCATAACTGGGCTCATTGTCACTTGACTGCCTGAATCTTTGATGTTAATAAATACATTCTATAAAGTCTGTGTACTCAGGTGTGTGTCTCCACTTAGTTTAACAACGACTACATCTAGAGGTGAACAGGCCATCAGCCTAACATTATCCACCATAAAGTACCATTAAAACCTCGCCAAGTAAAGCTGACACTCCAGAATCCCTCCAACCACTGAACTGAATAATAACTTGTTTTATTACTGTAACATTTAAGGTTGTGTTTATTCTGTGTGTTTCATCTTGACTTAATAGCTCCAGCTGAAGTGAAAACCACCTTGAAGGCATCTTTAGATTTTTTAGATGTACATCTTTTTTCTGTGGCCTGAAATACTCCATTCTGTATTATTTGTTTATGCAAGCAGTGTATAATAATGTTTACTGGTATTGGCTGTTTTGATGCATCAGTTATTGATGCAGAAGAAGTGGTTTTATGTAGCTGGAGATCAGTTTTCTGTGTTACAAAATGACAGTCAGAGCTGGTATCAGCTTTGAAAATCTGCATGAACGGTTCCAAAAGAAAACATTTGCATAATACAGGCTGAGTCTGAAAATGTAGATTTTTACTTATATATCATGAATACAGTCCAAACCTTCACTGGAGGATTACACATCACACGTTCACTTACCAGAGTTAAGATCATTTCATGTTTAGAGACAATAACATATTGGCTGTTTTGTTTATTTTATTACTAACCACATTTTTGTTTTGTTTTTCAAATCTTGAAAATTATGTAATGAGCAATAACATACTATTTTGCAAGGTCTTCCATAATCAGTAACCACCCAGAGACAGTACGCTGGGAATGACTCTGATCGACATGTCATTGAACCTCAATATCTAGAAAATTCAGAGTTTCAGCCATTTTTGTTTTCAAAGGTCCCTTAACTGTGGCAGCCATCTTGAATCTGGAGATTTTCATCAGAATTTGGTCAGAGCTTTATGAGATATTTTGATAATCGATGGACAGCATTGAGTCTAGTATGGCAACATTTTAACCAAATATCTTGTGTGATTCGAGCTTTGAGGATGTGTTATGAATAACCCTCAGTTACTACACCCCAAATAATCAACAACATCCTGACTGGCAGGAAGCAGCAGGTGGAGCTAGGGAGGTTTCTTTCTAATCCCCGTCTGACCATTAGAACCAGTTCGCCCAGAGGCTGTGTTCTTTCTCTACCATTCTTCTTCCTGTAGACAAACTGCTGCATCCATACATAAGTACATCAAGTCTTAAAGAATGCAGATAACCCCACTCTCATTGGACTCTTCTCCTATGAGGATATGGAGAATGTTCACAAACAGGAGTGGAATAGAACTCGAGAGGAAGCACCAAAAGCAGTGTGAGCGGGGCTAGTGGAAAAGCTAAAGCTAGGCTAACTGCTAACCCACACAGACCAGCAGACCTCATACTCTCGCTGATCAATGTCTGCTCCTTCAATAATAAGATGAACTATGTCAGTCAGTGGATAGCCTCTATAGTCTCTCTGCATTTTCCCAGCTAATATGTGACATTATATCATTAAAATCCACTTCAGTAGCAGAGCTGTGGCTGAATGAGTCCAGTACAGACACTATATGAGCCAGTTTGAGGGGCTAACACTGCCTAGAGTGGACAGAAATTTGGTTAGCCGGCAAACAAAGATACGGTGTTCTGGTTGTGTACACCAACAACTCGTGGTGCCAGGATGCTCTGGTGGTTTCTATGTAAATGTCCCACATTTGTGCTTTTCAAAGACTCACATTCTGATGGTGATAAGCTACATTGCAGTCACAGAGATCAAGCAACCAGACACAGGCGCTACCGGACCCTCTAACCACCAGCAGAGGATGTAGGTGAAGTGTCTTGCCCAAGGACACAATGACAAGGTGACCTAGCCAGTGCAGGGTTCAAACCTGCAACCCTCCAGTTGCAGGACAAACGCGTTGCCTACTGAGCTGCTAATGCCCATAACCCTGAAGGCAAATATTTTTGGTAAAACATAATCTAATAAGGCTTTACTTTATAAAAAGCATCATAAACAAATATAAAGCTCCTGGTTATATAGTGTTAAATATGAGTCTGTTTATTGCTGCTGCTTGGCTGATACGATGTGATTAGACTGATGTAATCAGGATTTGATTAGAAACACCAACCACAGTCAGGGTCCTTATTAACAAGCCATTAAATAAACATGAACATTAATGGCTCACTGTTAATGTCATGAGATCTCAAAACAGGAACGAACAAATGCTTTCTGAACATTTCTTATTTAAGACTCACCATGATTGTAAAGTCATGTTCCAGTGAGGAGAATTGCATAATCTCTTCAGGATGTTACACGCTGTGCAATTGTCCAGGACGCTAGCAGACCATGAAATTAATCCGCTGTGATAAATTATTCATTATTCCAGCCATTTTTTTAACCATTACGTCTCAGAGGAGTTCTCGTTGTCAATACAGAGCCGGACGATGTAAAGCGGCGGCCGTTTGTTTTACTTTGAACACCGACGGTAACAAGCCGGACGTGACAGATTAATTATGGAGAACAATAAATGACCCTCAGGGCTGCAGGTGTCAAATCATAACTTTGTTTTTTCCTGAGGCTTTGAGATCCAGCTTCCCCCTCACCTGAGAGGCTTTTCTGAGATCCTGCCCTCAGGCTGTCTGAGCTTGATCTTTCTACTTTAAAGAAACAAAACCCTAAAGAGACAGAGAGGTCACATAGCTGATGTCTGTTTTATGGACAGAGATGGTAGTACTTCTAAACTGGTATTTACAGCTTCAGTTCAGCAACCTTTATCTGTAAGGAGTGAAATTCCTGAAATCTTTTTGAAGCTACTGGACTGACTATTGGGGAAAACTGTGGCTTTTTGCAAGGGAGGTTCTAAAATGTCTTCAAACGTTCATGTTTGAAGACATGTTCTCAACTTCCTCATGTGAAGTGCAGGGCCTCGCTCTCCTGTTTGCAAAAGCTTTCCTTAAATAACTGAAAAATTATCAAGTAGACAGAAACCTATCCAGAACCCTTCTTAATCTAGCCTAGTGCTAATCAAATAGTGGGGTGTGCCACCCCTCGGGGGGGTGGGGGGGTCGTGGGATGGAGGGAGTGAGGGTGCGAGAGGCAGCAGGATTAATGTCTATATTTATGCTTAAGTGGGCTGCATGGTGTTGTTAGCACTGTTGCCTTGCAGCAAGAAGGTCACAGGTTTGAATTCCGGTTGTGGCCTTTCTGCGTGGAGGTAGCACGTTCTCCCCCTTCAGGCGTGGGTTTTCTCCAGGTACTCCGGTTTCCCCCACAGATCACAACATGCCTGATAGGGTAAAGGGTCCAATGGGACTTTTTGTTAGACCCTTAAACTTTTCCAATTGAAGACCATGGTCTCAGATTGAAGGAGCTGATCTTCATTCCAGCAGAATCAGAACAGAACAGAATCGGTGACAAAGAACAACCAGAGTCAACACCTACTGGAAAGAGGGCTGAAATACCAGAAAGAGTTCAAACCCCACACTCTCAAATCCCCCCCCCCCCCCCCCCCCCCCCCCCCCCCCCCCCCCCCCCCCCACACACACACACACACCACCACACACACAGGATACCATGATGTCGTTCTCATTAGCTTTCACATGGACAAAACATAACCCATGGTCTGGTTGGGTAAACCTCTATGCACCCGTATCCTCGTGACAGTTCTGACCCAGTGCTCAAACTGATCACATTTTAATAGAAGACTGGATTAGATAAATGTCTGTATCTCATCAGGTGTTAATCTGTTCTGTTAATGTGCTGGGACCACAGAAAGTGGCTAAATATTAAAGATTTTATCAAATTTGCTCTTATAAGAACTTAGATCTCATAACACCTTCATACTGATTATTTACTCCACATCATCCAACAGTTGTGGCTGTTTTCTGCCTTTCATTTGAAATCTCAGAATTATGTGAAACAATAAAGATGTTCAGGTATCTTTTACTTGTCCTTTACCTATAGTCAGCCATGAAAACAGAAGTCGTAATAAACCAATATTCTCTTTTGTGATGAAGTGAAACGGTGTTTGAATATGATTACACTCTTCAATAAAGCTTCTGTCATTCTCACTTGATATTTTTTATTGTTTCCTTTCATGTCTTTGTTCTTGTTTTTGATCAGATCTGTTGTTAGCCAACTGTGTATTTTTCAACCTAATTGTACAGATTTGTTCTCCCTGGTGTGCTGTTAGGAATGAGAATTGACTGTGAGTCTCTTGGATGAAAAATTAAAACTCATTTTGGAAGAATTGAGAGAAGAAATCTCAATATGTGACAGAATGCTGAAAGGCTGATCAAAGTCATAAATGGGTATTTGGGTCATTTTGAAGTGGCATTGATCAGTTATTTATCTAGGACCATATCCACTGCTGACATCACTCAAAGTGGGCGGAGTCCCTAGGAACAGGAAGACGTGTCTGACTGGAGCAATATGGCTCATCATATCAGGAGTCACTAGGGGTGCAACGACACATTAAACTCACCAGAACGAGACAAGATTTTAAAAATAGTCTCAAGAAAACTTCAAAGATCAAATTTATGCTGCAAATCTTTATTTCCTGTCTCACTCCTCCTCCTCTGTCTCACAGTGCATTTTCAGTCTTTTGCTTCTCAGCTGTCTAAAGCTGCCTTTCTGTCTCACCTGGCTGTTTTCTCCCTTCTTTTCTCTCTTCTTGGTAAAAAAGATGGAATCAGTTCAGGTAAACTTCACTAAAACCTTAAAGCATCTGATAATAAATGTAAAATAAACACACAGTTAAAAAATACTTTTTCCTCACCTCGCCTCGCCTTCTTCCGCTTATCCGGGTCCGGGTCGCGGGGGCAGCATTCCAAGTCGGGCAGCCCAGGCCACCTTCTCCCCGGCCAAGTCCACCAGCTCCTCAGCTGGGACGCCCAGGCGTTCCCAGGCCAAACTGAAGATGTATTTCCTCCAGCTTGTCCTGGGTCGACCTGGGGGCCTCCTGCCGGCAGGACATGCCCAGAACACCTCCCGAGGTAGGCGTCCAGGAGGCATACTGACCAGATGCCCGAACCACCTCAACTGGCTCCTTTCGATATGGAGGAGCAGCGGCTCTACTCCGAGTCTCTCCCGGATGTCCGAGCTTCTTACCTATCCCTAAGGCTGAGCCCGGCCACCCTGCGGAGGAAACTCATTTCAGCCGCTTGTATCCGCGATCTCGTTCTTTTGGTCACTACCCACAGCTCATGACCATAGGTGAGGATTGGGACGTAGACTGACCGGTAAATCGAGAGCCTTGCTTTCTGGCTCAGCTCCCTCTTTACCACAACAGACCGGTTCAGCGTCCGCATCACTGCAGACGCTGCCCCAATCCGCCTGTCGATCTCCTGCTCCCTCCTTCCCTCACTCGTGAACAAGACCCCGAGATACTTGAACTCCTCCACTTGAGGCAGGACCTCTCTCCCGACCCGGAGTTGGCAATCCACCTTTTTCCGGTCGAGAACCATGGCCTCCTGTCTCCTCCCTGAACTGTCACCTTATCGTGGTGGAGGAGTTTGAGTGCCCTAACGATCCTAGGAGCTATGTTGTCTGGGGCACTTGTGCCCCTGGTAGGGTCACCCATGGCAAATTGGTCCTAGGGGAGGGGTGAGACAAAGAACTGTTCAGAAGACCCTTCATGGAGACACAATCAAAGAGTCTGAGTACCCGGCCCGGAGGGTTACCGGGGTCTCACCCTGGAGCCAGGCCTGGGGTTGGGGTCCGTGGACGAGCGCCTGGTGGCCGGGCTTTCGTCCATGGGGCCCGGCCGGGCCCAGCCCGAACCGGAGACATGGGCTCATCCAACTGTGGGCCCACCACCTGCAGGAGGAGAGTGAAGGGTCCGGTGCATTGTGGATTGGGTGGCAGACCGAGGCGGGAGCTTTGGCGATCCGATCCCCGGACGGGAAAACTGGCTATCGGGACATGGAACGTCACCTCTCTGGCGGGGAAGGAGCTGGAGCTTGTGGAAGAGGCTGAGCGATACCGGCTAGATGTAGTCGGGCTCACCTGGACACATAGCGTTGGCTCTGGAACCCGAGTCCTGGAGAGGGGTTGGACACTTTTCTTTGCTGGAGTTGATCCGGGTGAGAGGCGGAGGGCTGGGGTGGGCTTTCTGTTAGCCCCAAGACTCTCTGCCTGTATGTTGGGGTTTACCCCGGGGGACGAAAGGGCAGCTTCCCTACGCCTTCGGGTTGGGGAACGGGTCCTGTCTGTTGTTTGTGCTTATGCACCAAATAGCAGTTCAGAGTACCCACCCTTTTTGGAGTCTCTGGGACGAGTGCTGGATAGCGCTCCTACTGGGGACTCCATAGTCCTGCTGGGGGACTTCAACGCTCACGTGGGCAATGACAGCGTGACCTGGAGGGGCGTGATTGGGAGGAACGGCCCGCCCAATCTGAATCCGAGTGGTGTTCTGTTATTGGACTTCTGTGCAAGTCGCAGTTTGGCCATAACGAACACCATGTTCGAACATAAGGATGCCCATCGGTACACCTGGTACCAGGGCAGCCTAGGTTACAGGTCAATGATTGACTTTATAGTTGTATCATCTGACCTGAGACCGTATGTTTTGGACACTCGGGTGAAGAGAGGAGCGGAGCTGTCAACTGATCACCACCTGGTGGTGAGCTGAATCAGATGGCAGGGGAAGATGCCGCGCAGACCTGGTAGACCCAAACGTACAGTGAGGGTCTGCTGGGAACGCCTGGCAGAAGAGCCTGTCAAGATGGTCTTCAACTCCCACCTCCGGCAGAGCTTCGACCGCGTCCCGAGAGCAGTGGGGGACATTGAGTCCGAATGGGCCTTGTTCCGCTCTGCGATTGTTGAGGCGGCTGTTGCTAGCTGTGGTCGCAAGGTAGCCGGTGCCAGTCGTGGCGGTAACCCCCGTACCCGCTGGTGGACACCAGAGGTTAGGGGAGCCGTCAGGCTGAAGAAGGAGGCCTACAGGGCGTGGCTGGTCTGTGGGTCTCCAGAGGCAGCAGACAGGTACCGGCGGGCCAAGCGAAGTGCAGCAGTGGCAGTTGCCGAGGCAAAATCTCGGGCGTGGGAGGAGTTTGGCGAGGCCATGGAAAAAGACTATCGGTCAGCTCCAAAGAGGTTCTGGCAAACCATCTGGCGCCTCAGGGGAGGAAGGCAGCAACTCGCTCACACTGTTTACAGTGGGGACGGGGAGCTGCTGACGTCAACTGGGGCTATAGTCGGACGGTGGAAGGAATACTTTGAGGAGCTCCTCAATCCCACCAACACGCATTCCTATGAGGAACCAGAGCTGGGAGACCTGGGGACGGACTGTCCAATCTCTGGGGCAGAAGTCGCTGAGGTAGTCAAACAACTACGCAGCGGCGGAGCCCCGGGGGTGGATGAGATCCGACCTGGGTATCTCAAGGCAATGGATGTTGTAGGTCTGTCGTGGCTGACACGTCTCTGCAACATTGCGTGGTCATCGGGGGCAGTTCCTATGGAGTGGCAAACCGGGGTGGTGGTTCCCATTTTTAAGAAGGGGGACCAGAGGGTGTGTTCCAACTATAGGGGGATCACACTCCTCAGCCTCCCTGGAAAGGTCTACTCCAGGGTACTGGAGAAGAGGTTCCGGTCGATGGTTGAATCTCGGATTGAAGAGAAGCAATGTGGTTTTCGTCCTGGTCGTGGAACTGTGGACCAGCTCTTTACCCTCGCTAGGGTGATGGAGGGGTCATGGGAGTTTGCCCAACCAATCCACATGTGTTTTGTGGATTTGGAGAAGGCTTATGACCGTGTCCCCAGGGGCACCCTGTGGGGGGCGCTCCAGGAGTACGGGGTGGATGGTCTTTTGTTAAGGGCCATTCAGTCCCTGTACCAGAGGAGTGTGAGTCTGGTCCACATAGCCGGCAGTAAGTCGGACCTGTTCCCAGTGAGGGTTGGACTCCGCCAGGGCTGCCCTTTGTCACCGGTCCTGTTCATAACCTTTATGGACAGGATTTCTAGGCGCAGCCGTGGTGTGGAGGGGGTTGAGTTTGGTGACAGGAGAATCGCGTAAAAATACTTTTTCTTTTACATAAATAACAGTGGCTGCTGGTGAAATATTTTTTGGTCGAGCGCATTTTTACTAATCAGTTTTCAGATTCGCTCTAACCACATCTCACCACTAGGGAAGGGAATGAAGCAAATTATTTTCATCTGGCTGAATATTTTGCTGGTAAAAATCCCTACCACCAGTTCGCTAACAATGTGGCGCTGTTAGGTCTAATTCTACACATCAAACAGTAAAGAAATCATAAAGTCTTCATAAGGAGACCTTAGAATAATGTTAATGTAATCAGGAACAAATAAAAATAAAAAACAACCACAATGTGGTCACAACAGAAGTTGTAAGAGTTTCAAGGAAAAAACAACCTGGCAAAGTCAAAAACACAACTTAATATTCACAATCAGCTTTCTACTGACACCACAAACAAATCCGTCTCTAACTAATACATTCAGATAATAAATGTTACAATTCAAACACTAACCAAGCAAGTCATGACAATCAGCTCAACTAATGAAGTGAATTAACAACAAAATAAAGTTAAATCCACTGATATGTCCCATCAAACCCAATCACACAAAACTTCCTTAAAATGCCATAATGTTTTAAGGAAAAGTAATCAAATATTCATCAAAACAGGCTAAACTACATAGACCAACATAACAGTGAACAATGAAGTGAATTAAAGCTGCACTCGTTAATTTGGTAAACAATGCAGGCTTTTGCCTAGCTTGTTTACCAAATTAAAGAGTGCAGCTTTAACAACAAAGTAAAGTCAAATCCACTGATATGTCCCATCAAAATAACTAAAATTACAATTTCAGACCACTCACAAAACTCCCATAGGCTGCTTTGGCATTTTAGGGAAAAGTAACAAAAATCTCCTCAAAACAGGTTATGAACCAAAGTATTCAATCAACACTATAAGTGTTCCTCTAATATTTGACCACAACGATAACAAAGACATGTCGCTGTTTAAATCACTCATCAGAACAGAGCAGCTAGACTTAGCTATTAGCTCATAGGCGTTTTTGAATAGGGAAAACCAGCGACAGTGACACATTGTTGATATAAAAAAAAGAAAAAAACAATCCAAATGACTCACTGCTGAGTTGATTAAATCAGGACACATGGAATCAATCAGCTGGGTTGTCACAAGCTGCCAAGAAGGATTCTTTGAATACATTTCCTTTTAGTTTACTCCATGATAAAATCTCCACGAGCTACTTAGAGCTTCCAGGTCAACGTCCTGATCTGAGCTGAGACTCCAGTCTTCTGCTCATGCTTCGGCCCCTAAATTCTGCACCCCAAGGCTCTCCTATACTTTGTATTGAAGGGGGTTCCAGTGGGCATGCAGCATAGCGTGCCCACGTCCAGTCCTCGAGAGCTACTCTTCTGGAAACTTTAGATGCATCCCCTGCTCAAACACACCCAAATTCCCTCATCAGCAAATCATTCAGCTCTGCAGAGGCCTGGTAACGAGCCTTTCATTTGAATCAGGTGTGTTGGATAATTGTTACATCTATGTAGAGTTCCAGGATAGTAGCTCTCAAGGACTGAACTTGGGCTCCCCTGGCGTAGGTCTATGGTAAAGATTTTTGCACCCGAAGTATGCACAGAAGACCCCCAAAGAAACAGGAAGTACATCACACAACCTTTTGGTCTGGTAAAAAAAGTGAGAGAACATCTAAATGCAGATTTTACACAGCACTTATAGTATGTATAATGGATAGATTGTTTAGTTTTATTTTCATGGTTCTTTTAATACTATTTCATGGTTCAAATCCTCTTCTTTTTCTTCCTCCACCTGTGAAGCTGGTGGGGTGGCAAGCCAGCACCCCCTATTGACGGGCCGCTGCTGGTTTCCTCAATGAGAAATATCGAGATGTTTAAAAATCACAAGATCTCATACAATGAGGTCTTGTCACACCCTAGCAGAGACCGATCAATATGTTTTGCATTAGAGACGTTGTTCGGTTAAAACGAAGAGAAGCATTTTAAACAAAGCTGTAGAAGTTGGCAAATGAGTAATGAATTGTTCTAATGCATCAGAATGACTTTTTAAAATAGAAGTTGTTTTTAATTCCCAAACAATCTGCAGCAGCGTCTCTCCTGATCTGACTAGCCATGAGTATTGCTCCCATCAGAGAACTACTTCCTGTTTCTAGAGACTCTGCCCACTTTGAGTGATGTCACGGGTGGGTGTGGTCTTTATTGTAGATAAATGACTGATAGAAGGCCACTTCAAAATGACCCGTAAATGCAGGAGAGAGGAGCAGCGAGGCGGGAGGATCCCTCAGTCGTGGTTTTATTCTCTGATTGAAACAGACAGAAGATGATAGATTAGCTGCTCTGCTACGTATCCATCCTGTGCACATCATCAGGATTTCTTACGGTGCTGAATTACACTTATTAGGAACGTCTCTGAGCCCTGAGGCTGGAGCTGAGATCAAACAGAATAAATTCTGTTCATTACAAATAATCATGAAAAGGAATCACATGAACAGAAACTCTTAACCCTGAGGTTGTTTCAAAGAAAGCACATTTGATGAAAGGGATTCATTCTGTAACTTTAATAAACTTTAATGTGGCTCAGTGTAAAACTGAAGATAAGAAATCAATGAAGCTTTAAAAAATGTTTTTATGGTAACTGTTGAAACACGTAAAGATTAGACTGATTTTACTGAGTGGAATTTGCTCAAATTAAACCTTTTTTTTTTTTTTTACAGCCAAGTGGACAAATAGATGATTTTTTATGTCCTCACTGACCAGCCCATATTATAGCTCCGTTATTAGATAGTATTAACTAGTAATAAAGATGTAATTATTATTGGTGACATCACATCATTATCAAAGTACCGTAATAAGCTGGAATTTACTCTGGATACTTCAGGGAAACGGTCACAGTTGTCATGTTTTAGACCAGATCCTGGAGCCAACACTACTGAGGACACAGTTAAGGTAAGTGACAAAGTTTTATTAAAAGTATGTGCTGGATCTTGCTGTGTTTCGGAGCTGACTGGAATCTTAAAGAGAGGAGAGGCTGGTGAACAGAGAGTAAAGTAGATGATATTGTAGAAAATCGTAGAAGCAGAAGAGGCTTACTGTGTCCATGAAGTAATGGAGCTTGGGGAAGTACTGGAGCAGGGTTGAGGACTGGCTGGAGGGAGGCTGGTCGAGAACTAGTTGTTGATCCAGGTAGACTGAGGACTGGTTGAAAGAATCTGGAGGAGCGAGGAGTGAGGACGGTGCCTTGGAGAAAAAACTGGGAAAGTAGACAGCAGAGGATGAGCACATAGTAGTAACAACAAAAAATGATATTGGTAGACCTGTGTACCACATGTGGAATGGGCTGACAGTGTCTCGTTGTAGCTCCACTCCTCTTAAGCTCCTCTGGTGATGAGATGAGGTGCAGCTGGTGATGATTGGTGGTGAGTGCAGCTGGAGGTGATGAACGATGTAGGAGGGGGACTGCTTGAAATCCCAGATGAGAGCGTGGTCCTAGATGTAAGAGCGCGGGACCCAGGAACGCTCTTCAGGATTGTAGCCCTCCCAGTCCACCAGGTACTGGTATCCGCGGCCACGGGGCTGGGAGGCGAGGATACGGCGGATGGTATAAGCAGGGTGACCATCGATGTCCTGGGCAGGAGGCAGAGGCTCTGCCGGGGGTTGGGGGGGCACAGTGGACTGGAGTGAACAGGTTTGATGTGTGAGTGACACATGGAAGACTGGATGCACCTGAAGGTGAGAAGGGAGCTTGAGGCGCACAGCCAAAGGACTCAGAATGGTCTCCACCTCGAATGGACCCTGGAATTGGGGGGAAAGCTTCCGGGACTCAGTTCTGAGAGGGAAGTCCTCGGAGGAGAGCCAAACCTTCTGTCCGGAGACGTAGGTGGGAGCAGGGAGATGCCTTCTGTCCACTAGCTGCTTGTTCTGGGCAGAGGTGCGCTAGAGAGCAGCCTGGGTCTTGTCCCAGACTTGGCGACACCTGGCCAGATGAGAGCGGACAGAGGGGATGACTGCATCAGGGAAGGAGGAGGGAAGAAAAGAAGGCTGGAAACCCAGAGAGGCCTCAAATGGAGAGAGGCCCGTGGCAGCCGACACGTGGGAGTTGTGCACGTACTCAATCCAGATGAGATGCTGGCTCCAGGTGGTGGGGTTGGTGGAGCAAAGGCAACGCAGCATGTTCTCCATTTCCTGATTGAGTTGCTCGCATTGTCCATTAGTTTGTGGGTGGTAACCAGATGGTTGCTGAGACTTAACACCTAGGGAGGTGCAGAACTGTTTCCAGACCTGGGCGATGAACTGGGGCCCACGATCAGAGAGTATCTCAGTGGGGATTCCATGGAGATGGAAGATATGATTGATGATCAGACGAGCAGTGACCGCAGCAGAAGTCAACCTGGACAGAGCGATGAGATGACAGGCTTTGGAAAATCGGTCGATGATAGTTAGAATGACTGACCTGTTGTTAGATGTGGGTAGACCGGTGACAAAGTCTAGTGCAATGTGGGTCCAGGGTCGACTAGGAACGGAGAGTGGTTGAAGAAGGCCAGATGGAGGACGATAAAAGGTTTTAGCCTTGGCACAGTTTGCGCAGGCAAGGACATAGTCTGCCACATCCTTGTTTAGGGAAGGCCACAAAAAATATCTGCGAAGGAGACCGACCGTCCGACTCACCCCTGGATGACACAAAGGACAGGAGTGTCCCCATTGGAGGACAGAGGATCAAACTGACATGGGCACAAAAAGACGGCCAGGGCGGCCTCCTCCTGGATCAGGGTCCTGTTGAAGGGCGGTTCTGACCTGAGCCTCCAGATCCCAGGCTCACAGGGTGCAGGTACTGGGTAATATGGGCTCCGATTCTGACTGAGTCATTCCAGTTGGATTCCATCAAAGGATCACCCCGAACTTTTGTGAGAGATTCCTAGCCCAAGCTAGGTGGTGAGCCAAGCGAGACCTGAATGGAAGTGGTAGGAAAAAACTCTGATACACTAAGTTCACTCAAACCGAGAGTGATTTAAAGGGCCCCAACAATAAAGGACACTGGTTTATTTTGGGTTATTTTATTTTGGAATTGCCAGCTTATTTGATTGCTATTTTGTTTATTGTTTTTTCTTGTTGTTCAAATTGTTTATTAATTAATAATAAGACAAAAACTTCATCATTGTTGTCGTTGTCTTATTGATGTCCAACCCTCGCTCTCCTGCCGACACTAGAGTTATTCTGATTTCTGGTCCAGATTTGAGCACATTTCTCAGAACTATTGAGGACACAGTCACAGATCTATTCACAGCATTGTAGAAGGGCCTTCCTGTTCCAGGGTTTGGGAGTTTCTTTGTTTTCACAGCTTCCACGTACAGCAGCAGTGATGGCCAGACTGCAAGAGCTCTCTCCACAACCGGAAGGTTTTCAACCCAATGATGGGCACAGAAAGACGGGGGAACACACTTGACTTGGTCACTGTGATGTAATCCTCTCTTCTGGCGGGTACATTGAGGAACAATGTATGCATTGCTCTCAGCAATTTGTCCAGCTGCCATGCAGTGAACCCACACTTGAATGCGTTGTGTAGCGTATGTAGGCCACAGCTCCCCACACAAATGAGCTGAACACCTGAAGGTTTTATTGCAAAACTTGATATTAGAAACCAAATTCACATTTTGCATCACATGGAGATTATTTCACGTTTATGTATTTAGCATACACTTTTATCCAAAGCAACTTACAAATAATATTGTAACCAAGAATTTAGTTTGAGGCTAACAAACAACCGAGCCTGACATTAACATTAAACTACTTAGATGGTCAAACACTAGTCTCTAAGGTAAGGGAACAAAGAACATATTTTGTGCTGCATATGTTGCACTCATTCATCCATTTTTGCTCTGTAGCACTTTGAGATTTATTCAATGTAAAGTGCATTACAAATGAAATGCATTATTGTATTTATTAATGGTTCAACATACACAGTTTACACACCCACCCACACACAGTATTATAAACTCCTCACCTCCATACTGCTCAGCTTGATTTTTCTGGAGAAGGTCGAACAGTTTCCAATTCACACTAGGCCCATGCATTGAGATGGACACCAAGTCTTTCAGGTTCAATCTGTCCACACATTCCTGAAAAAAAGGGTTTAATTTGATTACTCAGAATAAGAGGACACGTTAATGGAAGTACCTAACTGGTTATGAAACGTTGTAGTTACAGTACAGTGTGTGTGTACAAAACTTGAGTCTATCAATATAAAAAAATTGAAAGTAAAAAAAATATATATTCTCCTTACTTTGAGATGTGACAGCAGATCTTGTGCAGTGGAATGTCCCATAAACTGGGAACCCAGATATCTGGACTGAACCTGTCCCTCGTCCCAGAAGTGGACATAAACATCCAGCTGTTTGTTTTTAACAGTCTCGTTTAGGCTCTCATCAAACATCAGAACGAACAGCGATTTGTTGACTTTGGACACCAGTTCTTCTTTGATGTGAATAGCCAAACCAAACTTGGCTATGTAAGCCGTTTTGTCGGGACACAAGTAAATGTTTTCGCAATATCGGAGTCGGGGAACATGCACTTGAAAAGCTCCGAGATACCCTAATTTCCTTTGTATGAATGGTGTTTGGCGATAGTGTTAAGTGTCCACAACACCTCTGCTTTCATTGCTGGTGTAGACCCCAATGTTGTCCGCAGATCCACCCTAGTTGCACTCGTAGCTGGAGAGGCTGCAGCACTAGCAGCTAGCTGGCTAACGTTAGCTACTGCCTCTTCTGGTGCTTTAGCAATTAGATGACTAACGTTGGGTGGTTGAAATACGCCAGCGACGGATGGAGTTTGTTCTTTTACTCCGAGCAAGGTTGTGTGCTTGGACGACTTGGCATGAGACTGATGCTTTCACGTCCATTGTACCGAGCTGAATTCTTTTTTGCATACTGTACAAAAAGCTTTGAAAACATTGTTTTCAACCAGTTTTAACCAATGACGAAAAGCCGTTTTGTCCCGCCACACTTCATTAAATTTACATTTCCCCATAATCATGAAATGGGTAGCGTAAACAAAATATTAAAAATAAAACCTTCCAGGCGTCATTCAACGTTTTTTGATTCTTCGCGCTTCTCCCGTTGGATGTGTTGCAGTTTCTGTGTATTTTGGGCCCCATAGCAATCCCTATGGCCTCTCTACAGTAGATATTAATGACAAGGTGCTTTACAGTAGTAGATTTTACATGGTCTATACTAGGTCATAAAAAATTTATTTAAAAAAATTTATTTAAATATACCGTATTTGCCCGCATATAAGATGAGGTTTTTTTCATTGAAAATAATTTGAAAAAGGGGGGGTCGTCTTATTATCGCGCCCTAGTTTTTCCGCCGGAGGGCGCAGGCTTTTTGGTCAAAGCGGCAGGAAGCAGACCGCGAGCGGTTCCAGAGGTCCGGGCCTGGCCTAGTTCAAAGTTACAGGTTTACTAGTACTGAGGATTAAAATTTCCAGACCCAGCAGGTGTTTTCAGCAGCAGACTGACGGTGTAGTTTACTAGGCTAAGGGGGAAGGAAAAATGAGAAGAACCACTTCCTCAGCATTTGTCAATGAATGTTTCAAAATGGTAAAACCTACATGTGAACTTACATTTTCTCCTAAAAGAGCAGAACGTTCAGTTGAAAGCTGTCCATAGGACGTGGGAGTTTCTAACATTAGCTTGTGTTGCTAACCACAAAGACCTCAGAATAACTGCTAATATCGCGACAAAAATATGTTACAAACTTACCCAACAGCTGCTCCTAAAGGCTTTCTGCTCCTCCCTGCAAAATAAAAACATTCCTATAAAAAAATTTAAAAATCAAACCAACGCAGTCTCAAACCCAGGTCATTTACAAATACCAGTTGTCCTAAAAGTCATGTTTTTGGTCTGTGGGAGGAAGCTGGAGTACCTGGAGGGAACTCCACACAGAGAGGCCGCTCAGTCGGGGAAGTGAACCCACGACCTCGTTGATGCGAGGAAACAATGCTAACTACAGCTCCATCATTCAGCCCACTTTTTCAATGTTTGTCCTTTTAAACATAAAAAAATTCAGCTGTTTTTCTTTGTTATTGTTTTCTATTTAATTTACTTTTCAAATGTACTTTGTACTTTTTAACTTTTACCATTTGAATGTTTTTCTTTTTAATTTCAAATTTTTCTAATAAGTTAACTTTTTTAACCTTTACAATTGTTTTCCTTCAGATCAAATCATATCTTCTTCTCAGTAGATTTTCTAACAACATAAACTCATATTAAAAGACTCTGGTTTCTATTCTATGTTAAGTTCTAACTCATATTTATGACAAACACTCGTTTTCTCAGCTCCAACTATTGCTCTGCCAAGCGAGCCATAACATCTTCCTCTTTGTCGTTACAACACTAGCAGATAATTACAGGTTTGTTCCCTGAATGAGAATCTTGGAGGCTGGTGTATTATATATTCTCTCACTGGGGGATCAGAAAAGGCTGAGAAAGCAGATCCCTGTAGCATCTCTGATAAGATTCACACTGCAGCGTGTAGAGGACAAACCCTGCGTCTTCCTGATAGTAAACAGCTCAACCAGCAACGCCTCCATTTTGCTCCTATTTTATGATTTTTTTCGCTTTGGACAACACAATACCCAGGATGCTCATTTTCTAAGTGAGGCTTTGGGTTTTACGGGTCAGCTCTGATAAGAATTATAATGCAATTAATGTAGCCAAACATACCTGTGGGAGTCGTTCAGAACCAGTCTGACCTTGGCTGGAAAAATCTGACCCATAAAGCAGCGCCATGAAAGTCCTTACCTGTGATGTTATTCAACATAGCTGTCCACTTAATACACTCCAGGGGGCTGTTAATGTGTTAGCTGGAAAGCAGTTTTTTTGAACAAAAAATGAATTAAAGGGTGGTTAAAAGGAGGCTGACTTTTCTTTGCAGAGGCATTCCCATCTCCTGCCACCTCAAGCAGCTTCGGAGGATTAGGAAGGCTTTTTTTGTTCACAAATCTTGAATTTTTCTTCTGGCTTATAAATCCTAAAAGGCCCGCATTTGGGAATTTGATTGAACTAACAGCTGCTTTCATGCTGCAAATAAAGACCGCGGGACCAGACTCCATTATCATTCAGGGATATCTCGCAGAGCAGCGATTTCAGCCTCAACAAAGTCATCATATACTTCACACCAAGGTTGTCCAAAAGTCACCAGCAAGTCACTTTTGCTCAGCAAACATTGGCAGCCTTTACAAACAAAATGTCTTATCCCCGCCTCATCTGAATGACGTGCAGATAATTATCGAGGTGGGCCTCATCGGAATTCATTAGAAGCCCCTTTCTCCATGAGACAATGTGGCTATTATGTCAAAATCCCTGTCAGCTATTTTTATCATTCCTGCAGCAGATCTAGTCATCAGTGGATTCACGGCGAGGTAATTACCTCACACTCAGGAAAAATCAGGTGGAGACGGGCCGATGGAAGCAGGGGAGCTGTGGCACAAACCAACACCCCAGGACTGGCTGCCTGCAGGAGGACGACAGTTAAAATGTATGAGATAAAAATCAGGGAGACAAGGAAATTTATGATTACTGTGTCACCCTGAAGAGAGCTGTTGTGGAAAGCTGAATGTCAGCAGCATCTATGAGTTTGATTAACTGCAATCCCCCAGAACAGCACTGAAGGCAAACAGTGTGTCACTGCAAGTCACGCCGATCCACACCGAATCACTCATTTCCATCTCTCCAGAGACAGACCAACAGATACTTCATTATTTTACTTTACAATCCAAACTAATGCATTTAGCTCCAGTCAAACCTCCACTGATGAAACATTGTCATCGTGTCCATTTCTGTCCTCACCCACTTTTTATAAACTTTCCAAAAGTTTCCCACATGTCTGAATGAATCCTCCCTTCGGGAGAAAAAAGCTTTTCGGACATCATTTTATTTTTGGCTCCGATAATAAAAGTTATTAATAGGAAAGAAAGTGATGCAGTGGTTCTGTTGCTGCTGTTTGATGTCACTCATGTCACTGTCTGAGACCTCCTCTCAAAGATGTGCACCGTTTTATACTGACACATATCACAGGTAATTATCATACAGTCCTTCAGGATAAAAACCCTCCCTCTGTATCATTAGTTCTATTTATAATTAGTCACAGGTCACTGCTTGGTGCCACATTCTATCAGAGATGAGTTGATTGGTTAAAAATCATCCCATATTATAAAGATTTCTTTAAAGATGTTTAATCCATCAAAAAGCTTTATAGACTGGGGGAGATCTCTGTGCATGGAAGCTTGAAAAAACCAGCAGGATGTTGGATTTGAGCCCCCGGGCTGTGCTGCATCTGCACCTGTCAAACCAAAGTGATCAATAAGCCACATGGACTCAGGAGAACTCAGGAAAACTTAGACTCACCACAGTTCATCCAAGAAATGTAACCTCAAACTGTTTTAAAGGGAAATTTCAACCATTTATTGTGTAAAAGTTGTAAGTAAATACTTTCATACCTGTTGTAGATAAAACAGTTCATGTGACTTTTTATACCGCTGCAGTATCACATCACATGATTATTTCAGCTGAAATGTTAAGAATTTATTGCTGGTTTCCACCCCTGGATGAAGAGCTACTGTTTGCTGCTGCAGGTTATTTTATGCATGTAAAAAACTACAGAATTTCATGTAAATGACCATAGAATTCCATAAAAAACAGAAACTTTCATGTGCAATGGTGTGAAAAACCATTTTCTGAGGTTTGTCACACTTTAATGTTTCAGATCATCAAACATGTTTATTATAACCTCACCCCATCACAATATAAATTAACTGTGGTGTTTCATATCTGTACAAAGATGAGTTTAACTTCTCTAGCCACACCCAGGCCTGAATACTGCCACACCTGGGTTAGACCGAAAGATACTCAAAAGCTAGGCATCATGCTACGATAAAAAAAAAAATCAGGAACAAATGAGAAACAAAGTAATTGAGGTCTCAGTCTGAAGCTGTGGGACTCCAGAGAACCACACATGGAGAAAACATGGTGAACCTTCCCAGGAGTGCCAGGCTGACCTAAACCAACCAACCAAAATGATCCAACAGGTCACAAAGACCCCAGAAGGGCTGCACAATATGAGAAAAATCTAATATCCTGATATTTTTTGCTATATCCCAATACTATATATATCTGGAAATATTTTAAATAACTTCTACACAAACGTTATTTTGAGCTATAGTGCATTAAAAGGCACTGGTTTACTTGTTTAAATCAACTTATTTTAACTATCTGTTGCAAAGAAGGTTTTCTAAATGACAATACTGTTAAACAAATCTCTGCTCTGGTACTTACTTGATTCATCTCCCAAATTATTATTTTTTCTTTTTTTACCAAAATTATTTTTCCTCCTTTTTCCCCAAAATCCATTTAAATGTTTCTAAACTCCACATTTTTGTTCTAACCACATTTATGAACCCAAAACTGTGAGTAAAGTTAATAAATCAACAAATGAAAGCCACAGGACTCTAAATCTAATGACTGTTATTTAACGTAAATAAAACAAAGGTCTGTGGTTCAGCTGATCATTGGGTGTTTTAAGGTATTTAAAAGTATTTATCTTTTTTTTAAAGAACAAAATATTATTTTTGTGCAAAACAAATAACCTAGTGTATCTCACTTTAAAAAATCTTTTTGTAAAAAAAAATTTTTTAGAACTGAACTCAACATAAAATATGTCACATAAAGAAACATAAAAACTGCCAATAGATAAAACTTGTGACACCTGCCTGTCAAACAGGACCTCTGTTCATTGGATTCTTACGCTGCAGGCAGCCCATCGTCTGCTGCCTAAACTTAGAGAAAAGTTGTTCTCCAGATTCATAAAAGGTCCTTTAGGTTTTGTTCTGTCCTGAGCTTTGCACTAAACTTTGAGGGAATTGATGTTTCATCAAGAATTTTCGTTGAAGCGATCTGTTGTTTTTTCTGTTTTTTCTGAGGGGAGCTCAGCTGAGTCCTGCGTCACCAGGTGGCAACAGGTATGGTGGCTGCAGTGGCCAAAATACTTTAGAAAATACTGTTTATTTCCTTATAGTGAGTTCCATTTTGTTTGGTTATTCCTGCAATTCTGTCCACTTTTTCTGCATCGTGGAAATCACAGGACCCTCACACACGCTCGTCGCTGCAGCCAGGTAGACAGCTTTCAGGTTGGGAGGAGGGAGTAGTGATGCATTCACAGCGTGTGGGAGAAACATAACTAATGGTGAATTACAAGCAGACGGCTTAAATTTGCCATGACAGTTTATACTCAATGTTTTCAATATAGCCATTTTATACATCCCAGGTGGAAAAACCTGCGATACATTGAGTATACTCAATATATCCCCCAGCCCTACCCAGAACCACATCCAAAGAACTGCAGGCCTCATTGGCCTCAGTCGAGGTTCAAGACACCATCATAAGAAACAAACTGAGCAAAAATGGCCTGCATGCTTTTTGTCCTGTAAAACTATTTGAGCAACTCCATCATTCTTTCTCCACTTGGATTAAACATTACTTTCATGCACTTTGTTTCCTGGGCTCTCAACGCAATCTACACTATATTCTCCATGATGAAAAAGGAGCAGGGACTTTGTTGTGTCCGCGATGAATGTACAGTATGCAGCGGGCTACCTGATGAATCCGTGGAAGAAGTGGGACATCTTGTGCCTGGCTCTACTTCCTCTGGAGGATGCGGAGGATCAGTATGTGTTTGGATTTCTGATAGTTGGATTTCTGTTGATCGGCTGTGTCAGTTATCTGAGCCATCAACATCAGGAACTGGCGAGTGCGATTGGCAGGCTCTCTGCCCTCCTGGAAAATCAAACTCGGGTCATGAACTTGATCACCCCAGGGCTGAACTCACTCGAGGACAGGTCTCAAGTGCAGAACTCATTAAAGGGGTGCAAAACACCCTTGAGAGAATGGTTCGAGCTGACTGGAATTAAAAGCCATGATTCAAAACTATGGATTAAAGTGATAATATGCAACTTTTTCATATTTTTAAATCTTTTCCTTGAGCCAGTCTGTGCTAATATGACCCTTTACAGAGTTAATGAAAAGTCACTTAGCCCCATCTGGTGATTAGATCCGGAATACCACGATTGCAAGATCTCCGTCGCCGTCACGGTACCCAGGAAGTCACGTGTCGCACGAGGGTTATGCTAACCCAAAGTGGCTAGCTGTTATGCTAGCGCTGGAGTGTTTTTAGCTCATGATTCTTGATTTTTTTCAATCTCTCCCTGCTTGAACACAGCTGATTTCTTTGAAAGAGTAAATAACCGCTCCTGTAGAAAGCTATGAAGGCTGAGGAGACATTTCAACAGGTAGATATTGATGTTTAGAAGCTGAAACGATCTGGTAACTTTTTAATGCAGTGATTTAAAACGGACACCAGAGGGCGCCCAAAACAAGCAAAACTGCATATTATCGCTTTAATGAGCCAGTGAGACAGACTGCTAAGGCAGCAAAGAATCGCTGTCTGAAGACAAAACAAACCCATCTAATCACAATGACCCTGGACTCCCCAGACCACCTGTCAGAAAGAAATCTTTTCCATCGGTTATCAGCTGGCCTCTCACTGGAGACGAGCTGAAAAGCAGTTGTTTTGTTGTCCTCTCTCCTTCACACTGTTTGCACATTCCATCTGCAAAGAAGGCGCCTCCTAGAGGCAGCCTGGGTTCTGAAACCAAGTCAAAATCCTAGATTGTGAGACGTCACTATCCTGGTCAATAAAGCTGATTCTGATAATAAACACCTTCATTTGGTGTTCCAAATGTCTCAAAAGCTAGAACAGTATAAAGGTTAAGTAAATTCATAGTTTGATGTAGAACATCTGGTTCTACAGTCAGAAATGAGAGACCAGCAGTGAGAGGTGTAGAAACCGACCTCTGTGACGGGAGTTCTGACCTGCAGATGTTTGAAGGCCACTCAAAGATTTATGTATATTTGATCAAAACAGATGGTGTGAGGTTTATTTTTGTGCGTCTAATTCAAAGTGATATTTTTCTAATTACAGTTAGAAATGAAACAAGCATTGACCAAATATACATGTAAATAAAAGCTTTAAAGCCATACTCAGTAGCCAGGTAAACAAACGAGGTCTCGCTAGCTATTTTACAGAAACACGTCTCGGTGAACTCACCCCTCCTGTCAGATAAAATCCATATGCCAGCCTCCCGTCGACATAGGACCACGGTTTGCAAAGGTGCCAAAGCAGAGTCTAACTCCAGCCGTAGAAATGTTCCCCCAGCTTTTCCTCTTTTCACCTCCAAACGTTTTTAATTTGCTGCTAGCTGAAAAGGTGTTTTTTTTGGGGGGAACGCTGGTATTTTTATCTTAAAATGGAAGCGCTGACAGTCGGCTCTGTCCTACTTCTAACTTTCACTTTGACTTCCGGGATGTTCTGCCTCAAAATGTGTCCGGGCGGATTAATGCCAATCCAAGCAGTGAGGAAATGCGGCAGACAGACAGCTGGATTGTCCAATCCTATCGTTCGGTCCGAACGATAGGATTGGTTGAAGTTTTTAGAGAACTGCGGGACAACCACTTTATTGATTTCTTTCGGGTTTTTTTTAATCTCCACAATATATTTATGGCTATATTATATTTGAACATTGTTAAGAGGCTTTAAAAAAACGTTAAAAGCTACATTGTTTAGCTGGCTACTGAGTATGCCTTTAAAACCATCAAAACAAGTAAAACACTATAAAGTAAAAACAAATGAAACATAACTGTCCAATTTAAATGTCAAAGAATAAACCAGTTTTTTGAACTAGTTTTTAAAGTTGTGAGTGTTACTGAGGTCATGAAAGAAGCAATCTGTTCCAGAGTTCAGGTGCAGCTTCAGTGAAAGTCTGATCTCCTCTGTGGTTTGATCTGATCCTGGAGCATCTGCTCACCTCAACGCCCCTAATGAATCACGTTTAGGTTTTTATAGAAAACTCAACTCTGGTTCCACAATACATACATGTTTCTGGCATGTAGATTAATTAGTAATAAAAAATAAAGTAAATAAATGAACAAGTGCAGCAGCATACATATAGGAGATAATTCAATGTGTGACAGTGAGAAATGAGAGAAATGAAGAGAAATGATTGCTGTAAAACACTTACATGAAAACACTTCAGTTCACCTTTATATTTTATAAATGTTGAATAAATAACCAAAGCAGTGGTGAACGTTTATTTCCAGGAGAGATAAATGGACTTCTATCAATGAGTTTTCATAATGAGACATTTCAGGTATTTGTCACTTTGTTTTATGATTTTTACAATCTGCTCAGTTCAGTTTTTGTGGTTTTATGGTCTTATTTTGAGTTTTTTTAATGAGAACTTTTAGGGATCCTGTTTACTGCTGTGAATTTGTTTTTTGTTTTGTTTTTTTAAATCCAACTTGTGAAGTTTATTGAAACTCTCCATCCATGAACTAAAACCTGCCCCTTCTTAAAAGTCCATAGCGAAAGACTCTAAGCAAACAACACGCACAGACACAATATGGAGATGTTATCATCAAACGTTTATTTAGACCAGGTGGCGGAAGGCTGGGGCTTGGGTTCAGGTTCGTATTTGTAGTAGGAGAGAAGGTGAGAGTTAATGTTGAGCTTGTGAATAGAATGAGAAAAGGTACTGTCCACCAGGAGGTGAATTAGTGGTCTTACGCTCTCCGGGAGAGGATGAGATATCAGGGAGGAGTACCTGGGTCTCCTGGAGGAGTGGTGAATGGCTGTGGTGGCAAAGGACGGAATGCTGGAGGGTGGACAGACAGGTGGAGGTCCGAGGGGGTTCCTCAGAGAAGTTTGGAGGAGGAGCGGAGGGAAACTCCGGTTCTGGTGGACTGAATGGAGATGCCGGTCTACAGGAAGAGATCCAGGGACAAAAGGCTGGATGAGAAAAGAGCAAAAGGTTAACGTCACGCTAGGAATAATTACTGGACAAAGAGGAGGTCGATTACCACACTGAAAGCGTGACTTCTCCTGCGTCGAACACGAGAACCGGCTCCTCCTTATAACTTGATGATCAGATGAGGACCAGCTGGGAGACACATTGCGGAAACTGCCTGTCGCACAGTGACAGTTCTAGACCAGAATTGGGGGGGGGGGGCTGGGGCCAGCTGCTTTTTAAAGGGGAAAATTCTAAAACACTAAGCACTTAGCAGGGGGCCAAGCTTATTGTCAGGAGGCACTGCTCCCCCCTCTAGATCCGCCCCTGCTGTCGCACCCTGAGGATGATGAGGTGAGGAAAAACTACAAGCTGCACACACACATAAACACAAAGGATGTAACACCTTTAAGCTTGAGTGATTGGTCCATTGGAATGTTTTCTGCTATGTGCCTGTTCATTTAAAGTGAAATATTGTATGATGACCAGGTGAAGACCACACCTTGTTTCTGTTAATTAAAGAAGCCAAAGGGCTTTAACTCTGAAGGTTTTTCTTCTTCATGCACCTTGAAAGTAGGTGAAGTTCTGCCAGAAACTTCTATTTCTTGTGATGAAAAGCAGGAATGACTGTCTAAAGACCAGCGAGAGATCACATACAGTTCATTAATATTACTGGTAATAATTAACATTAGTCCTCAAATGTTAGGTTGGAGTTTCTGCACAAAGCATTGCCCTTTTTGTGATGCTTTCACTTTGTTACTTTGTCTATTTATAGCAGCATCCTGGATTCCCTAAGACACTTCTTCAGAAGAAAATGGGACATCAGCTGACTCAGGTGAGGACTGAAGTGATGTAGAGTTATCAGGTCTGAGACTGGGTGAAACGCATGGTCCCAGACCCACCATGAGGTCCTGAGATAAGGACACTGGTGAGACTATATTTCTTTGAGATAGCTGAAAGGGAAGCACAAAACCCCTTTGATTCCTAATGGAGCCATGTTTAACCAGCCTGAGCACAAAGGGTGGTGTTATTGTGATCAGAACACTCTAGTGACACACTTCCTGTCACACCTGGATCCTCAGAGAGCCAAACATGTTCTGTTTGGCTGCTGTGATCAGAGGAGTGAGTCTGAGGAGCAGGATGAGCAATTATCAGTTAGGAGAACACAAATTAACCACTAACTAGCAGCTTGCTAACAAACAAATGGGAAATGGCCTGTATTTATAGAACGCTTTCTAGAGTGCTGAACACTCCTCAAAGCGCTGTACAACACGAACAGTCATTCACCCATTCACACTCACACTCACACACTGGTGGTGATAAACTGCGTTGTAGTCTCAGCTGCCCTCGGGCACACTGACAGAGGCGGGGATGCCATGCACCGTGCCCTCCAAGTTCCTCTGACCACCACCAGCAGGCAAGTTGGGTGAAGTGTCTTGCCCAAGGACACAACGACAATCTAACGTTATCTAATCTTAGTGGATTATAATTACCCTTTTTGTGTGTTTGAACTGAACTGAAACAAACTTAACTGGGCCGAGCCGAACCGAACGCGACTCAGACTATCAAATGAACTGTTGTAAATATTCTGAGCACTTTATGATTCAATACGTAAGTTTTTGCACTATGATATTGTGGTTTTGTTTCAAGTCAATGTTTTGTTTAGGGTGATGAACACTGAAAAACAAAATTAGTATTTAAATCTTATGTCAGGAGAGAGACGTGACTGGCACCTGACTAAACATGTTGTTTACACCTGTTTCCGTCACTCTTCAGCAGGATTCAGCTACTTCATTCAGCAATCAAACAGTCTCTCTTCAGGAAATGCAGTTTTTGTTCTTTTTCTCGCTGTGACCTTCTAGGTCTAGTCAAAAACATAGATTAATCAGGTTTTCCCTGACAGATGAAACTAAATGACAAATTCATAGAAATCTTAACACTTTCTGGAGTCCCTCATTTACCCGATGTGTCTGGATTTATTCCTAAAGTTGCATCGATACAGAACCATTCTACTGATCCAGTCACATCTGGGTGTTTCTGTAAATTGATTCAAATCTGTTCATTTTCACTTCCTTACTCAGAACTCATTCATCAGTTTAATATTGTAAAGTTTACTTTTTTAACAGTTTGTAGAACTAGATAAGACAACCTCCGCAATTAAGTAATTTATTAAACCATTAAACAAATCCTTTAAAATGTATACATTTTGTTCAGCTCAAAGAGCAACAACCTCTTCATTTACTCTCATTAGATAGAAGTATGTGCATTATTTCAATAAAAATCAAAATTAATGGTCTATTTGCTGTATAATTAGGTCTTTTGGCCTAATTATTAAGTGATTAAATCGCTATAATTCAGTTAATTAGCTACTAATTTACATTTTAACTACCGTATTAATAGTTAATTTGTGGTCCCTAAACTAAAGTGTTTCTGATGTTTTTATCAGGAATGGTCAAATAAATTGTCTTCAATGATCAGTCTGCTGGTTTCATTATGAACACATAGTTTAAGTTACAGCGTGTCTCAGGAATTACCAAGAGCCATCAAAACACTCAGAAAAAGGACTCTCTAAAACCAAGAAATCACATCCTCCCTCTATCTGTCATCAGGTGCCCTTTACTTCTCACCAAGGAGGCAAATAGGATGGTAAGTCATCCTGTTCCTTATTAAAACAAAGAACCTGCTGGGTCCATGTCGGCCCAAATGGACTGTGATGGATTGACAAATTAACACAACAAATGTTAAAAACAGACAGGTAAAACTGTCAGGTTTATTTCCATGAAATGTTTGAAAAAGAAAAGGGGGAAAGTCAGAAGGAATTGAATTCAACTCAAGAGGAGAGACCGGCTGTTGTGAGTGGAGTGGAGGATGAAAAGAAGACAAAACCAAACGGGACCGAATGGCAGGGAAATCAACTGAATTCAGAATGTGTGACATCAAAACCAAAGCAAGTGTAGAAAAACTATTTCAAAATAAAACAGGAAGTAAACACAGTTGATTCAAAATAAAATAAAAAACCCAGTACTCAATAAGTAATAAAACCCAGATTAGTTCTATTTTCAATCTGTGCTGTTTATTCTGTGCTCTTTTAAGCAGAGTAAACATTTAATAACACATTTTAATATCTTTGTCCATGAGTGCCTTTTGCTAATCAACTTTTTTCAAGAAAGTCAAATTGCCTTTTTAGTCATTTAAGAACAATAAAGTTAACTACACAACAGGAAAAGTATCTAACTCTCTTCCTGATACACACCTAGTAAAACTCTGAAATCCTCCTTTATATCTGTCGAAACTGAAGAGGACAGAGTAAAAATAACAGCATATAAGAGACTTCAATATTAAGAAACTATAATGGTGCCTGGCCTCACTTATACCATCATATAGCTATTATTATCTAACTTCTACCTTTAATTATGTCAATAATTTCCTAAAGTATGTGTTTTTAATCAGTCCAAGTTGCACTCATGGAGAAATATGGTCAAATTTTGCTGAAGAAATACATTTTATTATGATTTTTTTTTTGGTATCTTGTGGGATTTTCATCAAAACCAAATTCCCAATTCTTCAGTATTTTCATCAAAAATGCAAAGAACTGATTATCCAGACCACTTTCCTCACACCCCCTCCATCCCATCCAGGTGTGTCGTCCTTCTAATTAACCTGAGTTACATCACATTTATCGTGTCAACGTTAGAGAAGTTTGAAACAAAGTGGTGATGCTGCCTCTACAAGTAAGGAGAGAAAAAGCTAATTCTCATTACAAATACATGAAACAGGCTTCAGAGAGTAGCTTTTTATAGCGGGGCATCATGCATGGATTATCCAGCTGCCCTGGTGCGTCTCTAATATGGAGCTGTACATAATCACGATGGTGTTCATGGAATCATGTAATATTTAGAGTAAAGGCCTAATATTCCTTGAATAAATGCACATTGCCTGCTGCCTTTAATGCCAGAGTTTTAAACTGAGATCATCGTTATGCTGAGAAAGATGGAGTTTCTTCATGGCAATAACTTTAGAATAACATTTTCTTCAAACTCTCTCAAAATCATAGGAAATCATGTGATCTGTTCTCACCCAGAGAAGGGGTTGAGGATGACTCTTACACACCAAATTTGATCTCATTTTCTGTAAAAGTGACTGATTTGAGGCTATTTTTGTGATGGCTAAGGTTGACCAGCTGTGACAGCCATCTTGAATTGCACTGGCTCCAGACAGTTAATGCTAATGTCATGTGTAAAACCTAAAGTAAATGTTGAGAATAACTTTTATCTACTGTCACAGGAAATTTCAGCTCAATATCTATTAAAGTGCCTGAGTCAGAGCCGAGGCCAGTCAGCTGTGGCGGCCATTAAATGTTAACAGATGTAGTTGGCTTGAGCCAAAGTTTTAAGCAAAGTTGTGTGTGATGTGTGTTACTTGAATTATTTGTTGGGCATAACCTTCAGCAACTATGACAACAAACTTTATCTGTTTACTGTTCATCCAGTAAAGATTTCCTGAGATGTTCATTTAAATCAGTCCAGTGTTTGATGAGATGTTTTATGAACTAACACCAGAGGTGGGGAGAGTTCCCAAAAAATGCACTAAAGTAAGAGTAGCACTATTTCAACAGTAAAAGTAAAAAAGTTGCAGTCCAAAAAATATATATACTGGCGTTAGATTAAAAAAGTAAAAAGGCTACTGAATCAGTGTCAGGTTGAAAAGACTAACATTATCAAATCTCAGACTTGCCAAAAAATGAAACGACAACTTCTCTCATTTCATATCACGTTCGAATGTGGAGAAGGCAGCAAAAAACAACAGCTTGTACTGATGTCAGTACAGCCAGCATTCCTTCTGCCCTCTCCAGCTCAGAAACGCTGTTTTATTGAAAGACACAGATCAGGAAAGTCAAGATAAGCACAGATGTCTCCCTCCCTCAGCCTTGGCTTGGAGACAGCACGATTTAAAACAAAAGATTCACAGTTTACTTGAATCCTTGGGGAAAAGGGCTGAGTCCAGTTTCAAAACATGATAAGCATTTTTAAACCTAACAAGCAGTGGCGGCTGGTGACATTTTTTTGGGGTGGGGTGCATTTTTGCAAGTCAGTTTCCAGATGTGCAAAAACCCACATCTCACCACTAGAGCAGAGAATGAAGCAAAAATATTTTCATCTGACTGAAAATGTTGCTGGTAAAAATCCCTACCACCAGTGCACTAAACATGTGGAGCAGTTAGGTCTCATTCTACACATCAAACAGGAAAGAAATCATAAGGTCTTCATAAGGAGACCTTAGAATAATATCAGTATAGTCAGAAACAAATAAAAACACAACCACAATGTGGTTACAACAGAAGAGTTTCAGGGAAAAAACAACCTGACCTACACAAGGTCAGAAACACAACTTAATATTCACAATGACGTTTGTACAGCTTTCTACTGAAAGCACAAACTCTGCTCATAAAACACTGGTTCTCAGCAGCACCAGGTCATGTTTGTAAATGAGAACATGTTCTCAAACATTTTACCTGGTAAAATAAAGGTTGAAAAAAAAAATAACATGAATATGCATTTATTTTAAATCCTGAAGCTCCACAGCCACAGCTTCAGCAGCAAGAGTTGATGGAAACCAGCTAAACTGAGAACATTTTCATCAAATATCTAGCCTCCTGACTGAAATAAACTAATGTTCAGTGCATGCAGGAATATACCGTCTGAATCAGCCTGCTGAACAGGGACCCAGTGTTACGACCTCCTAATCTGTCTAGGAGTGGGAAAGGAGGCCAACACGAAACCATGAGGTTCAGAGCAAATTATAAATTTATTTCTATACAAAACAAAACAGGAGGAGGACTGTTTAAACAAATCACCCAACCAACAGGAATAAATTACTTTAAATCACTCCTCTATAGTTAAACAACAATAAACACTAGTTTAACTAATAAATACTAAGATATATAAATACAATAAAAGTCTGGATAAAATCTGGCGAGGTTAAAACTAGACACAAGGAGACAAAGTTAAAAGTGGAATCCCACACCTGAAAACACTTTGTCAGTCTAGTTAAAAATTCAACTCTTTACTCTAAGACAAAACTAGAAAGTGGAATCCCACACCAATAATCACTAAGTTTGTCTAATTAAACTACTTTAAACTGCCATAAACACTCAGCACCAAACACAAACACCCAGGGGGACAGCAGAACCGTCTGTGCCCCAGAACGACTGGCTGGAGCGGCTTTTAAACTGTCCTTGATTGGAGATAGGATGCAGCCGCTCAGCGTGCCTCTCTACGGAGTGCTGATGGCTGGAGCGAGTGGGAGGACGAGGTAGGGCACCGGCGCTGTCCAAGGTGCTGGTCCGTAACACCCAGTCCGGTACTAAGTCGGCCTGGGTCGGACCGGGTCGAACTGGGACCGGGTCAAACCGGTACCAGGTCGGACCCGGTCGAACTGGGAACCAAACTTCTTACTGGACTTGCAGGACCGGGTTTGAACTATAAACAAACCAAAAATGGACTCACCAACTGTTGAGTTGATTAAATCAGTACACATGGAATCAATCCTCAGGGTTATCACAAAGCTGTCAAACAGGATTCTTTGAAAAAATATCAATTTTTAGTCTCCTCCATGAGAGAAACTCCTTTGAGTAAAAGTTAAAAGTACAGTGAATTAAAGGTTCACTGAGGAGTCTTCAAACAAGGATTAGCTAGCTGTTTTACACAAACACGTCTCAGAGCTCTCACCCCCTCCCATCGGCTATAATCTTTATGCCATGCATGCCACCTCTGGACATGGGACCCTGCATTGCCACAGTAACAATAGAGAGCCTCCGGTTATGGCGGCCACGTGAAAAGACGCCTTTTGTATCGCTCTGCTGTTCTTGTCAGAATTTCCTGGAAAATCCACTCTTTTACAACAGAGAACGGCGTTAATGCACTTGTGTGGACAGAATAATGCCTAGAGCAGCGAAAGTCGGCCAAGAAACAAGTGAAAGATCAAGACAGCCTAAGTTGATGGACTTTCAACTCCGGAGTGACGCGCAGAAGGCGAACGCTACTAGTTTGAGTTCTAGCTCCGGCGCTAACTCCACTCCAATGGCAGCGTCCGACTGGGAAAATGAGAATTCCCAGAGCAGTAAGCTGGATGAAATATTGTCCACCGTCACCTTCATGAAAACGGACTTCTCCTCTAGATTCGACAAAGTGGTGGAATCCATTGAAGGCATGAGAAAAGAGATAAATGACTGTGTCCAACGAGTATCACAGACGGAAACACGTATCTCAACAGCAGAAGATGAGCTAGAAACCCTACGAGCCAAAATGAACACGCTGGAGTCAAAGGCGAAAGTAATGGAGGAAAAAGTTATAGACCTGGAGGAAAGATCGAGACGAAACAACTTGAGACTGGTCAATTTGCCGGAGGGAGCTGAAGGACAGGACCCATGTGTGTTTTTAGAGAAATTGCTGCCGGAGATTCTCAACATGGGGGCAATTGTCATAGAAAGAGCACACAGAATTGGACCCAAGAAAGACGGCGGAGCTTCACCTCGCACTCTAATAATGAGATTCCTTAAATATAAGGATAAACAGATGGTTTTCGCAGCAGCACGGGCAAGTGGAGACATTCGGTTCCAAAATCAACGGGTACGGATTTATCCGGACACAGCAGCTGGATTACACCAACTACGCAAGCAGTTTGATCCTGTCCGAGCGGAGCTACGTAAACTTGGACTACGACACGGAGTGGCCCACCCGGCCAAACTACTGGTGACTTATGAGAGTCAGACTCACACCTTTAAAACAGCAGCGGAGGCACAAGAGTTTGTGAAGAACATTCAGAAGAAAACAAAAGGATGAATCGCTGACAGCTTCAGACTTAATCACGCTCTTAATTTAATTTCTACAGTGAGAAATCTGTAAATTCCAGGTATGTTACCCGGAAAACTCCTGTTTTTTGTTTTATACGTTTGATAATGAATTGAAATAGTTTGAAAAATCTGAAAGGCGAAGGGGCCATTTTTATCGGCGCATTTTTGGCTTTACAAGAGCAGTGATTTCTATATGGGTGCAAACGTACTGCGCAATTTAGATAGTAGTACACACGAGGTAAAAAACTAGTGAAACGAGGGTGGTTAATTGATTATTATTAATAGTGAACAGCAGAGGCAGTAAAGGCATTGGTTTGGTTAGAAAGTGGTTAGACTGCTCCTCACTGAGTGTGGAGTGGTCGCATGCGATAGCGGGAGACGTACAGATGCGGGTGGGATTTTCACGCGGGGGGGTGAAGGGGGATTGTTTTTGTTCGGGTTCACGGTGTTTGATATATGTTTTCATATACTGGTTTATTAAGCTTCTCTCTATAAAAAATTATATTCTACAAAGTAAAGATGTAATGTCAGATTTCATATTTGTTATTTATTTCAAATGTCACAAACATTAAAATTAAAATTCGTTACGTGGAACTGCAGGGGCCTTCAAAGTGTTAAAAAGGTTAAACAAGTTATGACTAAATTAAAGGAGATGGACTCAAAGATAATATTTCTTCAGGAGACGCACCTTATGGAGGAAGATGAGAGAGGGGTTAGGAGAAGATGGAGAGGTAGTGTGTTTACATCTCCATTCACATCCAGAGCAAGAGGAGTTATGACTTTAATCCATGAATCAGTTCCATTTTATGTAAAAAATGTTATTAAAGACAGAATGGGCAGATATTTAATAGTTCAGGGAACTTTATTACTAGAGAATTTAAATCTGGTTAATGTATATGGTCCAAATGTGGATGACTCAGGATTTTATCAAGATCTTTTCCTGTTGCTTTCATCTCTATCAGGCGGTTTTGTGATTGCAGGGGATTTTAATTGCACCCTATGTCCGAGCATAGATAGGTCCACAGGAACAGATCAGTCACATAACAATTGTAGGATGACATTACATAGCTTTATGAAAGATTTAAAATTGTTAGACATATTTAGGGAACTGTACCAACAAACTAAAGCATACTCATGCTACTCAGCAACATTTCAGACATTTTCAAGAATAGATTACTTCTTAATTTCATCAGAGCTAGTATCCAAAATTCAAGATTGTTTATATGACAGTATAGTCGTCTCAGACCATGCACCTTGTTGTCTTATATATAGCGATGACAAAATAACATGTGATCCACCTAGATGGCGCTTCCAGCATAAATGGCTACAGGATGAAAATTTCGTAAAATATATTGGACAACAGATTGATGAGTTCTTTCAAATAAATACAAATCAAACATCAGCAAGCATCAGATGGGAGGCCTTTAAAGCATTTCTTAGGGGACATATTATCAGCTACACAAGTAACAAATCAAAAAAAGCTAGGAAGGACAGGTTGGAACTAGAAAATAAAATTAAGACTATCCAGGAAAGGTTTAACCAAACAAATGACACGGATTTGAAAAAAGATTTACTGTTGCTGAGGGCGGAATATGATAAACAATCTAGCTTTAGAGCTGCGTCTAGCCTTTTAAGATTAAAACAGTCATTTTATGAACAAGGAGATAAAGTGGGAAAATTATTAGCCTGGCAAATTAAACAACTTGAAGCAACAACACCAATAACATCTATTATAACACAGGACAAAACTCTCACAGATCCTAGGGAAATTAATAATACACTTAAAGATTACTATCAAATATTATACGATTCTCAAGAAAATCATAATGGGGACAGATCAAAACATTTTTTGAATAGGCTAAACATTCCAGTTATTTCAGAAGATTCAAGGGTTAATTTAAATAGGGGAATAGATAAAGTGGAAATATCACAAGCTATTGATGGAATGAATTCTGGTAAGCAAGCGGGACCAGATGGTATTCCCATAGATATATATAAAAAATTTAAAGATAAATTATTAATACCAATAATAAATATGTTCAATGANGCACAGAGCAGGACGCACAGAGCAGGACGCGCAGAGCAGGACGCGCAGAGCAGGACGCACAGAGCAGGACGCACAGAGCAGGACGCGCAGAGCAGGACGCAGAGCGGGACGCGCAGAGCAGGACGCACAGAGCAGGATGCACAGAGCAAGACGCACAGAGCAGGACGCGCAGAGCAGGACGCACAGAGCGCAAATGCTCCAGCTTGGCCTATGATCTCCATGCGTAATGCGATCATCATGAAGCCCAGGCCTTAACCCTCAGGCTTCATTCTAATTTACTAATTAATTTAAATTAAATGAGTCTAATCTAATTTTAAGCAAATAGTATGTTTATGCACCTGGCACATCTAATCTTCTTGTAGTCAGGTTATCTGGTCATTTCACTCCTGTGAAAGCCACGGATCAAGTTCTGGATCAGCTCCTGCAGCCTGACGCTCCTGGAGAAAATCCACATACTAATTGTTAAAATTGTAAAGGACCTGGACCTGGACCTGTCAGTCCAAGGCTTTTGATGGTGTTCAAGTCTGTTTTACCAGATATTTGATCAACCTTCAGGGAAATGGGCCTTTCAGTGAGTTTGTCTCTGCTACAGCGTCTAAATCCTGCTGACAGTGACTCTGGGAGCAGAGCAGGACTCCTCTAACGGTCAGTAGTTGAAACATTGAATCAGCTGTCTGCCTCTAAAATCTGGTTCCAGGAGCCTCTTTTGAACTTTGACCCTTCAAAGGTCTCTGCAGAGGAGAGTTAGTGAAGGANCTCACTCCTTTAAAACAGCAGCGGAGGCACAAGAGTTTGTGAAGAACATTCAGAAGAAAACAAAAGGATGAATCGCTGACAGCTTCAGACTTAATCATGCTCTTAATTTAATTTCTACAGTGAGAAATCTGTAAATTCCAGGTATGTTACCCGGAAAACTCCTGTTTTTTGTTCTATACGTTTGATAATGAATTGAAATAGTTTGAAAAATCTGAAAGGCGAAGGGGCCGTTTTTATCGGCGCATTTTTGGCTTTACAAGAGCAGTGATTTCTATATGGGTGCAAACGTACTACGCAATTTAGATAGTAATACACACGAGGTAAAAAACTAGTGAAACGAGGGTGGTTACTTGATTATTATTAATAGTGAACAGCAGAGGCAGTAAAGGCATTGGTTTGGTTAGAAAGTGGTTAGACTGCTCCTCACTGAGTGTGGAGTGGTCGCATGCGATAGCGGGAGACGTACAGATGCGGGTGGGATTTTCACGCGGGGGGGTGAAGGGGGATTGTTTTTGTTCGGGTTCACGGTGTTTGATATATGTTTTCATATACTGGTTTATTAAGCTTCTCTCTATAAAAAATTATATTCTACAAAGTAAAGATGTAATGTCAGATTTCATATTTGTTATTTATTTCAAATGTCACAAACATTAAAATTAAAATTCGTTACGTGGAACTGCAGGGGCCTTCAAAGTGTTAAAAAGGTTAAACAAGTTATGACTAAATTAAAGGAGATGGACTCAAAGATAATATTTCTTCAGGAGACGCACCTTATGGAGGAAGATGAGAGAGGGGTTAGGAGAAGATGGAGAGGTAGTGTGTTTACATCTCCATTCACATCCAGAGCAAGAGGAGTTATGACTTTAATCCATGAATCAGTTCCATTTTATGTAAAAAATGTTATCAAAGACAGAATGGGCAGATATTTAATAGTTCAGGGAACTTTATTACTAGAGAATTTAAATCTGGTTAATGTATATGGTCCAAATGTGGATGACTCAGGATTTTATCAAGATCTTTTCTTGTTGCTTTCATCTCTATCAGGCGGTTTTGTGATTGCAGGGGATTTTAATTGCACCCTATGTCCGAGCATAGATAGGTCCACAGGAACAGATCAGTCGCATAATAATTGTAGGATGACATTACATAGCTTTATGAAAGATTTAAAATTGTTAGACATATTTAGGGAACTGTACCAACAAACTAAAGCATACTCATGCTACTCAGCAACATTTTAGACATTTTCAAGAATAGATTACTTCTTAATTTCATCAGAGCTAGTATCCAAAATTCAAGATTGTTTATATGACAGTATAGTCGTCTCAGACCATGCACCTTGTTGTCTTATATATAGCGATGACAAAATAACATGTGATCCACCTAGATGGCGCTTCCAGCATAAATGGCTACAGGATGAAAATTTCGTAAAATATATTGGACAACAGATTGATGAGTTCTTTCAAATAAATACAAATCAAACATCAGCAAGCATCAGATGGGAGGCCTTTAAAGCATTTCTTAGGGGACATATTATCAGCTACACAAGTAACAAATCAAAAAAAGCTAGGAAGGACAGGTTGGAACTAGAAAATAAAATTAAGACTATCCAGGAAAGGTTTAACCAAACAAATGACACGGATTTGAAAAAAGATTTACTGTTGCTGAGGGCGGAATATGATAAACAATCTAGCTTTAGAGCTGCATCTAGCCTTTTAAGATTAAAACAGTCATTTTATTAACAAGGAGATAAAGTGGGAAAATTATTAGCCTGGCAAATTAAACAACTTGAAGCAACAACACCAATAACATCTATTATAACACAGGACAAAACTCTCACAGATCCTAGGGAAATTAATAATACACTTAAAGATTACTATCAAATATTATACGATTCTCAAGAAAATCATAATGGGGACAGATCAAAACATTTTTTGAAAGGCTAAACATTCCAGTTATTTCAGAAGATTCAAGGGTTAATTTAAATAGGGGAATAGATAAAGTGGAAATATCACAAGCTATTGATGGAATGAATTCTGGTAAGCAAGCGGGACCAGATGGTATTCCCATAGATATATATAAAAAATTTAAAGATAAATTATTAATACCAATAATAAATATGTTCAATGAAGCATTTGATAAAGACAAACTTCCATCCTTCATGAATAATGCCCTAATTACATTGTTACCAAAGCCTGGTAAACCCCCTAATAAATGTGAAAATTTAAGACCTATTAGTTTACTTAATTCGGATCTTAAGATTATTTGTAAACTCTTAGCAATACGGCTTCAAAAAATCCTACCGGAAATAATAAACAAGGATCAGAATGGGTTCATAATTGGAAGGCAAGGCTATCATAATGTAAGAAGGGTATTGAATGTCATTTGGTCTAAGAAAGATACCCAAGATACTGCACTCCTATCATTGGATGCAGAAAAGGCCTTTGATAGGGTCGAGTGGCCCTATCTCTTCCATGTTCTGGAAAGGTTTGGATGTGGATCTAACTTTATAAAATGGGTCAAAATTCTCTATAATAATCCAACTGCAGAAATTATGTCAAACAAGTTATTTTCAGGGCCAATTAAAATTAAAAAAGGTTGTAGGCAGGGATGTCCACTCTCTGCTTTGTTATTTACGCTAGCAATAGAGCCTTTAGCAACAGCAATTCGCAGTCAAACACAAATTTCAGGAATCACAATGGGACCAACAGAACATAAAATCTCTTTATTCGCAGATAATGTCATTGTATTTTTGACAAACCTAAAAACATCAATACCAACAGTGGTGAAAGTGATTGAGGAGTTTGGAGAAATTTCAGGCTACAAAGTAAACAACACCAAATCTTCCATTCTTTTACTAAATGTAGCAGAAAGAACCAATCCCATTTGTGAAATTACTCAATTTAAAGTAGTGGAAAACTTTACCTATTTAGGTGTACAGATTTTTCCAGTAGTAAATCAGGTTATTAAAACTAACTATGAGCATCTAATGAAAACAATAAATCACTCAATTAATAGATGGACAGACATGCCTATATCTATATTGGGAAGAGTCAATACTTTTAAAATGAATATACTGCCAAAATTACTTTACCTTTTTCAAAACATTCCACTGCCCCCCCTCCTGAACTTTTTATATGGTTGAAAAAAACTATTTTGGGCTTTATATGGAATAAAGGGAGAGCCAGAATTCATCTCTCACTGCTCTATTTGCCATTTGATGGTGGGGGGCTAAAGTGCCCCAATTTTAAAGCTTACTACTGGGCTACACAGCTAAGGACTATTATGTTTTACTTTTCAAGCAAAAATAATCCTCACTGGGTTGAAATGGAGTCTCATGATGTAAAAATATCTCTCCCACTATTTATGTACACTTTTTACACTTTTTATGTACACGTATTTATGTACTATTTATACGACAAAAAAGCTACAAAAACAAATTAGAAATCCGATACTGAAAAATATGATTAAAGTCTGGCATGATGTTGAAAAAATTTTTAAAGAAAAAAATATTTTGTCACAATTTAGCCCAATATGGGGTAATCAGCTCTTTGTAACAGGAAGGGCAGATGCAACTTTTAAACGATGGGCAAATGTAGGAATTAAAACACTTAAAGATCTTTATCCGGCAGAGTCAGATATATTTATGTCCTTTGATGAGTTACAATCTAAATTTAAAATTGATAAAAAACACTATTTTAAATATCTTCAACTGAGAAGCTTTGTGAAAGCAAATCATAGTAATCTAAGCAAACCCCCCCTTACACCACTGGAGAAGTTGATGGTTAAAAATACATCAAGAAAGGGCATTATATCTGACTTTTATAACCTCTTGATCTCAACTACAGCTGAGAACTCGAGGGATAGATTGATGTCGTGGAATGTGGATCTGTCATTATCTCTGGGGGAACAGGATTGGGAAAGGGCTTGCATTAAAACTCACATCATGTCCATAAACAGCAGGCTTAGAATACTACAATATAACTGGCTCATGCGAGTGTATGTCACACCTGTTCAACTTAATAAATACAATAACAATATACCGGATGTATGTATAAAGTGTGGCTCCAAAGGGACTCTAATACATTGTATGTGGGAGTGCAGACAAATCAAAATCTTCTGGGAAGAGGTGAAAAACGTAATTGAGAAAATTATATCTAAATCAATAACAATGGATCCAAAACTGTTCCTTATAGCTTTGTACCCAGACAAGCATAATTATAGTAAAACTGAATGTACCTTTATAGATATA
>SSNR01000255.1:52773-64375 GCA_006937965.1 Callopanchax toddi | reverse complement strand
CCCCCCCCCCCCCCCCCCCCCATAGAGTGAATGATGTGTGGGGATCTTGCCCATTTGAAGCGTCCTGCTCTGGCTCAGCTCCAGATAAAGTAGTGTGTGAGTCCTCCAGCCGGTGGAAGCCCACCCAGCGTTCTTTCAGCTGGTTGCTGCGGTGAGGAGAATATTAATTATTCTCCTGTGTTTAATTCCTTTTATTTCTGTTTTTGGCATGCAGATGTTTTGTTTTTTCTTGTCAGGGTAAAACAAATCAGGCTGACAGGTTTTATACAATGAAGTCTCATTTTGGGTTGTTCTCTTTTAGAATGCATCGTTTCTGAGTTAAGAAAAGCTTCACTCAGAGGATCCTCTGAGAATTTGCTGCAGCCAGAGATGAGTTTCAGCGACCTGCGGTGCAGGTTTGGGTTCAAATGGCTGATTCTGACCTTACAGAGCACATTTACAGAGGAGGATTCTGGGTCAGGGTTCTCGTGGTCCCGTGATGTGTTTTACCACCCCAGGGGTGAAACATGTATAAGCAGCATCTCGTCTAACAGGAGATCTTTGACATGATGACTCTGATGGCTGCCCCTCAGTGGTATGCATGAAATCCAGCCTCAGAAGTCAGAAAGATGCTTCATCCATCATCTTCAATCATCATATCCTGAGAATCTTCCCGTCCTGTGAATTTGACTGAAGTGGTGCGAGACCGACCCTCTCCTTTGAATCTAATGCAGTTAGACGCCCGAGGGCACTTGAGGCAAGTTATGCTTTATTTCACAGAATCGATTGTAATTTTTTCAGGTTATAATGCTCTCACCGCTTCTGAAGACAACAAGCAGGAACACAGGGGTTACACGCTGCGCTGAGATAAATAAGATATTGTCCCTATCTGCTGTGTTTATTTTTAGACTGGAGGAGTCGACAGATTGCTTACTTCACATGACCGTTTCAGCGCTGCCTTCGTTTTCCTCAGAGCTGCTGCTACGAGACAAAAGCTCAGTGTCAGGTTTCACTGCAGCGTGTCCCTCATCTTTTACCTGGAGAGGAACTGGAAACAAAACACTCAATGTAGACATGGATTTTTACATTTTGACTCCCACTTAAGTTAAGTGAGTGGGTATAATAACAGACTGATACTGTATCTGAATAAGGACATGACACTGAATTATCACTTAGGTTATCGTCACTGTAAGGCTAAATCCTTATTATTTCTATTTTTCATCATTTTTACATAAAGCAGCTCTATTGGTCATCCTTCACATCTCTCTGTGGTTTAATGGATGACTTTTCCAAAAAAGGTGTCAGAAAGAACTTGTGGTTTGTGACGATCCAAACATTCATTTCATTTCCTGAAAAACTTTTTTTTCAACAATTGGGTCGTTTTTACCCCCTTTGCATTTTCAGTTTATTGTAAATCTCTTAAATTACCAGACATTTATTCATTATTTTCCTAAAAGGGATTTCTTTATGATCTTGTGAAAAATGAAACATCTGTGATATGAAATAAAAGATTTATAGTCATGTACCTAAAACCACTGTAGGGGTCATTTTGACCCAAATCTGTAAACGATGAAACATGTCGCCACAAGCTTTGGTGCCACGCCCACTGTTGTCACCTGGCAACCAGGTCTGGACTAAATAGTGAGGAAGTGGCTCATATGGACCCAGAGCTTATTGGATTAGTTTTATTGATTTACTTGTTGCAGAACTATTTCACTATTAAAACTCACCTATTTTCACAGGAACAACAGAACAGGGTCAAACACATTCTTTGTCTGTCTGTCATTATTTGGACTAAAATGCATAATAATGATGATAATAATAATAATAATAATAATAATAATAATAATAATAATGATAATGGATTAGAAATCACTTTTTGATGCCCTTGCAGTGCTTTACAGAGGATCCAGTATTTATACACACTCCCACTCTGCTGGTGATGATGGTGATCTGTAGTCACAGCTGAACTGGAGAAGTCTGACAGAAGTGCCGTTTTGCACCATTACCCCCTCTGACCACCACCAACATTCACACTCAGAAGTGTCTTGCCCAAGGACACAACTACAGTGTGACCCAGCAGGAGCTGGGATTGGACCAACAACCCTCTGGTTGCCAAATGAACGCTCTACTGAGCTCCTGCCACCACTAATAAAATCAGATCAGGATTATAATAGCACTAATGATAAACATCACTACAATATTATTAACAATTACATCAGCAAAACAAAGATTTAATAGAAAACCTCTAAGCTATTTTTATAAACGTCTGAAGACCGAAGCTGCAGCTTCTGAACGCCTACCCGTCTCACAAACAGATAACGGCCTTCCATCAGCAGCTCCACAGGCTGATCTCCTCCATGCCACTAAGCATCGATGCAGAAGGAGGTCCAACCAGTTGTTGAGTGAATTGAAATGAGCAGACTTTAAAGAAGCCTGAGGTTTCTTTTTAAACTTTCTTTTCATTGATCTGATGTAATATTCTAGTTTTTGAGATGCTGAATTAGAGGTTTTCTTTACCAGAATCCTCAAAATGACAAGAAATAAAGGCTTGAAACATATCACTCTATGTGTGATGGATGTATACAATCAAGAGTTTCACTTTATGATTTGTGAGACAAAAATATAGAACTTTTTATGATATTTAATGTTTTTTAGATCTGCCCGTACATGTGCAGCTCATGGCGGAGTCGAGAGAGAAAAAGTGAGTCCTTATAATTTTCTGTTGACCTTCTTCAACAGAAAGTAGCAGAACGCTGCAGTTAGTCTTTTAGAAAACTGACAAAGTCACTGAGGTGCTGAGAAAGAGGAGAAAATGTAAACAGACTCAAGGGGAAACCAGTGGAGTGGAATAAAGGTCACTCAGCGCTCAAACCTGCAGATTACCTGGTTTGATTCAGGCTTCATCAGGGATGTGCTTTAAAATGTAACCAGTTATTACAGTTAACACTATATTAATTTGCACAGGGCTGCAGAAGATTCTTGTTCCCATTTACCACATTTACTGAAAGATTTAAAAAATAAGATTTTAAAAGTCTAAGTGATATGTTGAGACATTTTGTGTAAACTCAAACATAATAAAGATATAAATTATCATCATTTCTTTTCAATCCCATGTGTTTTTGTGACCCTTTAGACGTCTTTGTTGTAATAAATCTGTCACAGGCTGTTTTATGGTTTGTTTTTTTTAAGGCGTCGTGTGTTTGTCGATGATGACAGACTTCATCATAACATCCTCTGAGGAAACAACACCTTCATCTGACAGACGTGTGCGCTAACAGAGAAAGGTTTCCATGAGCCTAATTTCTCAGCAGTCATCGCTCACAGACGCAGTGACAGAAACATTCAGTCACAACAAAAACCGCCCACGTGAAGCGGCGTGCCTCCAAGCACCTTTTCTGCACACGCCCAAAACACACGCGATCTCAAACCCTCAAATTTACCAAACACACAAACAGACTGATCATCCTCCTTGTGAAAGTCTTTGAGGGAAGTGAAAACTGATAAATCCAAGCAGCTGCGGTTGATTTTGTTCACTAATTGTGTGGCAGGACGGAGCAGTAACTGTTTGGCGTGCGTCTCGAGCGATCACGCTGTCGTGCCATGACCTATTTCTCTGTCGTCTGTGTGCGCATCATCCTGCAGTCTCCCACCAGTAATGAAATGAGGCAGAAGAGACAATTTGCAACAGATTTATACCTTGAGGGTGAAACCACGACCACCCAATTTCAGCTTCGTTTCATTTTGTGCCCAGAATCAAGACACCTTTTCCTTAGCTGCATGCAGCTTGACACCGATGAGCTGAAGAGCTCAGACTCTGACCTTAAAGAAATGCAGGTTTGTTCCCCACCTCAGCTCCGTGATTGCTTGGTTCAACCTAAAAGATGTGAGAAATACAAGTTGAAGTGTAATTTCAGCTGAAACCTTCTGGTGTTTCACTGTGTGTGCTTCTTTTTTCCTTTTACAACCAACACTGTCTCAGACTCAGGCCTTTATCTCTCCAGTTGCGCAAGTCATCATTATCTCGACTTGTTTGCCTGCTGAAAATTCAAAAGCTGCTTGTTCTTTAAACTGGCTTGTTGTCCAGCTAACGTGCGCTGAGACAAATCCTCTCTGACAGGAAGTGGAGCAGATCTCCTGCTGCTGAATACAAAACGGAAAGCAAATGAACAGGACAGGCAGCTGATTTTCACAGGGACACAACCATCATGGCAGATTGATTCTTTCATAAATGGGATATGTGGGATAGTCATGTGCATGCAACATACATAAAACATAAAAGAAACAACTTAATATGTAGAACAGCTCTGCTCTGAGGCGGGCGTCGCCACGCCAACCATCAGACAAAGTTCAGTGACATAGAGTCACATGAAATGCAGCCAAAGGAAGTAGAGGCATGAAAATACTCCAAAAACACTTGAAGCAGCCAGCACCTGCAGCTCCACCTCAGCGACAAGCTGATTTATTCATTTTTAACCAACTCTCAATGTCGGCTCTGAATTAAGAATTTAGATTGCAGGATGACTTAATCACAGCGAGGAGGGTGAGAACAGTGGCAGCTTGTGGCCACTCAGCTTCATTTGAATAAATCATTGTTTCTATTTTAGTTGAGGTTATGAGTTCTGAAGGAATCTGGCCTTCAGTCAACGTGGTTTTCAGTAACAGTTTATGAGATTTACTGGGTTTATGTGTGAAAATCAACACTATTCTCAGAGCTGTGGGTAAACATGCAGCGACGGCCAGCAGCTCATTAAGTTACAGCAAAACTGTTGGTTTCTAATTAAACAAAAGATTTTTGATTATCTGGCTGCACAGCTCACTCAATCCCCTTAAAATAAAAAACAATGTATCTCTATGTTTCATCATGTTTTAACTTAAATCAGTTCTACTGTGTTTTTCATCTCTAATGGTTTTATGGATGCCTTTTCAAATAAAAGACAAAACGAGCTGGAGCCCTGGGACGATCCAGGGTTTATTGTTTGATGAAAGGTTTTTGCCTAACAGCAGTGACATGCAAACAGCTGTTTACTGTATAAACACCAAATGAGTCCAAAACTGGAAAAACTGTCCACAGAAAGTTTGGATTTTGTAGATAAATACAGTGGAACTGACTGGTTTACAGAAACAAAACAACAGCCACATTACTGTAAGTTAGCTGAATTGTGACATCAGTTCTTTTTACTTTATGCTTTTGTGTTTTATTAGGGAGCAGGAATTGTCCCACAAGCTAGAAAACAAAGGTTTTAACAGGTCAGTATTATAAGAAAAGTTCATTTTTTTAAGAAGTGTTGTTTGTGGAGCATTTATGAGCAGTCAGTATCTTACCTGCAGCACATGCACAATGACCTCAGTTTGAAGAATCTGGGATAAATTCTCACCTCGGAGCCAAGCTAACAGCTAATCAAAGCAGGAACCATTTGTCTTTGTTTTCTTAAATCAAACACTTTTTTTAGATTTGTAAACTGTTAAAACATCATCAGCTAACTAGAGCTGAGTCCTCACTAACCAACAGGTAATCTGACCCATTTAAACCAGTTAACTCTACAGAAATGGAATGATGTCTTTATTTTTTTAAACTTCACTTCTACTATTTTTTAAATGGAAAGCTGAAGTAGGTAGTCTGATTTAATACATTATTTTTATCATTATGTTAAATACAGCTATGCATCGTGATAGGAGTCTATAAACTAGTTGCACTTGTCTAAAAGCATCTTCAGATCAATCAGTGATTGTTCTGTTAACCTGTCACTCATCAGTGTGTACTTTTATTGTGCACTAAATTTCACGCTGGACTCTTTCTACCTCACAGTGCTGCCAAACAGAGAGGAATAGTCCCCGTTACTCAAGTAGCAGCAGCAGGTTCAGAACCTTCTGCTTTGGGCTAAACAACCAGAGGCAGACGCTGTGATTTAAAACACCGCAGCAGGTCAACAGCTCACTCCTCCTCCAGCTGAGAGGAGGTGCATAGGGGATGGAGGAGTGGCTTTGGAGGAGCTTTGAGAAGAGGAGGATGGAGCTGTTGTCCTGGTTTGATTCAAAGCATCTCTTTCTTTTGGGTAAACTGTGTACTGCATCTTTAAGTCACATTGATTCACAAAGATATTTGATTATTGATTTGACACATGTAATGTGTAAAATACCAACAAAAGTTATGAGTTTCAGTTTTTTAGATAAAACCTGGCCTTAAAGCAGCTGTTTTGTTGTGTTTAAAACTGTCACCTTGAGACATTTAGAGATGTTTTTAGATTAGATTAGATTGTAACCTATACAACACATCATGAGACTGTTTGTTCAGTCTCCGTTCTGCAGCAGTGTCTCTCCTGAGCTGACTAGCCACCATTTTGCTCCAGTCAGAGGATGACTTCCTGTTTCTAGAGACCACACTCACTTTGAGTGATGTCACTGGTGGGTGTGGTTCTTAATATAGATACATAACTGATAGATTGCTTCTTCAAAATAAGAGAAATACACTTTTAACATCATCTTCAGAGTGGAAGGTGAGTTTATTCAGAGCAGTGACGTCCTTCATCACCTGGCTGTCGTCTCTATGAGCTAGAAAAGATTTGCTGTTTTAGACGAAGCAGGAGGAGAAACAGTCAGGCAGTTTGTATAAATTCAGACGTTTGAGCTCAGTTCAGTTTGCTACAAACGGCTCATTCAGAGTCGAGTACATTTATAATAAATAATGTTTTATTTTTACGGTGGCTGCTGCAGCTGCTGCTTCCTTTGCCTACAGGCATTGTTTGGAAAATGTTTGCAGAGACTAAACTATCAGCGACTCTAAAAAGCATACAGCAGTCATTTTTAAAATCATGAATATTGTTGTTCTGTTTTATTGGTAATTAAAAAACGGTAAACTAAAACCGAGGCAGGACTCAGTGGAGGGGAAGCCAATCAATATCTATATGGGTGCCTCTGCAGTGCATCAGGCTCCTCCAGCCCAGGCAGCATGTAGCTGTAATTATATGGGAGTCTTTGAATGTGAAGCTGAGCATATCTAGATAACAGCAATGACTCTCCCTCAATAAGTAAAGGTTACAGGGGGAATAAGTGGGATTTAAACCGCCTCACAACATAAATGACTGCGTTACATCTGTGGGCGGCTGATAGCGCCTTCTGATCGATACCCCTGCCTCAACGATTACTTCGACAGGTGCTGAGACTTGGGGCTTTCAGAGCTCACTTTCATGTTGCTGAGCTGTTATTTAACACACACTCATGCTGGTACTTTCAATCGCTCATCTGTTCAGAGGACTGCTATCAGTGTCAGAGCAGACATTACGGCGAGAAATGAGGCTCATTGTGGAGTGAGAACAAGCAGATGGCTGAAACATTACAACAGGTTTGCTCTTTCACAGACATTTCAAGACATTCTTCAAGAGACTTCTTCTGTGTCACTCAGCAGCCTCTTCCAGATAGAGGGTTTTACTTTACACACGTTTTTTTTTCTTTTTCATATCAGATACTACTAAATGCCCGGAAATAGAAGTCTGAGATACAGGACTGTAATCCAATAAATCATGTTTGATGACATTCAAATCAGCTAAGTGATGAGTGTTGGTACTGGTGGTCAAAACTGTAAGGAAAACAGGTTGCTGGTTCAAATCTCAGCAGGAGCCTTCCTGTGTGTTTTGTTGTTTCTGTCTAATATCAAGTTTAGGGTAGCGATTGACTTTAAATAGGTTGGACTGGCGACCTGTCCTGCCCCCCCCCCCCGTCTGTCACCCGTTGACTGCTGGGATAGAAACCAGCTCCTCATCACCCTAAACAGATTACTCCAAGGCTTGTTCTTGAGTCATGAAAATGGACCATCCTATCTAATGACTTTCTAATGCCTTAAAGCTGCTATAGTCAATTTTCAAACAAGCTATAGATAGCTATTTTACACAATCACGTCTCAGAGCTCTCACCCGTCCCGTCGGCTATAATCCGTATGCCGCGTCTCCTCCGGATATGGGACCCTGCATTGCCACAGTAACAACAGAGAGCCAAACACCAGCCACTGAAACGTTCCCCCAGGATTTTTCTCTTTCTATGTCCAAACATTTTTAGTTTTCTGCTAGCTGAAAAGGTATTTTCCTTTTTGGGGACTCTGGTAATTTTTCCTATAATTGAAGCGCTGTTTCTGTCCTTCTCTAATTTCCCGGATGTTCTGCTGAAAAATGCATTAATGGAGGATCCAAGCAGTGAGGAAGTGAGGCACTTCAGTGAGACAGACAGCCGGATTGTCCAATAGTTGCTTTCAGTCCAAAACGTCTGATTGGCTGAGGTTTTTAGAGAACCACCTTATTGATTCCTTTCACTTTTTTCTTAATCAACACAATATATTTATAGCTATAGTATGTTAGAACATTAAGAGGCATAAAAATGTTTTAAGCTAATTTCTTTGCATATTACCTATAGGACCTTTAATAGTGTTTTCTTTTTGACACAGTTTGACCCCTGATCACAGCAACAACAACGCTTAAAATCATTTTTAGATTTGATTTCTGGTGACATTTTCCAAGTAGTCTTTTTCAAATTATTTGCTGAATTGTTTTTAAGGGTTAGGGTAACAACCCTCAAATAAAAGTGAACTTACCTGCATTTTACAAGTTGCATCAAACTTAACCACAAACTACGACAGTAAAGTGTTAAAGTCTAGTTGGAATGTGAATACAGTAACGGATAAAAGATGTGCTTCATAAGTTAACCCTAACCCTACCAAAAGACTGGACCCTATTAAGTCTATTTTAAAGTAGTTGAAACTTTCAGACATAGAAGAGCAAATCTTTTTTTGTTCAAGAATCATGATAAAACTCTGGTTGTGAGTTTGAATATGTGGTCGTTCAGTGTCTCAGGTTCAGAAAATTTCTGGTTAAATCCGATGATCCTGATCCTGTGACATACATTTTTTCCCAGCTATGATGGTGAGACATCCTGCTACTTTTCTCCTCATCGTTCTCCCCCTCCCAGCAATTACTTGTGTCTCTGGCATTCATCATATCTCACCTTCTATAGGTTACTATAAAAAAATGTAAAATACTGAGTTGAAAAGGTGACATTTGCAATAACTTTCACACAGAATCACATTTCAAAAAGGCAGAAAAATAACTTCATTTTGTTATTTTTTCCAGGAAGACAAAATAACTCTTAATATTCACAACATCAGAACATCTTTTAATTGCTTAATGGATGATGGATTACAAAATGGTAAAAACCCAATTTCTTTACATTTTAAAGATTTGAAATGTAGAAAAAATGTATCACAAATTAAATTATTTGGATGAATTCTGTTGATTTAGATAGAAGCTGAAACCTTCCAGAACTTCACGGTAAATCAGCATGGTGAGAATCTATTTACCCAATCAGGCTGCCTATCAAAAACTGATTAATATAAAACATGTTTCCAAATCCGAGGGACTATGTTGTGATCGGTCAACAGGACTGTTTAAGAGAAGAGGTCTTAAACTGTCAACGTGTCCTTGTCCCAGCCAAAGGAGGGATTACACGGAGGATCAGGGAGTGTGTCCATGCATGAATCAAAGCTCTGTTCAAATACCTATGCACTGCTTTGATTTCAAATGAGTCCAGAAAGCAGCAGCTACGTTGCTAGTATGATGCACATCTCCCTGGTGTAGTTTTCCAATGACTTTGTGGGAAACCAGCCGTCACCAAGCAACAACTGGTAAAATGAAATGTCTTGTCTTGTTTCAGCTTGTGGCTTCAGAGATGAAGAAATGAAAGATTCTGCCTGATCTAAATAAAAGGCCGCTTTGATGCAGACAACCTGACAGCAGCCTGGTACAACATGATCTGAATCTTCTACAACTTTATTAGCAACGCTGCTGCTGCTAATTGTAGCTGGTAAAACACAGAATCAGCCTCAACACAGCTGGCATTTTATTCAAAGGCCTAAAACTTCATGTCTGTCACTTAATGCTGGAGGCAACCATTTAAATCTCAAGATTAATAGGAAACTCATCAAATAAGTTCTACAAGTAAAATATCTCAGGAATATGTTGCATTCTCACATGATGAGACATAAAGAACTTTAAGCTGCAAAAGCTGATTCTTCTCCAACAGCATCCACTGCAACTGCATGAATAATAATAATAATAATAATAATATTATTATTATTATTATTATTATTATTAATCTCATCTCGTCTTATCTTCTTTTCTTCCGCTTATCCGGGTCCAGGTCGCGGGGGCAGCATCCCAATTAGGGAGCTCCAGACGGTCTTCTCCCCAGCCACTTCTACCAGCTCCTCCAGCAGGATCCCAAGGCGCTCCAGGGCCAAACCAGAGATATATTTTCTCCAGCGTGTCCTGGGTCGACCCGGGGGCCTCCTGCCGGCAGGACATGCCTGAAACACCTCCCTGGGGAGGCGTCCAGGAGGCATCCTAACAAGATGCCCGAACCACCTCAGCTGGCTCCTCTCTACATGAAGGAGCAGTGGTTCTACTCCGAGTCTCTCCCGAATGTCCGAGCTCCTCACCCTATCCCTAAGGCTGAGCCCGGCCACCCTGTGGAGAAAACTCATTTCGGCAGCTTGTATCCGCAATCTCATTCTTTTTATCAGGATCGGTAAATCGAGAGCCTTGCTTTCTGGCTCAGCTCCTTCTTCACCACAACAGACCGGTTCAGCGTCCGCATCACTGCAGACGCTGCCCCAATCTGCCTGTCGATCTCCCGCTCCCTCCTTCCCTCACTCGTGAACAAGACCCCGAGATACTTAAACTCCTCCACTTGAGGCAGGACTTCTTTCCCGTCCCGACCTGGAGTTGGCAAGCCACCTTTTCCCGACCGAGAACCATGGAGTCAGACATGGAGGTGCTGATCCTCATCCCAGCCGCTTCACACTCGACTGCGAACCTCCCCAGCAAGAGCTGAAGGTCAGAGCCTGATGAAGCTAGGAGGACCACATCATCCACAAAAAGCTGAGACTGTTGATGCAAAAATGTTTGCCAGGTTCAAAACATGAGTCAGGGAGACTGTACTTTTATAAAAATAATTATAGGTAATTTATTTACATATTTAATTAAGCCTTACATCGTTCTCACAGGCACAACACAGAGTGAGATCATTTTTCATAGAGAGCCCCCCAAACATGAGCGTCCGGCCTCTTTTATAACCCTGATACACTTACACACACACACACGCACTCACACACACACACACAGGCAATGTTGGAAAAACAGGATGAGTTTCATAACTCTGCCTTAAATGGTCAGCCTTCCTTCACTACTCGCTTCCTGGAATCGTGACTTTGCACTTTTCAGATGGGACATCTGGTTTTTTCTGAAGCCTTGTTTACAGAGTTCAACTCTGGGTGAAAGACCTCACTAGACCTCTATAGTCTCTGCATTTTCCCAGCTAATATGTGATATATCATTAAAATCCACATCATTCCCCCCTGTGATGGATTTAACCATCATATAAGTGATAATAAATACAGAAGAATACATATTAGCAGAGGAATATGAAGATGAAGTCAATGACGGGCAAAAGGAGTACTATACATATGCACAGAGTAGATGCAAGCAAAATACCAGATAAATAACATCTAATAATAAACTAACTATAAGAACCCACAACCGTCTTACACCTGTAAAATTATAATATAATAGTATAATAAATG
>SSNR01000255.1:26186-43679 GCA_006937965.1 Callopanchax toddi | reverse complement strand
TAATTTACTACAGTTAAGAATATTTTTATGAACAATTTTAGATACTCTTAGAACGGGGATCCCCTCTGCCGGCTGTGATGACCTACTTCTAAGCTTATACAGCACACGTGGGCTGACCCTCCTGGGACGCCACACCTAAACTAAGATATATACCTGGGCCTAAATATCTCACCTGGGATGTAATAAACATAAACTTCCAGTTTATGCCGTTATTATATTATATTTTGCTTTAAACTAGACTGAGTTTTCAACTTTTAAAGCAATTTTACTATTGTCTGCAGACCAAAATATATCTGAAGGCCGGCCTTTTATCCAAACGTTGTCTGCTATCTTTTAGATGTTTATCTACACGCGCTTAAGACGCAAAGAATACGATCACGATCCTTTTATTTTAAACACCTCTATATCAAATTACACGATCACGGTAATTTGCTTCAGTAATTATTGCAGTGTGTGTGCGAGTGTGTGCGCGAGTGCGTATGGCTGACACACACACTCACACACACCACATCATCATCACTGGTATCTCCTCAGCTTTCCAAAGCTGGCATCCGCGGGTATCCTTTTTTCAATGTCCACAGAAAACGAAAAAGAGTCTGTTAGACACCTATTTCCTGAACTCACACGATCACGGTGGGTTCCTTCAGTAATCATTGTAGCGTGTGTGTGAGTGTGCGTGGCTGACACACACACCCACACACACCACACCATCATCACTGGTATCTCCTCAGCTTTCCAAAGCTGGCATCCTAGGGTATCTTTTTCACAGGCCACAGAATACGATCACGATTCTGTTATTATCCTATTTTATAAAGCGATTAAATACCAGATCTGGTTTTCTCCACAGCTGTTTTGCCAATCAAAAAATTACTGGGGCTCTCGTTCTCACTTCTAAAATCAATTAAAAGTTTTCTCAGCTGTCATTCACACGTGTGAATTAAACAAACAGAAAACAGTTCCCAGACTCAGGTTTTAGTTTAAACGGAGGCAGCAGCTCACCCACCTTCCCCCCCCCGAGGCAGACAGGACAACTTGAACAAAACGTTCTTACCTATCTCTCTTTGGCGCCTGTCATCCTGTGTCTGCCGGGGGAAAAAAGCCGAAGAGCCACTGAAAAATTCCTGCCGTTTTGACCACGTTGGAGCGCCAAAATGTTGATGCAAAAATGTTTGCCAGGTTCAAAACATGAGTCAGGGAGACTGTACTTTTATAAAAATAATTATAGGTAATTTATTTACATATTTAATTAAGCCTTACATCGTTCTCACAGGCACAACACAGAGTGAGATCATTTTTCATAGAGAGCCCCCCAAACATGAGCGTCCGGCCTCTTTTATAACCCTGATACACTTACACACACACACACGCACTCACACACACACACACAGGCAATGTTGGAAAAACAGGATGAGTTTCATAACTCTGCCTTAAATGGTCAGCCTTCCTTCACTACTCGCTTCCTGGAATCGTGACTTTGCACTTTTCAGATGGGACATCTGGTTTTTTCTGAAGCCTTGTTTACAGAGTTCAACTCTGGGTGAAAGACCTCACTAGACCTCTATAGTCTCTGCATTTTCCCAGCTAATATGTGATATATCATTAAAATCCACATCAAGACGAGATTCTCCTGTCACCAAACTCAACACCCTCCACACCACGGCTGCGCCTAGAAATCCTGTCCATAAAGGTTATGAACAGGACCGGTGACAAAGGGCAGCCCTGGCGGAGTCCAACCCTCACTGGGAACAGGTCCGACTTACTGCCGGCTATGCGGACCAGACTCACACTCCTCTGGTACAGGGACTGAATGGCCCTTAACAAAAGACCATCAACCCCGTACTCCTGGAGCGCCCCCCACAGGGTGCCCCTGGGGACACGGTCATAAGCCTTCTCCAAATCCACAAAACACATGTGGATTGGTTGAGCAAACTCCCATGACCCCTCCATCGCCCTCCTCCTCTCACCCCTCTCAAGGACTCGGGTTCCAGAGCCAACACTATGTGTCGAGGTGAGCCCGACTATATCTAGCCGGTATCGCTCAGCCTCTTCCACAAGCTCCAGCTCCTTCCCCGCCAGAGAGGTGACGTTCCATGTCCCAATAGCCAGTTTTTGTGTCCGGGGATTGGACCGCCAAAGCTCCCGCCTTGGTCTGCCATCCGATCCACATTGCACCAGACCCTTCATGTTCCTCCTGCAGGTGGTGGGCCCACAGGTGAATGAGCCCATGTATCCGGTTCGGGCTGGGCCTGGCCAGGCCCCATGGGCGAAAGCCCGGCCACCAGGCGCTCGCTCACGGGCCCCAACCCCAGGCCTGGCTCCAGGGTGGGACCCTGGTAACCCTCCAGGCCGGGTACACTGGCTCGATGATTGTACTTCCATGAAGAGTCTTTTGAACCGCACTTTGTCTCACCCCTCACCTAGGACCAATTTGCCATGGGTGACCCTACCAGGGTCACCTTTCCCCCTTACAACATAGCTCCTAGGATCATTGGGGCACTCAAACTCCTCCACCACGATAAGGTGACGGTTCAATGAGGAGCTTTCTGTTAGCCCCAAGACTCTCTGCCTGTATGTTGGGGTTTTCTCCGGGGACGAAAGGGCAACTTCCCTGCGCCTTCAGGTTGGGGAACGGGTCCTGACTGTTGTTTATTATTAATAACAATATTAATAATCTGGCATTTAAGATGTTAGAATAGACACATCAGCTGCATCTCTGTTGTTTTAAAAACAGGATGAATTTTAATAAATTTCTAACCTTAAAGAGATTTCTGAGTCATTTTGAAGTGGTGTTCTCTTCTTTTCTACAGTAAGGAGTCACACCCACTAATGACATCACTCAACTTGGGCTGAGTCTCTAGAAACAGGAAGTAGTTCTCATGGTTAGTAAGATCAGGAGAGACGCTGCTGCTGAACGGTGATAAATTAGCAGCTAATTATCTGGTATGAAAACAGCTGCTCAGAACAGTCCTGCCGATACATCAGAACACTGTATTAATGTTTGTTAAGATTTACAATTATTCATGAGACAGTTTGTTTAGTTTATGTTTGTTTCAACCAAACAACCACTAATGCAGTGACCCAAAAACACCATATGCTAACCAGTCACATGTTGAATCGTAGAGATTTACATACAGGTAATACAGAGCGTTCTGTATTACCACAATATAACTCCACCCACTCTGAGGTGGGTGTGGTCCTTACTGTATAGTAATAACTGATACAACTTCAAAATGACCCAAATATCTCTTAAATTTACGTTCGAAGGTCTAATCTTCAGTCACATTAACTCTTGAAGCCTCGTCTCGTCTTGTCTCGTCTTCTTCCGCTTATCCGTGTCCGGGTCGCGGGGGCAGCATTCCAATTAGGGACTCCCAGACGGTCCTCTCCCCAGCCACTTAACTCTTGAAGCTTTTGTTAGAATAAATCCTCAGTGAGTCGGCTGCATGGTGGCGCAGTTGTTTAGCACTGTTGCCTCGCAGCAAGGAGGTCATGGGTTCGCGTCCCGGCTCTGCGGCCTCTCTGCGTGGAGTTTGCATGTTCTCCCCGTGCATGCGTGGGTTTCCTCCGGGTACTCCGGTTTCCTCCCACAGTCCAAAGACATGACTGTCAGGCTGATTGGGCTGGTAAATTGTCCTTAGCTGTGAGTGGGTGTGTGGATGTTTGTCTCGTTCGTCTCTGTGTGGCCCTGCGATGGACTGGCGACCTGTCCAGGGTGTCCCCCGCCTCTCGCCCCTTGACCGCTGGAGATAGGCACCGGCTCTCCCGCGACCCTCTGTGGAGGATTAAGCGGCTACAGAAAATGGATGGATGGATAAATCCTCAGTGAAGCAAACAACGTTTTCTACGCAATAAACTACAAATGAGGATTTGTGGAGTCCTAACCAAACTCAGACTAGCCTTTCAAAACAATTGCAAAGTTGCTGCAGGTTTACCAACTGACAACTTCCATTACTTCTCATGATGTTGAGTGTCTAGTTGCAGCTGTGGCTTTAGATCAATGCAACAGAAGACCCACTCATCCTCTGTTAGAACGTAGCAGCTCCACACAGAACGACCTGCACAGCTGAGATTCAAACCTGAGACCTTCATGCTGACAGATGTTAGTCCTAACCACCTCACCACACTGAAGCTGGCTGATTTAATAATAATAATAATAATAATCTTTATTTATAAAGTGACTTTCATACAGAAAAAACTGTAACTCAAGGTGCTTAACAAGTTAAAATGACCCCACATAAAACACATTCCCATCCCTCCCCCATAAAAAGCACACATAAACAGCAGCAGCCAACGCACCGACACGGGGCGACCAGAGGAGGCAGGGCTGAGACCCCACCTCCACCTGGAGAACCAGGCAGCCACAGCTGACCACCGCTCCCGAGGCAGAGGACTCGGTCAGAGGAAACACTGGAAGGAAGATTAAAATAACAAGTTTAAATATAAAATAACATAAGATAAATATAAGAAAAAACAATAAAACTGTGATAAAACTAACTAAATACCTAAAATCTATTAGACTAAAATCAGCTAAAGGTTAGACTAAAAGCAGTTAAACAGACTAAAAGTAATTAAACACAATAAGTTAAAATTACACTAAAAGCAGTTAAACAGGTTAAATAAATAAGAAGTAAAAAGGTGAACTAAAAGCATTTAAAGAGATTATAATAAATAATACTCAGTTAAAAGCTAGCTTAAAAAGGTGGGTCTTGAGCCTTTAAACACATGAACGTTCTCTGCAGCCCTGAGGTTCTCCGGCAGCCTGTTCCAGAGGTGAGGGCCATAATAATAAAAAGACGCCTCACCGTGAGTATGCGTTCTAACTTTAGGGATGACAAGAAGACGGCTGCCAGAGGAGCGCAGAGACCGCAGAGGTTCATATAGTAAAAGCAATTCTGAGAGATAAGAAGGCCCAAGACCATTAAGACACTTAAAAACCATTAAAAGAACCTTAAAATTTCAACCTAATACAGTCCAATACCAACAATTTAACCCAGTTAAATTAGACTCTTTGCTACAGAACAGCATCAGATTGAGGATATTTGTGATAGTAATCTCTGTTTAGTCTGAGCAGCTCTGCAGTTTGAGCTGGACTTCATGAAGATAATCCAGCTGTGGGTCGCTGACTGGAATCATAAATCTAAACGAATTCATCCTGTAAATAAAAGAGAGCGAGAGCCAGCACTCACCACAGACAAGTCTTCTTGTTTTTGTGGCCGATAAATTGGAGGACTTTGTGAAGAAATCCAGTGAACCGTGAAATTTGAGAGACTGCCCAGAAAAAGATCCCCTAATTGAACATGACATGCTGCTCGGTGACCAATCAGCTTCATATGTTTCCTTATGATTCCTTCTGACAACTCGCCATTTACAGAAGTGACCGGCTACCTGATAGCTTATTGATGTCTGGTGATTAAAACGTCCGCTTTAAGTCCAATCTTCCCTTCTGTCACTGCGGTTGGTGCCTAACCGCCACACAGGATGGACTGCAGCTTCTCGATCAATTAACCACCGCTTTTAAGGGCATTACATGTAATTGCATGCAAATTGGGTTCAATCCTGTTTGATGGAGACCCCATCAACCCATGTATATCTGTATAAATAAGATTTAATTTCCATGGCCTTATCTGACACCTCTTTTTTCTCTGAGCATGAATCGGTTTACAGCTTAACGATCTTCCAAATGCGGTATGGACTTCACTTCCACATGCATATTTTATTTACCTGTATGCTTTTATCGATGACGGCAGAATCGCCCATTAAAGTAGAGTGTTAGTACTCCCTCCGTATTGATCTGAGGCAATGTAACCTCATTGAACATCTTAGTTAGGCATCTTGGAAAGTGTGCATCAGCAGAAAAACAAAGGTGTTGTGGGAGACGGTAATGGTACGGAGCCAGCGCTCCGCCGGCTGCTCTGTCATGATTCTCACTGGTTTATGAATCCTCACAGGTGGAAAGGTTAAGAACTGTCATCAGATTAGCCATTGATTTCAATTAGTGCTGTGTGTTACTAAACAACCTTTGTGTGTCTGCGATCACTGACTCATATCGATCCCCAGGCTTGTTCCATTACGTTTGATTGCCACTGGCCCACTGTCAGTTCAGCAGCGTGATTACCAGTCCTCCTGCATTGTTCTCCACACGCAGCGCAGCTCTGACACCACATCCAGCTGGATTCTCCTGGATGGAGCGTTTAGCCAATAAAAGGCCACTAATAAGGTTAGTCTTCGCACGCTTTTATACGGGTCTCTGAAAGGTCAAACTGCAGAGCTGATTTACGAGAATGAGAAGGAGCTGAGGGGGTTTTACTGCTCATTTCAGCTCTCAGAGCAAATCAGCACTCAGCTGCTGGGGCTGTACAACTATTTACATTATGAACTTCACTATTAGTTTAACAAGAAAGAAATCATTCATGTCAGGTAGCCATTATTTTCTTTTTTGCTGTTTTTAAGGTTTTGCTCTGCTTTGTGGGAAACAGTCTGACAGCGGTTCCATTATTTCGCTAGTTTATTTGACAGAGACATCATTAATGTGTTTTGTGGACTTGGAGAATTGGACTGTGTCAGTATAATACATAAAGTCATTTAAAAAGGATATTTTAAACAGATATCTGATCATTCTGTAAAGTCTGTTCATTTCTATCCACTCAACACCTGGTTGGACCTCCTTCTGGACCAGTGCTGGAGCCATGGAGGAGATCAGCCTGTGGAGCTGCTGAGGAGGAAGCACTGATAGCAGCCTTCAGCTCAGCGTTGTGTCTCTCATCTTTTTAGAGTCTAAAGTTTATAACTTTGACAATGCTGATAAAAAGGGATCTGCGGGCCGTCTGAGGCCCGGAGGTTCCCCACCCCGGCTTTAGACAATCCGGTCAGAACAGTCTGCTGACCAATCAGAGCTCAGTAACACCATGTGGTCACTGAAGCAGCTTTTGGTACTTTTGTCAGTGTGGGAGGAGCCAAGCCAATTCGTTGTTAACATTTTATATGATAAACTGCATCATTTAATATCCTTTTGTAAACAGATGCACAAGAAATGTAAATTTTTTCAGCAGTTTTATTGAATGTTACCAATAAATAACAGTTAACGTTTAAATCACAGCATTACAATGAGTTTAATTTTAAAAGAAACACAACAGGACCACTAAGGTCTTAGCTGATGATGTTGGGAACATCAAGCGTTCTAGCAGTCTCGATTTAGTATTTAAATTTTTAAGAAAGACGAGCAGGTTTTCTAAGAGGCTTTCTGAGTTCCTGTTCCGGCTGTGAGTAACCTTTCTAAGCTTTCACCTGCCTCCCAGTGGAGACCACTGTGCTACTTGAATGGCTGTCACTCTATCAATCATGTAAGAAGATCATGAATCATTCAGTCACTCGATTGAATTTAAGAAATGTCTTGTAGGGTTATCCAGAGTGCCACTCAGGGACATTTTCAGGGCTTTAATCCTGCTCAGCAGAGGAGGAGCTGAGGGACGGAAGGAGACGATAATGTCACAAGTTCAAGAAGAAGCTCTTCTTCTGTGAGAACATGAAAACATCTCTCCTCCTGCTCAGGGTAGACACACAACTTTTGTTTGCTAAAGTAACAACAGAGGTTTTGTCTTTTAGCTTGTTAAATATTCCTCATCCTAAAATGTAAATGCTCGGTTCAAATGTTTCCAATTTGTAAAGGAATAAGACATTAAATACCTCAAAATCCCACCTGTTAAACTTTGATTTTTATAGGTTTGAGGGTCTGTATTTATAGAGGTGCTGCATGACGTTGGCTTTAATTGTTCAAAAATCAAAAACCCAAACATTTTGTTTGAGTTATTTAACAAAAGTGGATTTCTTTTGTTTTGTTTTTTTGTTTTTTTTTACAACCGAGGCTTTGTCTTTTAGCTAATGCCTGGACAGGTGCAGTCCGTCATTTAGTTCTTTGCTCTGGTTCAGCTGCTGCTAGTCTAAATGTTCTCTAGTGGTTCGCAAACACTTTAGCTTTTGACCCACAAAATAATAGAGATGGAGAGCCACGCTTCGTTATTAAAATGATATAAACACAGATAATTAACAAATTTAAAAAATAATTAAAACAATGTCTACAACTTTTATGTAATTTTCAGTGGTGCATGATAAATGTTAAGAAGCTATTAGCAATGATATCTAGGTTTACTTTGAGTTCTGGAGATCATCTCAGGACCCATGGAGTCCAAAGGTGGGAAACACTGCTCAATACCACGGAGGCTGCTGTTGGTCATTCTTTGAGCAGAGCTAACTATAGTCTGCAGCAGCATTAGCATGCATGCATAACCCAGGTGTTATCTGATTTCACCAGCTCCACGGCTTCTCCAATCAGTGGAGGAGGGGTTAGACTGTCTGCTCTACACCAGTTATAAAGCTCCTCTATACCTCCTATAGACTTGTTATTGACGATGAAACCAACAACAGCAGCAGTATCTGCAAACATCACAGTACAATTGGCAGGATATCTTAATGTGTGAGTGCGGTGAACAGGAGAGGACTCAGGACACTTCCTTGTGGAGTGCCAGTGTGGTGGAAGAGGAGACATGAGCAATTTTCACAGACTGGTCTGCACATCTGAAGACCAAAACCCAGTTCATGGTTTCAGTTTTGGCAACGGCATCTGTAGAATGATCAGTGTAAGATAAGAGTCTCAGGATTCCAGGTGAGTGAAACGAGGTGGAAGGCAACTCATGCTGCAACAGACAGACCTGTCCTCCTGTATGCTGAGTGGGTATACTGTGGGTTCAGTGACAGTAGGTCAACGTCCAGTGGTCATCATCTGTGTCCATGCTTTGTAGTTATAGCGTTATGTTGAGACAAGATAGTAAACGCCATCCATGAGAGGAAAAGTACTGAGGAGAAACAACGAGGCTGAAAGATTCCAACACATTTCCAAAGACAAACTATAGATAAAAAATTCAATGTGATGGTGAAAACATATACAACAGGAAGCTGAATGTATTCAACCAGACACTGAAGCAGTTTGTGTTTTTTTTTCTCGGACTGGTAAAAAGCGCCAGCCTGCAGGTGTTGTGCACATATTGAGCTGTATTGTTTTGGCTTCAGCAGAACGGTTTCAAAGCAGACTTTTACTTTTGGCACATTTTTATCCAGCAGAACTGAAGCACTGAAGTCTGTGTTTGAGGCTTTCTCTGGGCGGAGGGTGATCAATGCAGATGCCCTAATTAGCTTGTAATTTTAGATGTCCTCCTCTGACATTTACTGCAGCACGTTCCCTCGGTTCTGTTTATCGGCGCCTCGGCTGTAGATGTATCTGTGTCGCTCTGAAATGCTGCACAGAGAGAAGAAAAAGCAACAAATTAACGTAATAAATGAATGAATAAAAAGAGCCACGGCGCTTTTGTTCTGAGCCAGTTCTTCACGGAGCGCTCATTGGAAGTAATTATTCGTTAAAAGAGGCTCAGTGAGCCAGCGTAGAAATCAATTACTATATTTTTTAGCCCTCTGCTTTTGTTCAATAAGGGAAACACTTCTAATGAGCTCCATGAATTCCATCTGACTCCCTGTCTACGGTCGGAGCTTAGCTTGCTCGCAGCTTTCTGCTGCCTCTCACAGTTTAAAGCTGCCAGAACTTTAAACCATTTAGCAGCTGATTCAGAGAAACTCCAGTTATTAACATCAGCAGGAGGACTAATCAGAGGCTTGTACGGCTTCACCTCTATGCAGAGACAGCCTCTCTTGTCTACATTCCACTTAATATAAATGAATAATCAACATGAGTCTTTAATTAAACCTGTAATCCTAAAAGAAGAGCGCCTTCTCAGCATGACTGTCCGTTCAGTTCCACCAAATCAATATTCTCCATGAGCACATGTGATGCAAAAAAAGATGAATGTTTTCATCCATATTAAAGTGTTCGGAAAAGATCCCTTTGGGGGAAATAGTTCACCTCCTGGGCTGGGCTGGGGAGAGTGGGAGCATGTTCTGTGATAGATTACAGGCTCTATCATCTCCCCTTGAAAGGCAGCCACGGAGCGGTCGGGACGCCACAGTTTTAGATAAAGGCTTCTTGCTGTTTGGAGTGGGAACTCTAATTTGAATATGATTTTACACTTAAAAAGTGCAAGTGAGGAGCCTGTGAGCAGCTAATGAGCAGATTGGTAATGCAATTATTACTGCTCACTGAATATGGAGCGTGGAGGCTTATTATTCAGCATCAGGATCAGCAGGACATCCATGTTTTTCTATTAGTTATTCAATGTCGTCACTGTCCAATGAAAAGCTCTATCTGGTGTGACAAACAGCAATAATAAATACTGGAACAGACCAACACAGACTGTTCATTCAGCTTCGTTCTCAGGTCAAACACTCAGAATACTGAGTTTATTCCGTCTGGGTGGAACAGCTTGTGTTTGAGGAGTCCAAACCGTTTGGATCAGTTCTGCTGGAAACATGTCTTTGACTCTGAATCAGCTACGACCCAAAATCTGTTTATAGTCTCTCAGTTAGAAACAGAGAAGTATCTGATTCAACCGAGAGGCTACAACTCAGTCACATTTATCAACAGGGAGCTCAAATTAGGGGTCATAGTGGCTGAAAGTCATCCCTAACCAGGGTATTAGCCGGAAACTGAAAGTCCAACAGGAAAAAGTACGTGTCCGCCACTTTTGCTGACCCCCCCACCCCCCACCCCCCGAAATGTTAGCTGAACACTGGGTGTTTTTGAAGGGATTTTAAAGTATATATTATATGCTTTTAAAAAGAAAACATTTTTTATGTGCAAATGAATTATTCTAGTGAATCTCACTTTTTTCCACAAGAAAAAAAAGAAAATCTTTTTGTAAAATTAAAATACTTTAGAATTGAACTCAGATGAAAATATGACTCATAAAGAAACATAAAACCTGTCAAAAGATAAAAACTGAGTTTATTAAACACGACCTCTGTTCACTTTTGTCCCCCCCCCCTCAGTTTTTACCTAAAATCATTAAAGTTTAAATTAATCAAAATTCAGAACACAACTTTATCCTTCAACTTTTACAAACATCAAACAAAACACAAGTCAATAAATCTATCTTTGAAGATTAACATTGAACTAATTTAACTACTCAGACCGTCACGGGCATGATGGTAAATTAGAGTTTCACTTCTAAAGGAAGCTCTAAAATATTGATTAAATCAAATTTTGGTTTAATTATTTTACTTCAGTAACTCGTGTATTTATTTAGCTGCCTCTTGAAAATGAATTTATCCGTTTTTTTCTGTGTGCATGTTTCTGGGCCAGGCGTTTTGGTTGAATTGAGTTGGGAAGCTCTGAATAAAAATAAGAAAAGGTTGGGAACTTCTGACAGAAACAAGTGACACAGAAAACAGAGGGTCAACACCTATAACTGGCTTTCATTTATGTTGGCAAGCAAGAACAAATATCCTCTCTGTGGAGGCCATAAAGGTCCCAAACTCCTCCTGAGGATAATTCAGTGTTCAGTGTTCATTACGTGTCACCAGCTGCAGCACTGCTGTGATTCTACATACAGAACAAGACGGATTTGATTTGCACTCCTTCGACTCTGTGAAGTGACGTTTACGCCTGGATGCTTTTAATACATCAGCAGTGTGGAGCTACAGTGGGAGGATTTCTGCAGGTGAAGGGGAGGAGTAGATTTATGACTCACGTCTGCCACTTTCACTTCTCCCTCCAAGACCCAGATTAACCGAGTCCTAATGTAGCAGCTCAGACGTCACCGCGCTGCTGTGGAATCAATAGCTCATACTTTTGTGAAATTGAGTTTTGGTGCAAGAAGGGGAGGCGTGGAAGGAGGTGAAACTATAGAACTATACTCCAGTTTAATTCCACCACAGAATTAGGAGTGTTGTTCCTGTTTTTTCAGCTGACATTGTTAACATGCTGAGACTGATTCATGTTGTGACGCAAAGCAGCCACAGCTTTATCAGAGCTCTTTATAAAGGTCTGAGAGGAACAATGTGAGGAGAATAAAGAAGCAGAGGGGAAGCTTTACCTACACAAAGGTTTTACAAAACAAGCCAGGCAAACAAACCCAACCCCAAAGGAGCTGGCAGAAACAGAATCCAGAAATACGAGCAGGTCCAGAGCAGAGCTGAGTGAGCGGGGCACTCTCACACAGGAGGGGTCTGATTACCAGACTGGAAACATGTGAGCAGAGGCTGCTGGGCTCTGGGTTTGGAGGGAGGGGGGGTTAAATAAAAGGAAATTATAATTTGGTCTACAAAAATAAATGTAAAAAGAGGACAAAGGTCTGAGGTGTTCATGAATGAGATGCTTCAGGGCTTTAGTGTTCAGTATGTCTGTGGGTGAGTCAGACTTCCACCCCGTTGTTTTTATTATTCATGTCAGTTTTGATGTGATGTTATGAATGAATGGAGTGAGCCTGTGTGGTGTGATCCCCTCTGTCCGAGGTGCATTTCTCCAAAGGGAGACAAATAAAGATATTTTGACTTTGATGAAGATTATTTGGGAGGAACTTTCCAAAACGTCTCAAAACAATCACAGGGGAACTCTGGAAGATAAAGAAAGGCTCATGTGAGTCGTAGGACCTGCTGCAAATTTGAACATGTTGAGAGAATAATGAGAGATTTGCTTTCTGGAAACCCAACTGGAACCGGATGACATTTTAAAATCACAAGGTGTGTGTGTGTGTGTGTGTAAGGGTGGGGGGGGGGGGGGGGGGGGGGGGGTGGACACAGCTGGCTTGAGTAGTGGGGTGGAGGAAGGGGGCTTGATTGCCTTAAACAATGACCTGATATCAACCTTATCTATAAACAATTCCCAGTAACAGTGTAACATTGTTTTTAAGATGATAAAAACTGCAGGGGTCAACATATGACTCAGAGAAATCACACAATGTGAGAAAGCTTTGGGAAAGGTTTGCAACCAAATAAAATGAGAGCAGGCTGCAAGTAAACTGAGCTCATATTTGATTTATTTGTGTCAGAGAAAATCTGCTCATTTGAATGTGTTTCTTGGTTGTTTGTAAAAACAAAAGTCTTATAAATTAAATGTTTCCCACTGATGGATCACTTTATATTTGTGTGTCAGTTTTAAAAGATGTTGTAAATATCAACAAGTATACATTTTATTACCAGCAGCAAAATAAAAAGACAGAAGTCCACTAACACATTTGTGCAGAGAATTTGACTGACCTGTTACTTCAGCTCCAGGGTTAATGGTCACCGTTACCTGATTTTCCTGCTCACACTGTTCCATCCATTAAAGCATAAAGTACATTCACCCAGTGTCTATTAAGTGATGCTGTTATAAATTATTGAGAATAAGTCTGATATTCTTCCTGTAAAACACCGCGTGTCCTGCTAGTTTAAGGCTTTATCATGATGATTTAGCATCTTTCCAGATTTCTAATGCTTGTCTGCATCAACACACATGAACAGAAATCAGCCATACTATCCTGATGCTGCCTGTTTTATATAAAGGGCAGAATTTTGCTTTTTACTGTTTTTTTAAACTTAAAGTTTTCCCTACTTGGACTCATCCATTTGTAGAGGATGTGTCCATCAATAGGAGACATGTCCACTGTCTTTCTGTCCATCTGAGAGGAGCTGGTGTCCACAGAACTCCAGTCCTGAGCAGAGTTCAGACTTGACTTCCTATTTTGGTACAGATTTGGGTTTCTGGATGCACTGACAGTGTGTTCTAAGTGAAAATAACTTTCCAAAGTACTTTTGGATTTATCAGCCATGACAGTGTCTCATGCAGCACCACCTGGTGCGTTGAAGATTATTCTGCAGCGTTTTCTGTCCTTTGGTCTCTGTGAGGCTCAGAATCTGTGGAGATTTTTTTCACAATATAATAAACTGTAGATGCTGAAGTATCTAAGTATTTTTTCTTACTTTTTGCTGTTTTGCATTGAGAAACAAGTCAGCGCAAAGTGTCAGCCTGATTCATTGAAAATCACTTTATTCTGAGCTGCAAAATTAAAAGAGAAAGTCACAGAGAGCAGCAGCTTCGGCACATGAAAGAAGGAGCGGCGGTGTGAAGGTTGATGTTATTGTTACCATAGACACTGAGGTGACCTGCCAGCCTTTTACCACTAACTGGCTCTTTTTCTAGCTTTGAAATTCAAAGCGTTTCGCGTGGGGTTGGTTTTCCATGAACACAACGACGCAGCTACTTTCCCGACTCGTTGCTAAGTAATTGATCCAGTAATCATGCTGTTTGTGTGGTTGGTCATTCTCACCGCTGAACCCAGACACCTTTAGAATAATAATAATAATAATAATAATAATAATAATAATAATAATAATAATAATAATAATAATAATAAATGAAAGGAGTTTGAACTTTCTGTCACGTTTAAAACGCTCACGGTGCACCGATCATTTAATAATCTGATAAAAGCGGGGCGTGCTGCAGTTTAATAATCCTGATCAATATTAATAATATAGAATAAACATAAAACAACATTATGAACACTGTGAAGTTTGTTTCTCTGGAAAAGTCGTAACTTTTCTCTCTCCTTAGATTGCTTCTAGAATATTGCTTTGAGAATCGGATGGCAGCTTGTTTCTGTAGCTCTGCTTTGGTTACAAGTGATTTCTGTTTTGTTCTGTTTTTTCTATGTTCTTCAGATTGAAGGCGTTGCTATTTTGAGGGATTTTGTTGTTCTGGTTCAGATGCTGTACCACATAGAGGAACTTTTCTACTTTCTTGTTACTTATTTTGATGCGTAACCATAGAAGCAAGAGCAGCTAATTGACATCTCAAACGGTGATCCAAAAGCCTGCATGGAGAGAGGGAGCAAAGAGGAGAGAGAGGAAGTTTCAACCATCACTCCATCCATCCTAACCAGGAACGTGAGATCTCTCCTGAACCAGATGGACCAGCTGGAGGCTCTGAGGAGGATCCATCCAGAACATCATGTGTTTCACTGAGACGTGGCTGCAGGATCAGATCCAGACTCCGTCTCTCTTCCCGGCTTCCAGACCACCAGCAGACAGAGATTAGAAGAGGAGGAGAAAAAGCAAAGGAGGTTGATCAGACAACAGAGTGTCAGACCTGCTGTAACACAGAGCGTTGGAGAAGATCCTTCCTAACCACAGCTAGAACTACAATGACTTTAAGAAAAAACTAAATAAACACCTAATTTCCCTCTGGGACTAGAAACGTGATTTTGATTTGATTTGATTTCTATTCAGATGCTGTGAGATGCTAAACATCTCAGGGTTTTTAGATGATTGGTTTGAATGAACAAGCTCAAATTTGTATTTTCCCACATCTAAAGAGGATCGCTGCTGTCTTAAAACATTTACAGTCTCATACATTTCCCAGCAGTTCATCAGATATATTTGTTTGACGTCAGTTTTTTATGGCATCATTTGAAACTTATGGCAGGTAAAAGTTTATCCACTAAAGTCACTTGAACCATGGTGAAGGTTTTGAAGCTGTTTTAAGAAGGCAGCAACACACGTTGGTCTTAGCTGGTGTAGTATTTTTACATAAAAATATTTAGAAACTGAAATGTCCCATTTTTAAAAGGTGCCAGGACACTTTGTGTATCCTTCAGAACTGCATTTAAAAAGTGGAGCCAGCCTATCAACTAAATTCAGACGTTCATGTGTAGATCGTCTGTAAACGACTCCCCCTGTGATGGATGATGACCCCAAACCTCTTCCACGTTGTCTGCGTCCTCCTAATCCTGTTCCTGAGGATCCATTACCTCCTCTCTCTGCATCCCACGTTCCTCTCAAGGCCCCTGACACACACGACTGATGATGAATCAGCGACACATTTCACTTTAACCTTCCAAACACCAGCAGCTTGTTGTGCGGCTGCTAGGCCCGTTTCCTGTCTCCTGCCCCCCTCCCCTCCTCTCTGAAGAAGAGTGCAGAACTGGCCAGGCTTTCCATACCCATCAACAACTCAAGCGTCCAGTTTAATGGGGAGTTCTGGGAGTTGAGGCCGCAGCAAAGGGTCCATAATTGGCATCCTTCTTGTCTTATTAAAGGGGAAGCACTGGGATGGATCCTCTAAGCCACACCGGGTCCTTTATTTGAACAGTGTGTAAACAGAACCAGAAGGAGACAGATAGTGGTGTCACTCATCACAACGTCTTTGTTCTCCAGCACCACATTAAAGTCATTAATTGCTGCTAATGGAACTTGTTCTGGCTGCTGCAAAGTATCTTATTCAAATGTTTGAGTAACAGAACCTATTTGGAGGTTTGAGGGGGAAAAACTGGATTTTTGATTTATTTTAATATAAATTATTGATGTATGTGTTTTTTAAAGTCCTCCGTAAGAGATCAAATCTTTTTGATGAAAAATCTATTATAACTTCTGGTTTTTGTAAGACTTCTTTTTATTTATGGTCCTATCTCTGCTGTGTTTTAGTGACGCTGACGGACAAAAATAGTGCCGATAGGTTTTCTCTCTGCCTCTCGTGTTTCAGTAAAACTCGTTGGTTTAAACAGTTTGTAACTTTTCCCTCTCAAGGACCCGATCCCTGAGGAAAACAACACAGACAGGAAGTCTTCTCACTTCGGACTTCCCTGACGTGACCTCCCTGTATAGTTCATGGGCTCCTTGGAGACACATAAAACTTTTCCTGATCTGCTGCCATCTTAGGGCTCAGGGCAGCTGCAGATCTGCAACCCCACCCACCCCCTCACACACTTCATGAGCTCTATTTAGAATCAGCTGACAGGTGAACAAATTTGACAATTAGCGTTATGCTGTTTTAGTAAGTGTGCTGCAGTACGGGCGAGTTAATATTTCCTGGTCCAGCTGAGTCAGAGGGTGGAGACCTGAGGAGGCTCTAGAGAGGGTTTGATGGAGGTGCTCCATGCACAGTTTTCACGCCGCCCCTGTGGTTTTCTTTAACAGCTTGTTCTCAGAATGGTGGCTAAATGAGCGGATATGCCTTCTGTAGGCTCTAAACACTTATGGACTGTATACATCGCCCACTTTACAGTGTGGCTTTCTGCCTGCTCAGTGGTTTTAGGGTAATGTGTGCACTGTGGATTAACTTTGTTCACGCTGGGCCTCCAAAACTACAGATGTACCTAAAAATGCACAAAGTTTACAGCAAAAAGTGAGTGAATGTCACGTTAACGCAGGAAGAAGAGTCAAAACACAGAAACAACAAGCAGACACACAGGTTTAGTTCTGGAGCTGATCAGTGGAGCTGATCAGTTTTTAGACTTGAAGTTTTAAGTTGAAAGTTAAATGTTTTTAAGACTTAAAGTTGTAAACTTTTTATATTTTCAGGATTTGTTCTTAAGTTTTAAAGTTTTTGATACTTGAATTTCTAAAGTTTTAATAATTTTGGTTCCAAAGGTTTTATTGGTTTATAAGTTTAAGATTTGATAGTCAGCACCTCGAACAGCTGACCTCCTCCTCCCTCTCGGTCCTCTGCCTTCAGCACCATGGAGAGAAGCACGCCAGAGAGCCGCGCAGCTGGACCCAATCTTCCATCAAGACAGTTTAGAAGATGCTCCCGCCAGTTGTTCAGGGGCGCAGACTGGTTCTGTGGTCCTCCTGGGG
>SSNR01000255.1:0-14777 GCA_006937965.1 Callopanchax toddi | reverse complement strand
TTTATGTCTGAACCAGATTCCTGTGAGCTTTCCCCCCAGGGGTCTGTTCTTAACATCAACCCCATTGGACCAGCTCAAACCAGCTTTAACTTTTATAAACTATAATCAAGTTGTTCAGTCCAGTGGATTGACTCTGTTTTATTTATCCAAAGTCCCAAATTTATTATTTTGATCCATATGTCAACTATATATTTTTTTAACTTTTAATTGAAATTTTCTTTTTTGTTTCAGAAGAAAAAAACCCAAACAGAATTCATACGTAAACACAAACCAATATATGAATGAAAAGAAACAGAGAGAATAAAATGTCTCATCGTCTCTGCCCCCTTTTTTACAAAATAATACACAAATGCTTTATCACGTTCCTGACTAGATTGTTCTGCTTGATCTCAGACACCATTCCATAATTATTGTTTACCTTGATTTAATACTTTTAAAATATATTAAGTGATCGAGAATATTTTATATCCATAGGTTATTTTTCACACCATTTACAGAAATTCACAATTCCTTCAATTCAGCAGCAGCTGTTGTTCTGTTTGACAGGTGACACTGGAACGTTAAGTAAGGTTGTTTAGTCCCGCCTCAGCGTCCCTATTCTTCTAAACCTCATCCAGTACAGAAATACAACTAGAGAGAAAACAATCTGGGCCCCACCACACACACACACACACACACACACACACACACACACACATTAGCTGACCAACCACTGAAGTCAGCGGCTGCAACTCAAAGAGAAAAAGTTTTGGGTTCATTAAAGAAGTCTCTTCTCAGCAAGAGAAAAACTACAAATCTATGAAATTATGCAATGATATACCTTCCATCATTACCCTTTTAAACCTATAAACCTTTTTATTTTTCAATCACAAATTTTCCTTGTAGGAACATCAATTTCAACTCAGATTCACTCAGTTCCATCAGCAGAATGTAAAGCTGTGGCGTTATAGTTTGACCAATCTGTCAAACAGAAACTAACATGAATGAACGAGTTTCTTTCTATTGTACACACTGTTATACATTTTTATACAATTATAAGTTCCTTATTGTCACAGTTTGAGTTTCTTACATTCATAGAATCATTCTACCTTTCACCATTGAAATTGGGACGGTCTGAAGTCAAAGCTTAGAACTGCCCACGACTTGTTTTACAAACTTCAGTTTACAAGTCACATTTTTTATTTACATTCTCCAGTCATGGTTTGTTTTTTCTGTTACAGTTTTATTGTTAAAGAGTTAATTTGGTCTCTCTCTTTTTGTTTTTATACCAGGTATTCTTTTGTCATAGCCTTGTATGAGTTTCCCCTTGAATTTCAATATTTTTTTTTTCACTTGGCAAAAACTTTTTTATATATAATTAATTCACAGTACAAACATCATCCAAGTGAAAAGGGGGAGGAAGAAGAAAAATCTTATATGACCTACCCTCTTCTACAAAGTAAATTACAAATGGGTCTTAGACACAAACAAGCATACATCGTTCTTTTCTTTGCAAACAATATCAGGATCAGAAGCATGTCAAAATCCTCCATCGTTAACTCGTCAGATCATAGGTTTGTAAAATGTTTTCTTTATACATTTTCTTAAATTGATCATTAGTTGTACTTTTTTTTTTTCAAATCATCATCCAGGTTATTCCATAGTTTTACTCCATAGACTGAAATACACATTTTGCTGTAATGTTGTTCGTACAAATATTCTTTTAAACTCAGACTTCTTTCTACTTTTTCCATCATTTCTGATATTTAATAGCCTTTTTATGCTGTGGTTTGCATGTGATTTTTTATTCTTTACATTTATCATACCTTCATAAATTCACAAGGTAGCTGAAGTTTAGGGTCACAGACTTTAAATTGGCTGAGTTTTTTTTGTCAGACAGCTTCAGGAGTTTTGTGTGTTGATGTGTGTTTTTGTGTTTGTCCGTTTAGTTTAGCCTCTGTTCATTTCACCTCAGCCTGGTATCACTTCTCAGCAGTTCCTGATTCTCTTGAAGACACTCACCTGTTCCCAGTTCCACTGATCACATCCAACCCTTGGTTTCATCCTCTTGATATTATAGTTACATCCTTTGGAGATTCCTTGGTTTTAGTTTTTGTCTTTTCTTGTTGCCATGTCAGCTATTTATCAACAGCCAAAGCAGGCCTCAATGTATTTTAAGAACAAATTATTTGTTAAGTTTGACTTTCATGCAGTATTTTTGCACTTTATCAAATTAAAAGACAGTTTGTCATAAAATTCTACTCAGGAATAAACCCAAATATCAGGAGCTCTAAGTGTTGTTTATGGGAGGATCAGTGATGATTTAGGATAGTTTATTGCAGCAGCGATGTTGACTTTGATTTTGTTGTCTGACCACTGACTCTGAGTGCCATGCAGGTTTTCATCTACATCACAAGATAATGATCCCAGTCACACTTCTGCTGCTCAAAATCTACTCAAACAAGTAAAGAGGTGGGTGTCAAGCTGTCAGTGGAGTCAGGGCCACCTCAGACTTGACCTGATCCTGTTTGAGGTGAACTTGACTGAAGAGTTGCAGGAAACAAATGCTCAGCTGCTCTGGGGATGTTTCCAATGTGCTTAGAGTGAAATATCAGAAAAATCTACTGTCAGAACGGTCAGATAGCAGAGCTGTTATCACACCTGAAGCTAAGACCTCGTCTGTAAAACTACTCAGTTCTGACCTTATTTTCCAGTCAGAACTACAGACACACAAACGTTTTGATTTTTTCTCTGAGAGTCTAAGTGCTACAGAAAGGCATAAAAGAATATGTGTCTGATGCACTCTCAGTCAGCATAGATTTTCCAATCAGCTCTGTTCAGTCAGACAGCGTAAAAGGGGAAACTGAACATTAATAGCTGCTTCTGCTGTGTTTTTGTCCTCGTGGAGTTCTGGATGCTGCGTGGAGCTCAAACTAGAAATCTTTAAGGCTTATGAATGGAAATCCTTCTCTGAACTCATGGTCATAAGATAGATTACACCTCAGATTTAGACACAACAAATGCAGTCTGTAACATTAAAAACAACTAATATGAATAATTCTGATGTAAACTGCATAATCCTCCTTATAAGTTGTTTATTATGTTTTTTAAATTCCTTGATTAGGTAAAGAAAACAGAAAAGCTTTATGAAACTGGATCAGGTGTGTCTCTGTGGACGTGGTTAGTTTGTGGACCAAAGACATGACCTGGTTTGTCCCTGCAGTATCTTGTTTGCCTTTGTGAGACTGTTTGGTCATTTAAACCCAGCAAGTCGCTCCTTTAGGACATTCAGGGATGCACATTTAATCTGTGGTGAGATCACACCAACCTCAACGTGTCACCCCTCCAAACCTCCATTATCTCCCTGAGGGAACAGAGCTGGTCGACCCTCTCCGTGTTGTGACACATGAAGGCTGCAGTTTTCTCACTTACACCTCTGGAGCACATTTCCTTTACTTTCATGGAGAAGCACAAAGCCAAAGGACTTCAAAACTTGAGAAATTTGTCTCACACGTGCAGAGATGGGCGTCTTCGATTCTGTGAAGGAGGACCTGCTGCCAGACTGCAGGTTTCTCAGTCTTCCTTATTCACTCAGGTAGTCAGCCTCCAATATTTGATCTTTTCCAAGCAAATAAAAACCAAATGTCTCTTTTAATGTCAAATACATTCTTACAGCACATCAGGAAAAAACAAGAATCAACAAAATCAAGCACAAAATACAAAATAGTATTTAAAAATGACTAAAACCTAAACATGCTGAAAACCAGCTAAAACAAGCAAAAATTGGGAAATTTGAGTCGCAACATAATAATTGTTCTGTTGTGGTGACGAAGGAGCTGAGTCAGAAAGCGAGGCTCAGATTTACTTGTTCTACATTCAGTCCTCACCTCATGGTCATGAGCTTTGGGTCACAAGATCACGAGGACGAGACTAAAATGAGTTTCCTCTGCAGGATGGCTCTGCCTGGGAGAGAGGGCGAGGAGTTCAAACATTAAAAAAGACCTCAATGCTGTAATACCACAGTTATAAATGAGAATGAGATATTGTTTGTGCATCATAATAAAACTGGCATATCACAACATTGGGGCGGCATGTAGCTCAGATGGTAGAGTGGCCGGTCTGGCAACAGGAGGGTGGTGGTCAGAAGGGCCGATGGTAAAGGTAGCCTCGCTTCTGTCAGACTGCCCCAGGGCAGCTGTGACTACAGACGTCTGTCGTAGTTTACCATCACCAGAGTGTGAATGAGTGTGTGAATGAATGCAACTTCTCTGAAGTGCTTTGAGTGTCCTATAAGGAGCTATATAAATCCAATGCATTATTATTATTATTATTATTATTATTATTATTATTATTATTATTATTATTATTATTATATCAGAGTTCCAGAAATAAAATATTTAATCAAATACCGTATTGACCCAAATATAAGAAGAGGTTTGTTGCATTGAAAAAAATCTGAAAAAGGGGGGTCGTCTTATAATCACGGCCTAATTTTTTGGGGTCATTACACGACCAAACCAGCAGAGGGCGCTGGCTTCTGGTCAAAGCGGCAGCAACAGGAAGCGGCTCAGACTGCCACAGGTCCTGGTTCCGGACAAGCTCAAAGTTACAGGCCCACTGGGGATTAAAATGCCCGTTGATCAGTCCAGCCAAGTTCACTTCCAGAACCTGGGAAGGAGCTTTCAGCGAAGGGCAGCTCAGACCGGACTTTTGTCAGGTGAGGACTCGGCGGCTCGCGTCACACACGTCTCCTCCCTCGTCTTTGCTGTTTTTTATACCCGACTCTCAGGTAGCCAAGAGCTGTCACCTGTTTACTAAGGGCACTTCCGTCTCATGTCTCAGCTGCTCCACAAATACACACACACACACACACACACACACACACACACACACACACACACACACACACACACACACACACACACACACACACACACACACACACAGAGGGAGGGAGGGAGAGAGCAATAAAAAGAGAAAGAGATTTAATGGAACTTTTTTCTCGTTTTTCTAATTGAACTGAATTGAAACTGAAATCTGTCACCATGATGGAGAACTTTAACCCCTGATTAACAGGCAAATATTAAAGCAGTCTGTAATTACGGTATTGTTTAAATGATTTTCTCAAAATTTTGAGGTGACGTGTAGCTCAGTTGGTAGAGTGGCTCATCTGGCAACCGGAGGGTTGCCGGTTCGATCCCCAGCTCCGGCTGGGTTGCTTTGTCGTTGTGTCCTTGGGCAAGACACTTCACCCACCTTGCCTACTGGTGGTGGTCAGAGGGACTTGGTGGCCACCGATGCATGGTGCTCTGTCAGTGTGCCCCAGGGCAACTGAGACTACAAAAAAGTAGTTTATCCCCACCAGTGTGTGAATGGGTGAATGACTGTACAGCGCTTTGGGGAGTGTGATAAAAAAAAACACTCTAGAAGAAGGCGCTCTATAAATACAGGCCAAAATTTCAATAAAAAAAGTTTCATTGAAAAGTGAATTTAGTCCTATTTCTGAAGACCAGTCTTGAAAAGGGGGGGTTGTCTTATAATTGGGGTTGTCCTATATTCGGGTCAATACAGTTCTAAATATATACAATGTATTTAGAGCAGAATTAACTCTGTGTAGTGTAAAGAGGCGCTCGAACATCTGGGAGGGACTCTTTTACGACCCCTCTTAAGGTGTAGGAGTATTTTCAGAGGTCTAACAAAAAAAGCGTGGAAGGAACCAGTGTTTATCTGTTTAAACAGATTTTATTTGCCCACACCTGGGAATAGCAATATCTAATATAACAAAGGAGGAGCTCTTAACAAAGAAAAACACTAGAAATAGCTCTAAAACTCTCATTTAACAAAGGACTAAATGCAGAGAAAACCTCCGGGAAAAACCAGCACCTAGGCTGTTTTAACTAAAGATCTGTTTAAAATAACTAAGGAGAAAACTAAGTGATATAACAACGCTCATATGAGTGAGGATGTTCCTATATAAAAGGTCCAAGAACCAAATCAGGCTTTTAACAGCCTGATGAGTCCTAATATCAGAGGCAACTGATCTACTAAAGTTCTACTATCCGAATAGAAGAACACCTAAAAGCTACTACAGACAAAGCTACACAACCTAGAAGCCAAACGCTCAGACAACAGACAATGGCACAGATCCGTTCCCCCCTTGTTGGTCTGAGCTGTGGCCTTTTGTAGCTGCTACTTGATGAGCGGATGAGCCGCACCATGCCAGTCTGGGAGTGTCGCTCTCCAAGGTCCTGAACCAAAGATGAACAGGAGACAGCAGCAGGAAGGGAAAAAGCTGCAGGAGCAGGAGGCGACCAAGGTCCTCACAGGGGTGACATCCTGGGGGACGTAACAGATTCTGAGTCAAACCGCTGTTCCCCACGTTCAGGAGGTGGTTCAGGCATCTGGTCAGGATGGTGGACCTGGAGGAGGTGTTTTGGCTGTGTCCTGCTGGCAGTAGGCACCCAGGTCAACCCAAAACAGGATGGGAGGATTAAACCTGGGAATGCCTTGGGGTCTCACTGGAGGAGCTGGTGGAGGTGGATGGTCTGGTATTCCCTGTTGGAAATGCTGCCCATATGACCAGGACCAGGAAGAGTTAGTTCAAGTAATAATATTAGAGTAGTAATAATGTAGACCTTTATTTTTATAGACAACTGTTTTCATGTCCATGTTCTTAAAAGTGATAATAAGTAGGTTTATATACATTCTGTGTCTTTAGAGTTTCTATTTGATATTTGGTAAAAGTACCAACAAATGATGAACTTGAGCCAATACAGCCCAGTGTGAATCAGGTGACTTTAAAAGAACGTTTTTTGATTGATACCTAACGACATCACCAGATTGAAGGCTTTCAGTTAAAGGAACATCCTCACACACATCGCACAGCATTCCTGCTAAAATCTGGTGAGCTTTACTGGATAATATGGTGAAAAAATGTGGTCAAACAAAGTATAAAATACAGTTAAAATATTTTTAAAAATTGTTCACACTGACTGGATGTAATCAAGATGGTCCTTGTGCCAAATGCTGCAGTTGCACATTTGAGATTTTTTTCTAATCCACCAGCTGTTGACCGTTGTCATCGGCTCCATCAGCCTCTCACCTGCTCACCCAAAACGTTTTATCTGCATGCATCTTAAACCAACCAGGATGAAAAAAGAAGACGGATGGACAGGACAAACCCAACGGGCTGTTGACGGAAGCGAGAATGCAGCACTGATTTTGATCTAGAGCACTTGTGTCAGAAGCAGTGACATAAATGATGTATCTCTGCAGACCCATCAATAACACCCAAAGAGGGCCTAATGGACGTATAAAACCGGGCAGATAAGAAGTTTCGCTGGGAGCTTCCATAAATCAGCCACTCAGAATGACCCATATAAAAGTGGACAGCACTGACAGGCTGCATAAATTACTAATGGATGCCGTGAGAAGTATTACTGTTATTGTAATCATCATAAAGCCTCTGGACACCTGAAACACGTGTGTTCAAATCCTGCTAAAATGTCACATTGCACTTGATTCATAAATGATTTATAGCATCACAGATGCTTCTTCACCAAAACACATGAGTTCCAGTCAGTTTTAGTGGCTCCATCCTGTTGTCATTCTTCTTGTGACCAAACTTAAACCCTAAACAGCTGTTTGGAGTTTGTTCCACCTGATTCATGATGCACGTGAATCCCAACACGTCTCTGAATGTTTGTGCCCCCGTTTGAGTTTGACCTCGACCGGGTAATGACTCTGTGCTGCAGCTAAATATCATCAGAGTCCATTTCATTTGGAAACCTGCTGCCATTTAACACACGGAGCAAAATTAGCACCGGAATGACCTTTCTGAGCCCCACACGTTTCCACGAAAAACCACAGCTCCTTGATGAATTGCATTGCAAATATTTTTGCATTTTACCTCCAGCTGCTGGTTGAGGCTCCAAAACAAGCAAAACATCACATCAAAACATTTGAGGATGTCCTTTATTAGATACCGGCATTGGTAAAACACATACAAACTGCTGAGTACATAATGAAATGGACAAAATCAAATCTTTACATTGCTAAATCATCTGGTGAACTTGTAAAAGATCTGTAGACCAAATTTCTGCCTAAATAATTAGGTATATGGATATGACATCATCACAGCTGGATCTTTGGTTCTGATGGAGAATGACATCCTAGACCAGTGGCTACTATATCACATTTTAGTGACCTCAGGGCTGATTTTGTCATTATTAGATTGATACAGAAATCCAGAGTGCAGACAAGAGAAGTCGAGTAATGAATTAAAATATGAAACTTTAATATTACCAACAATTGCCTGAGCTGGCAGCAAGAAATATTAAAAGACATGTTCAACAATCAGACACAGTCCAGGGAGATCCAGGCTTAGACTTTTACAAAAAGAAGTTCTCAATGTTAAATGTCAAATGTACTCATGGTTAAATGTCTGTGCATTGAAATCAGCTCACCAGCATTTCTTTAGATAGGTTCTTCCTCTCGTGATAGGTCATCTGGTTCATTTCACATAAACTCTAGACCTGGAAAAGGTTCTCAACCAGTTCTGTGGAACTCAATCTTCAGTGTTTCAGTCATTTAAACTAGATATCCAAGAGGTTCTGATCCAGTAGAAGCTTCTGGTCTCACAAAAATAGTGTCTAAAAAAAGCCAAATCCTGCCAGGTGTCACTGCTTGGCCTTTTGTGTTTCTTACTCACACTAACAGGTCGATGTTCTGCCTCATTCTTTAAGTCCAACCCTGGACATTTAAGAACCCACAGAAAGCTGGACGTTCACACACAACACATACAATGTACCAGAAATGTTATACAATTCACACACTGGGTCACATAGCATGCTAATCCCAGCTAATCAACATTTTAAAGCAGTAGCTTTTCATTCAGAGACTGTCAGAGTCCTTAATGCATCGCTGAGCAGAATGGAGTTTATGAATGTGCCTAAACCCTGGGATCCTCTACATCACATAGAGCTTAATGCACATCGGTGTGTAAAGAACGCCACTATGTGCCTGCAGCTTGTCCTGCTAACTTGAGCAATCAAGTGAAGCTCACTGGGGGAGCGGTTTAGCCCTAAACTTCTAAACGGAGATGGTGAAGGAGTCGTGCACTCGTGACGGCCTGTTTAAGAAGTAGTTTGTCTGGCTCTGTAACAAGATCTGTCCATGCTTGAACAGTTGGAGGGGCAGCTGTTCTCAGCCAGCCGAGAGTGCAAGCCGTGGCTTTTTCCACCCAGGAATCAGGAGTGATGGAGGGAGGAGAAAAAAGAAAAAGGAAAGAGAATTAATTAGGAAGCAAGACAGAGAGGATGAGGTGCAAGAAGACGGTAAAGATGGAAAATAGATGGAGGGGAAAAAGCCACTGAGGGAGAGAAGCAGGCGAGAGCAGAGAGAGACAGTTTGAGCTGAAAATCATTTAGCACTAAGCTAAATGCCAACTAAGAATAGACTTTAAATCAATCAAGCCCGGCTATGTGGCTGGAGAATTAATAAGTCCCCCGGGAAGCATCGCCTTTCCCCCAAAGGCCGACGCAGGGCATATGTTTTCTGAAACACTGTCACAAACCCAGGAAGACCATTACTGGAACAAATTACATTTATGTTGCTCGCAAGGAAAATCAAAGCATCTTTAAACAACATCTGATCAGAGAGTGACTCAAATACACTTTAAAATCACAGCCGTCAACGTAAAGAACATAAAAAACAACTTGTTTCTGTTTAAATGCAGGACTGGCTTTAAAAGGCTCCGGCTGCGGGTAATGTATAGTCGTCTCTCTGGAGGTACAACAACAAGGTTTGTTCCCTCTGCATCTCTTCAGGTACCCTGTGTGAGAACACAGTAACAGTGTGACAAACACAGCCCCAGTGGGCATCTGTCCTTGACAACAAAGACTCTATTTGAACTAAAGAGGGGAGAACAGCTTCGTTTCTGCACGGAGCTGCTTCTGGTTTTAGCCCCATAGCACCTGATTATGTGCAGAGAGGCCAGCCGAGCTTAAAAAGAACCAATTCTGTCAGCTGCCCATGCATTTTACATAAAACCCCTGATAACTATCTCACTTACTAATTGTCAGGGTCTAGGTAAAAGCATGTCGCTTTCATGCTTTTTCAGAATGTGACAATTTGTTGCCTAATTAGCTGCAGGATTTTTTTAATGCATTTGATGAAACATTAATCACAAGCCTATTATTATCTGTTTTTTTTTTCAAAGAAAATAGCTTCAAAGAAACTATTTTTCCAGCTTCAAACGTGAACAGCAGGCGTTTTTTTCCCTTCTTCCTTGAGCTGCTGGCATCTTCAAGAAGCTCAGTTTGTTTCCTCCAATGATGATATAATGGGTGTCAAATGAAACACTGTCCTGCAAAATTCCCACATCCCCATTTATCACTCTTAATCATTTCCTGCACATTTCTCAAGAACACATTTATTGAATGCATCTATCTTTCTCTTGAGGAGGCCGAGGACAGAGATGGATCGCTGCAGCCACCAGATTTAAGGACTTCTCAGGCTGAACCGAGCACAGCTGACAGTCTTTAACTCATTGAAATTCTAATTGCTGCTTTTCTTCAGCTTTTTCAAATGCGGTTTTCTGGCCTGAGGACTCATATGGCAAAAATACAAATCCTGAGGCTCACATCACAGGGGTTATGATGAAATTAGATTCAGTTTTTCTATCTGAGATTAGCTTAAAATACACATTGACAGGTAGAAAAACTAAAAGATTGTGTTGTTTACAAATCTGTGGTCATCAGTATCATGTAAGGTTGTCAAAGCAAATAGAATGAATGTTTTATTTGCATTTTTTCTGATTTGCAACTGAATCAGTTCATTATAATTATCACTCCAATGGAAAAAAGGGAAGAGGGTTTGTTTCCCTAAATGACAGGTACGTCATGAAATGTACAGAGCAAAAACAAATGTATTTATAAACCTCTCCTCCACCTGCTAAAGGGTTTAGTTTAGATTAAAGCTGTTTTACTTTAAAGGGCTACTTAGGGCCTTTTTGAAGCAATGTTCTGTCAGTTATTTATTTACATTAGAGACCCCACCCACCAGTGACATCACTCAAAACAAGTGAAGTCAAAAAAGGAAGTAGTCCTCTGACTGGAGCAATATACTCACAGCTAGTCAGATTAGCAGCTAACCTTTGGGTATTTAAAACAACTCTTCAAACTGATGAACCAGAACTCCATGTTACCTGTTAGTAAACCTCTACATGTTTACATGAGACCATTTACTAAACTGAACCATGTCAGAATGACTTTTCTACAGTAGGAGCTGCAGCAGCTCCATAAACTAAATGTAACTCACCTGGGTTAAAGGTGCAATAGGGAATTTTCAAACAAGCTAGGATTACAAACACATCTCAGAGCTCTCACTCCTCCCGTCGGCTATGATAGGCCTCCCCCGGACCGGACATGGGACCGTGCTATGACACAGCAAGAGAGAGCAAAGCACCAGCTGAAACGTTCCCCCAGGTCTTTCCTCTTTCTACGTCCAAACATTGTTAGTTTTCTGCTGGATGAAAAGGTGTTTTTCTTTTTGGGACTCTGGTATCTTTTCTAAAATTGAAGCGCTAACAGTCGGCTGTTTCAGTCCTTCTCTCACTTCCGGGATGTTCTGCTTTAAAATGCTCCAGCACGGATTAATGGCAGATCCAAGCAGTGAGGAAGTCAGGCGCTTCAGCGAGACAGACAGCCAGATTGTCCAATAATGAGGTTTTTAGAGAACTGTAATTCTATATTTATTTAGTTTTTTAATCGCCACAATATATTTATACCTATACTATGTTAGAATGTTGTTAAGAGGCATGAAAAAAATGTTTGAAGTTACATTGTTTACCAAATTCCCTACGGTGCCTTTAAAATGAACAGTGTGACTGTTCACACTGTTAAAGGTTTCAGTATCATGAAAAACGGTAACGACAACAGGCTGTTAATGCAGTGGATACAAGTGTTATAATAAGTGTGAAACCTGCTGTTTTAATCATAAACATGCTTTTGTTTATTAAAGCTGAAGAAACAAAAGGTTATTGTTTATCTAATGAAGCACATGTTTATCAGTTACTGTATTCACATTCCAACTAGTCTTCAACACTTTACTGTTCTCGTTTGTGGTTTAGTTTGCTGCAACTTGTAAAACACAGGTAACTTCACTTTTATTTGAGGGTTAGAAAAATAGTTTTCTAACAGAAAAAATAGGATAATGAACCTGGTCAACAATGCAGGTCGGGTCTGTTAGGATGGCAAAGAACCAGTGATGAAGAAATGGTGATGATGATGATCTGACAGTAGATGGCGAGTCTCCTAGTTGATGTTCCTGAACTGAATGTTCAATACACCTGAGAAGCTGGATGAAGGATAACAACACTGAGACTAAGACTAAAGAATATTTGCTGCCTCAACAAACTCTGACTGAGATACTTTTTTGTAAAAAACCTATTTACTTTAAGTGGATCAATCTCACTGTAAAGACAGTTTTTGTTCATTAAAGGCACACTATGTAACTTTTTTGTATTTTAAAATCTTTTTCTTGAGCCAGTATGTGCTAATATGATCCTGTACAGGGTTAATGAAAACTCACTCAGCCCCATCTGCTGCTTGGATTCAGAATACCACGTTTGCAACTCCTGAGTCTCCGGTTCGGTGCCCTGAAGTCTCACAAAGTCACGTATCTCGCGAGAAGCAGTAACCCTTTATGGCAATCCATGTTTCCACCTCAGAACCTGCTCAGGACAGACGAGCTGAAGACACAGACATCATACAGTATATATGAGCTAAGAGACCTATAGGGGAGGGAGGGGTCTACGGTTTGTTTTTACAACTGTGATTTAAAATGGACACTAGTGTAACTTTTCTTCCCCTGTCCAGTGATCTCCTAACCGGAGTACAGAGGCTGAACAGGCATGTTGTCTCCTTTTTGGCACAAACTTTATTTTGCTTTAACATGAACAGAGCACAGGAATACGTCCGCACTGCAAGCGGCTGCAGACAGAGAGAGCGCCTCGCGCTGGAACACAGAGCCACAACAACACAGACTTCCCATAATTCCACCTTCTTAAAGGGCCAGGCACGGCTGGTAACACTACCCCCACTCTGGATGATGATTAACCCCTTAATATCACTCCAGCACGACACTAATATCATGTAATCAAATGGACTTCATAGATCAAACACTCCCCCTAGTGGTCGTATTCCCCAGCCCACAGTCAGTACATACTGTATAGGTAATTACTTAAAGGAAATAACACAGGAAAGTGTGCGACGTCCATATAAACTCACAAGACAAAAACAAAAAAACAAAAAAAAACAGTGCACGCATTTCTTTAAACCAAAACTCAAAGTGTAAAGTGCATGAAGGCATCCCAGAAGGTAGGTGAGTGCATAGCAGGAATCCAATAAAACATGTGTAGTTGTTTAGCTCATCAAAAGGTCTATTTTAACTGTCACTCCTCCAAGTAGCTCATAAGGCACGAAATATAAAACACAACAGACAACAATTATGAAAAATTGTGTTGCGTTAAAGTGCATTTAAACATGTAATTGACAAACGTACTTCTCCCTTTCGACCTGAAGTCACAATTACAACCATATGAAACGTCTGGTTCGAACTTGAGCATTTTGTTTTTAATATTAAAGTAGAAAAACATGAAAATAAACTAACTGCACTATAAAGGTGTTTGAAACGTCCAGCTGATGATTATCGACGTTTTTAACTGATAAACGGTTACAAAAACAAGCTGTAATGACAAATTTTCACCTTTTTAGTCCAAAGATGGTCTTAAGCTGTGATTTTATTTTATTTTTTTCTTGGGAGGGCAGCGATCCGCCTACACCCTGACCCAGAAAGAAGTGCTTCTTTAGCAATGTCTAGTGACTAATCCAGTCACCAAACATATCAGGTGCTCTCCTCGTTCTTCGTGGCCTAGGCCGGGGTGTGAAGATGAGAAGACGGCGCCGTCTCTGCCTCCGTGCAGGACGGGGAGTATCAGCATCAGGTGGACTAGGGCACGGTGAAACAGACTGAGAAGAGCTAGTGCTCCCGCCAGTCACTGCAGCAGGAGGTGGATTAGGGTACGGGGAAACAGATGGAGGAGAGTCAGCACCCTCAGCGGTCACAACGGCAGGATCCTCAGTGTTAGAAGGGGGGTCCCACAGGTGAAGAGGCCCGATGTCAATGTCTGAATCCTCATCAGAAACTGGGGGTGACACTTCCTGAGATGTGGATGTGCTGGCGGTCTGGAAAACCCAGCTGTTGTCAAGCGGAGTTCTGGAGTGGTAGACCTTGAGCCTGTCATGGTGGACGACTTTGACCTTTGACCTTGGCCCTTTCCGAATCTGGTACACCAAGTCGTCGAGCCGGCCCACTATGAAGTAAGGGCCCTCATAGGCTGGTAGGAACTTCCGCACTTTGTTCTTCACTCTTTTGGTGCCTTTTACTAAATGCCACACAGCAGCACCAACTGTGTACTGAGCCTGGCAGATGTTTTTGTCATACTGTCTCTTTGCTCTTTCAGAGGCTCTTCCCAAGGCCTCCTGTGCGAGCTGGTGGGAGAGCTCAAGTCTTTCTCTGAGTTTTAGGACATAATCTGGTAGTGAACCGGCACTAGAGTCATTCGGAGGCAGACCAGCCACAACGTCCATGGGCTCAGTGACTTCCCTACTGAACAGCATCATATTAGGGGTCAGTCCTGTGGAGCTATGTCTGGTGGCTCGATAAGCCATGACTGCATAGGGGAGCATTAAATCCCAGTCCCAGTGACACCTTTCGGCGGTGGCTGCTAGTGTCTT
>SSNR01000254.1:915620-945989 GCA_006937965.1 Callopanchax toddi | reverse complement strand
CAGTGACAGACAGACTGCATGATGTTTCTTTTAATTTTTCTCAACTTTTAAACCCCTCCTCCAGGTTCCATGTTTAACAGCTCCAGCTATGTCAGAGTCAGCATTCTGCCTGGCATCGAGATGGTAGAGCTGGTCCTTCAAAAACCTGTTCAGACTACAGGTTACATGTTTTAATGTTTTACTGCTTTGAGTTTTGTCATTTTCCCCCAGTTTCTGGTGACTGAGAATCACAGGTATGCACGTCTAGATTTTTCTGAGATCCAGTGAACTATATGGATGCTCCTGGTCTATATAATCCAAACAGAGGTAAGGTATCGAGTAATCTTTCTACGGCCTCTGCATGAACGCCGGATCTTTACCTGCATACTGTAGAAAAGCTAACTTTTTCTGTAGGACTCAAACCTAACAGATTTCTGATTTCTATCATGTCCTTTCCCCCATCTTTTCTGAGCATCCATCAGCCCTTTGATGAGTATCTATGAGCAGGAGCTCACAGCCCCCTGATGGGTGCTGATAACACTTATTGTTTAGCTTGGAGTTTACATAACTATGGTGAACCGCATATGAGTAGTTAGGTCTTAACAAGACAATGGTTAACAATAGTTTTAGAATTTTAGAAGTGGGTGGAGGTTTTTTCCTGTCGAGACATGTAGATTGTCATATATTAATGAGGCCCTGTTAACTGACCTAATGAGCTATGTGTTAACAAGCATGCACCAGTCGATACCCTTTAAATATAATGTTTGGAAAACCTCCATCCCAACACTGAACGTGAGACTGTAATCAGCTCACTTCTATCCAATTTTTCATTTGTGATGATGGAATGTTGTCTCATTGAAACATCCGTTTTCTCTGGAATTTGGCAGGGCGTGAAAGCTAACCTGACAAGCTGTCCTGCCAGCACCTTTAGATGTCACTACACCGACCGAAACTAGGAGACTGGATCCTGATAAAGGACTTCAGGACTCTGGTGAACTACATGGATCCATGCCAGCCACCATGAACAGGTCCTTGGACTCCAGGACGGATTACCTCCTGAGATGCATCAGACCACCATCAGCCTGGTGATCAGAGATGGAAACGTCTCATTTCAGTCACTCCAGCGAGTGAAGAGAACTGATGATTAACAGTTGATGATTAACAAATCAGGTTTAACTGACTCTGAACTCCCAATACCTCAGCCCTCACCACAGATGGAGTCGTCAAAGAGAACCACCTTTATTTCACTTAAGAGCACTTTGAGTGTTGTGTCACATTGTATTCCTGGGTGACATCTTTACCCTCTGGAGAATGTATCAACTGGTGTTGTATTAAGGTTGTCTTTGTGTGTATAATTTTTTGTGATTTAAATAATCAAAGGGTGTACAACCTAATAACAAGCATGGCCGCGGCCGAGAGCAAAGACGAGGTTTTCGTTCCAAAGAGAAACTCCTTCTCCTCCATCAGGAACTGGTTTGGCTTTTCACCAGACAACAAAGAGCAAATTAAAATAATTAGCAAAGTTTGCAAGGAGTGTCAAAGCAAGTGATGGCAACACCTAAAACTTGCCTAATCACTTGAAAAGAAAGCATTCAAAATACAATGAGAGCCAGCTGGCAGCTGTGGTGGAATTTTAGGAATTTAGTAAGATGTGTTCCTGTGATTATTTAAATAACAATGTGACTGTTTTGAGTTGGGGAGATGTGGTTATCTGTTAGTTACAGGAACCCCCCCTGGGGTGAAGTGTTGACCCTATCTCCATCTTTTATGATGGGTGATAAAACAACTGGGTTCCTGTCTTGCCCTGGGAGAAGATGTGAGACAGAAAGACTAGACCCAACCCAGTTGGGGGTGCATATGTGTGTCTGTGTTCTGGGGGGTGAAGTGTCACAATGGGAGGGGAGAAGGGTTAAAAGACAGTGGGAGTGGGTCAGAAGGCAGGATTTTCTCTCAGACACGGCTGAGGCAACATCCTCCACATTATAATGTGTAATAAAGCTCTCTAAAATGACGTAGGACTGAACTCTCATCCTTTGGATAAAAAACTTCCATAACACAGCTAAAGCTAAAAGGCCGGCTGCAGCCACATGGGTGGCCCGTGATTCTTCCAAGCAGCAAACGCTAACAGAGGCAATCACAAAACGTTGGTTACGTCACTGAGGACTCACGAACTCCAGGCCGTCCGCCTGACCTGAGCCACTGGACCTCCTACCAGCTGGCCTCCTGAACTCTGCCAGCCAGGCCACTTCCCTGTCCAGGCACCCTTGCACCCCCTCCTGGGGTCCGCCTTTGTTTCGTTTGGACTATTTTGTTTGGTTTTTGATAAAGAGATAAAAAGAGCTCAAAAAGTTCACGGATGCTCAGACGCTGGTGTCATAACACTGGCACCGGATTCTGAGATGTGTTACATCTCAGAATAACACGCGGAATACGTGATCACTTCCTAATGGTGCTCTAAGGCAGCGGTTCCCAAAGTTGGGGTCGGGACCCCACTGTGGGTCCTGAAACAAAAAATGGGGGTCCTGGGATGTTCTCCAGAACTAAAAGTGAATTTAAAATCTTGGCTAATACCATGTATTTGCCCTACAAACTGTTAAAAAACAGTTTAATAAACATAGTATAATAGTTGTAGTTTGTTGTGTTATCATTGTGTCCTTGTTTAATTAGTTTATTAGCAGTTTTTGTATAATTTGCCTGCGATTTTTGGGGTCACGAGTCTCTGCCACTGTTATTTTGTGGGTCAGAAGCCAAAACGTTTGGGAACCACTGCTCTAAGGAGCCTCAACGGGCTGCTCAGTGACACACAAACATCGCCAGCAGAGCTGCCCAGCACACACACTGCTGTAATTAAAGACTGCATGCAGAAACAGTAGAGATTATAAATGAAATTAACACAATTAAAAAGCATAACATGTTAAAGATACCATGAGGAATTTGGTCAACAATGTAGCTTAAAACCTTTTTTTCATGCCTCTTAACAACGTTCTAACATAGTATAGCTATTAATATATTGTGGCGATTAAAACCCCCCTGAAATAAATCAATAAGGTGGTTCCCTTGCAGTTCTTCAAAAACCTCAGCCAATCATACGTTTTGGACTGAAAGCAACTATTAGACAATCCAGTCTGTCTCACTGAAGCGCCTCACTTCCTCACTGCTTGGATCCTCCATTAATGTGTGCTGGAGCATTTTAAAACAGAACATCCTGGAAGTGAGAGAAAAATAGAAACAGCCGGCTGTTAGCGCTTCAATTTTAGGAAAAAATACCAGAGTCCTAAAAAGAAAAACACCTTTTCAGCTAGCAGAAAACTAAAAACGCTTGGATGTAGAAAGCGGAAAAACCTGGGGGAACGTTTCAACAGCTGGAGTTTGGCTCTCTATAAGGATTATGCCCGACGGGAGGGGTCGAGCTCTGAGACGTGTTTGTGTAAAATAGCTAGCTATATAGCTTGTTTGAAGATTAATCATGGTCCCTTTAATTATGGCTGTAATTAATTAATTGTTATCGCTAATTTGACACCCCTAGTTTCTGTATCACAGCATTGGTAATGATTTTTAAATGGCTCAGTCCTTAACTTGATGAAAAGTTGTTAATCAATCTTTGAATTTTCTCTCCTCATCCACTTTGTTTATGTGACTAACCTAGCATACTCACCTCTTTATAGGAATAGGAATATCTGGACCACAGCCAATCGGAAGGGGGGGCCGGATCTGGCCCATGAGCCGCAGTTTTTTGATCCACAAGCCACATCCTTGGATATCCTTGAGGATGGAACTACTTTTTGTTAATATGACAGACAATTGAAGCTGTGACATCATTGTGATAATAATTCCACTCACGGCCAGGGTCTGGACACACAATCAAGCTCATCATTTCAAAAACAGCAATTCCCCCCAATTTCAAAAAAGATGCACACACATACACTGACTCGCTTTTTATTTCTTTAAACATACGTAGGCCAGAAGAAGCATCAATGGATATATGTTGGATCCCAGCAAGCTAACCCACATACAGAGGAGGAACTGGTTTGTTACTATCCACATATACCAGTAAATTTCACCCAGACCAGTTTGCTGAATCACTACTTAAAAACACTTTGGAGTTGAGCCAGAACCATAAAAACCCCCATATGTTTTCTTTGAATAAATACTCTAGTTCTGTAGCAAGTCACAGCTGCAGTCTTAGACAAAGAAATGCTGCACTCACATTAACAGATAAGCATGTAGCTTTGAGCTCATATGGCATAAAATCAACTTCTCAATAGAATAGAAGAGGTCAATGTCATGAAGAGAGGTAAGTGGGCCCAAGATGTAGACTCTGATGCAGAGAAATCCATCCATTTTCTTTAATCACTTCATCCTCCACAGAGGGTTGCGAAGGGAGCTGGTGTCTATCTCCAGCGGTCAAGGGGCGAGAGGCGGGGGACACCCTGGACGGGTCGCCAGTCCATCGCAGGGCCACACAGAGACGAACGAGACAAACAACCAGTCACACGCACACACACACTCACACCTAAGGACAATTTGACTAGACCAATTAACCTGACAGTCATGTTTTTGGTCTGTGGGAGGAAGCCGGAGTACCCGGAGAGAACCCACACATGCATGGGGAGAACATGCAACCTCCACACAGAGAGGCTGCAGAACCGGAACACGAACCCACGACCTCCTTGCTGTGAGGCAACAGTGCAAACCAACTGCGCCGCCATGCAGCCGATGCAGAGAAATGTTTTAAAATAACAGATTACGTCATGTAAAGAAGCTGTTGAATCTTAAAAAAAGAGAAATGCAGAAAAAATGACAAAATACAAATTGACATGTTTTTTAATCTTGTATCAATTTGCTATATTAAAAACAGATCTAAGTTTCATAGATAGATATACTTAATATCACTGTTCAGCTCTGATAGAAGTTTTACCTAAAAGCTGACTCTTTGTCGTTTCACTATGACCTTCTGTTTAGTTCTAACAGCACAATGTTCCAGGAAGTGTAGAATGTATGTGGAAGACGTCATGTATATAAAAAAAAAAACGTCATGTATAACGTCATCATTTGGAAACTATTTATTGAACATTTGCAACCAGATATCAGTTAAATACAGAAGAATCATTTCTCTCTCTACATCCCCAAACAGCAGGGACTGGTTCCACTTCATTACACTCTGAGGAGGGAATGTTACCGGACTTTGTAAGGCGCACACAGTGCTGGAAGCAATTTGGCGGTCTGTCTTCTGATAATAGTGAGAAACAATATCTGAGTCTGCCTCTCAAATGTCCAACACCGCTTCCTCTCCTCGCAACGTTTCACCTGCAACCAGGTGATTTATTTTTCTTTTCTTGTTTTTTAATTTTTTATTTGCCAATCCTGCGCAAACACACTGTGGCAAAATGACACCAAAAAAAAAAGAGGCGAGAAGAGAAAACCAGTATAGAAGGCTGAGACTCGTTCCTACTGAACGTGGTCTCAGATGTGACTGAAAAGCTAAAAGTAAAATGATCAACATGAATATATTAGAAAAATGGCAATTAGTCTTTAATAAACACCTCGCCTCACCACCTCCCAAACAAGACCAGGGTTATAAATTAAAACTGTCCAAATAAAATCAATTTAACCAAGACTTTGGGCCCCATTCAGTTCCATTTCAAGACTGGAAAATCCTCATTGAGAAAACAAATGGCACTTTTCAGTCTTTTGAACTGGAATCTAGAATCTCGACTCCAATGAAATCGACCCCAACCCTAAAATCAACTCTAATTTACATATATGGGTGAGGCGCTGTCCAGGCGTCCGCCGCTTTAGCAGTCACTCCCCACAGGGCTGGGGGGGGTGGGGTGGGGACTCAGTGGTCTCTGCGGGCTAGGCCACAGTTTTGAAGGTCTGCAGTATGAGGTTGGTTTGGTGAATGAGCCTGTTTGCGCTGATGAAGACGTTTATTGCCCTGCAAAAACAAAAACAGGAAATGCAAATTAGACAAGTTGGCTGGAGTCGTCTGTTTGATGCCTGTCAAAGAAAAAAGGATGGGTGTTTGTTTTTCTAAGGTGCGTGCAAAGTCGGATTACAATCTGTTATCATACAGAACCAGGTGGGGCTCTGCGAACATTCCTCCTCTCCTTCAACTTCCTTCAAACCCGAACGGCTTGTCGTTATGAATGTGTGAGGAGCTGACGGACTAGAAAACATGCATATCTCCAAAATAAACTGAAACATTCTAAAACAAACATATTTAAGTACACTTTTTCATAAAAGGTGCTAAACTCCATAAAGCTTAACTTCTACCTTAAAGTCACATTTAAAACCTGTTCAGATTATGGTTGAGCTGATTAATCCTCTATAAGCTGTGATTTTTACTCTGTAATTTAAGTTAATCATATTTTCACTGAGTATAAATGCAGAACGCACCAGCCTGAATGGATCATAGCAACATAAACAGAACAGAGTTGGTTTTACAAAGCAGCAAACAGCTGGGACATCACCTTTAGATGAAGTCTCACAGCTGATGTCAGAAGTCAGCATTAACCTCTATTAGTAGGCATGCTACGAAGCAGCTAAACATAAGTGAGAGGCTGGTGTTTAAAACATTCTTGTCACATCGTTAAAGTTCTTCCATCTTTTATTGCAGGGATCTGCAACCTGTAGCTCTGGAGCAACCTGTGGCTCTTCAGTCCTTTTCAAGTAGCTCTTTGTAACTCTGACATGAACCTAGAGCATGTTTATTAAACCAGCAACAGCAAAAGATACTTTTAGACATTTGTATGTTTAAACTTTGACCATAAATGCAGAGTGACACTAATAATACAAAAGTGCTCTGCATCATTTCAGCACCAGCATCAGCCAAATACAGTTTGAGAGCTCAGGTTTGCTCCAAACTTTGTTTATATACAACTTTTCCTGCCATACAGAGCTATTTCACTCAAAATCCAGCCGAAAATTTGTATTTTTAAACAAATTTGAGCCAAATTGCTGCAAATGTGACGTGATGTTTTTCTCATCACTCTGTAGAAACATACAGAAACTTATTTCTATGACAAAGAGAAAAACAGCTAAAAACCACCTGTAATAAAAGCCCTGTACTATTGATGGTTAATGGAAGTAAAGACTATGGACTTACAGGGACATTTGAATAATAAATAACCAATAACATACTTTTATCTCTAATTGATAACTCTTTAAACCCATTTTCTACAAATATGAGAAGAGTACTAACAGCTGTGTGTAATTCTGAACAAGATGGTGTCACAAAGACAAACAAGAATAAAATTTAAATCTTTTATTTTTTATTTTAAGTCCTAAGTCAATTTTGTGGCCAATTATAATTAGTAGGATAGGTGGAAAAATAGCTTTTGTTTGTGATGGTTGCATCACAATGAGGCCACAACAGATAAAAACATTTATCTCTCTCTATACATTTTCACATGTATGAAGGATCAACTTGCTGTTTCTAGTAACAGGCGAATAAATTGAATGCATTGTGTTGCCAACAGGTGGCAGTAAAAGCTAGATTATACACTGATAATGAATCATTAATTAAATATATATATAAGGTTTCTGGACACTTTTATGGTGAAATTCATTTAAAAAATCAGTCTCTCAGCTGATTGTCGGTCCTCTTTTCATTCTCATTAGATCGGACTCTGAACTATGACCTGGACTGACTCCAGAACTTCTAGGGTCACACTTACTTTCCATCTTTGAAGTATGTTTTGAGGGTGTCGCTGAAACTTTTGGAGTACTTCACAAACTCCTTTTTCTGGTGCTCCAGGGCCTTTAGAAGGATTGAAAAAAGAAAGAGATTAATTATTAATAGAAAAGAGATAAGACTGTTAATCATTACCAGGTGTTCACACGTCCATTACTCACTCTGCGATTCTGGTACTGATATTTCTTAATGACGACGTTGACTGTGTCCAGGAGCTCTTTTATGGCGCTGGCTATGTCTCTGTGTAAAGACGGTAACCAGGTAAGAGACAGAACTTTAAACAGATAAGCAGAATGTAACAGAACACCGTGTGCTCACATTAAAAGCACTAAAATGGGCCAAATGTTGACATTAGAAGCGGATTGGTTCTGAACCAGAAAACATTTAACTTGTCTCTGTAAACAGCATGTGTGTTCAAATGCTGGCACTCACTTGATAGTTTGTAGGAAGCGTACTCTGTCGTTGATCTCATCAGGAATTTTGCTAAGGATGTGTTTCAGTGCTCTGGCCTTCTCATTTAGATCCTGGAACTCCTGTTCTGGCCTGTCAATCATGAACTCTGCAGGAAAACATTTCCAGACACACAATAATTGAGCCGTTTAACAAAAGTAGCACAACAACCCCACAGCACCGTCTTCTTCTTCTGTTACGCTCACCTTCCACATCATCCGCCGCCATGCGCAGCAGGGATTCAGTGAAGTTGATTTGAACGTTCTTTTTCTCCAAGATCTTCATTATGATGTCCTGCGTCAGACCAGGGTTCTCCCTCTCCGCCTGACAACAGAAGACAAACACGCATGAAAGATGAGAAGTGTGAACGAAGTCTCTTTAAGATCAAAAATACAGCTTCAGTAGACGAGCCTTGACCAAGAAACAAGAGAAAGCATAACTGAACTCTGAGGAGTTCAGAAGAAAGCACAAAAGCTTCTTTCTAAATAAATCTGCCATTTTTACACCAACCAACAAGCAATAGGTGCAGCAGAGAGACTAACAGAAACACAGAAGAACAAAAGACCATCGAATGGTAAAGGAAAACAATAAGATGATCAGAACTTCTTTCTGTTTTTCCTTTGGTTTGCAACATTCTGCAGGACACATATTTTTCTTTAGTGCAGCCATAACAGCATAAACACTGAAATCCTTCAAACCAGCACAACACTTAAAATAGTAAAAGCTTCTGTTTAGGATAAAAGGCATCATAATGACCAAATACATCCCTAATAATAAAAGTAAAATGTGAAAAACGTTAAAGAAAATGTGCAGACGCTGTGGATCAGAATAGTTCCCATCCATCCTGTATCTGCAAAACAGCAGCCAAATTCAGTTCAAATAGCAAAACAGATTCAAATGGTGAAAAACAACAACAAACAATGAGGAAATACTGAGCTAAAGCAAGCAAAATGCAAAAACAAAAAAAGTGCAGCACACACAGAGAAGCTGCTAAATGCTAGTACAGATCTGCTGCCCCCTGTAAAAATAAAAACCCACATCAGGCTACTTTATTGTCTTTTTTTCAATTGCTACATTGTTAATAAATGCAATGCATCATGATGGTCTTTAATAATATGTAGGGAGCAAGAACAAATGACAGAACAGAGTAAAACACTAGATCTAACAAGCAGATTACAGTTTGATCATTTTGCTGCAGGTAAGATGAAGCTGCACTGACCCCTAGTGGCAAATAAAAGAAGCACAACTGAGTGCAATGAGCTCAGACAAGAAATCTGATTAAAATTCACAATTTTATCTTAAATCTGGACATCTGTGTCACCTAAAAAACTAATCTACATTGTTGTGAAATGTTATCTGTTTTCAAACAGCAAACCATTATTAGTACTTTTACACTACACAGCAAAAAAGCAGCAGTTGCTCAATAAAATTATCTAACTTCAGTTTTTACAGGACTGTGTTGCATCATGGGAACTGGTTCCAAGATAGAAATCTATGATGCAGAGTTGTTCTGCTGCTGCTCCTGAAACAGGAAGTTAGCATTTACATCAAATCAGAGCCAAATGTTCAAAACGGTGCCACTGTTTCTTCATGGATGGAAGTCATTGTATTGAGCTGCTAAGTGCACACACCCACACACACACCCTATGTGTGGGTCACATATATTTAGTTTATGTTCCAGCTCACCTTTTTGAAGGCTGCTCTGAGTGTCTGAGCTGCTGATAGGTTGATCCTCTCCAGCTAAAACGACAAAAACAAGTGAATAAATGTCAGAACTAAACATAGTGGAAGTGGCGTTGTCACGTTATGGTTTCGCTACATAACATTACAGTAAGGGTCTGTTGGACCCAGCTTAACCAGAGGGAGCAGAATCAGCTTCTATTGTCACAGCATGTGTGAAGCTTTGGTGACAAGCTGCTTCTACTTGTGTTCATTAAGAGAGTGGAAACTGCACTAAAAGATACATCAAAAGAAATCGACCCATCAAATCCAGGGAATTTGATTCCTGTATTTTATTAAGGCAAACCTACAAGATCCTATTTATCTCTCATTAGCAAAGATTTACAGATCAGCTTCTACAAAAATGTCAAATATGTTTATATTTTCATTCAAATATAGTGTGTTTAACCCCTGCCTGCACTGTCCTTATTTTGGGTAATATGGAGTTTTCTAGTCTCTAAGACAGCACAAAGGTTAAAAGGATATTTTGGTCATTTTGAATTAGCTTTCTATCAGTTATTTTTCTACAGTAAGGACCACACCCACCAGTGACATCACTCAAAGTGACCAGAGTCTCTAGAAACAGGATGAAGTCGTCTGACCGGAGCAATCGGTCTTTGTCAGACACGTGACCTACCAGTTCATCACTCCCCCCTGCGCCATTTTGAGTGTATGAATCGCATTGTTATGGGAATCCACAGACGCAGTGCATGAGTGATGATGAGTAAAAAGAATTTATTATGGATTAAAAAACAACAAAGACAAATGCATCCCTTACAGGGATAAACTTGTGAAGGAGGCAAGGGATCGGTATTTTGAGAAAATTTGTACAAACGGTAATGTCGATCTCTCCCTACGAACTCAATAGAGACAAGTGGAGCTCTGACATTTTATTACTGCCTCCAACTACCGCCTTGGATGTCACAAACTATTTAGTGTTTGGAATCAGCGCATACACATGTCAGCAGTTTAAAAATGACAAATCACTGGAGGCGTATGGACATTTCACACATGGCTGGGTACAAGATCTGTTTACATTTCGAACGCAGGACGGCAACAACACGGTCGTCTCTGACAAGGTAAGCATTTTCAGGGATCCCCTTTCACTAGAGACCAGAGGTGGGTAGAGGACTCAAGTCAGTGTAGCACTACTTCACATTTCTTACATAAAAAAAATGAGCCATCCAAAAATATAGTAAGGGTAAAAAATGATTTATTAAAAAGACTTGAGTGCTGAGTAACATCTGATTTGCTGGTAATGTTTTTTGAAAATGCAAATTGAAAATAAATTGATAAAAAAGTATATAATTTTTACATATTAATAAATGTTACGCATAGTATAATATAATAATAATAGCTCATAATGAGCAAATATGCCTTAGGACAAGGTGAATAATATTTCCTGTGATAATATGGTGTTTTCTGTTTATTTACACACACACACACACACACACACACACACACACACACACACACACACACACACACACACACACACACACACACACAGACACCTTTATGAAAATGCTGCGAGCAAACACGCATGTAAGGAGATGCGGTGTTGAAAGTTATGCCCTTCCTTCCGAGTCCCGACAGCTACGACCCAGGCCATTCGACGTCTCTTTGTTAGTTCTCCTATTTTTGGTACAAAACCTCTTTTCCAAACAGGAAACCGAAAGAATCTAGTGTTGTTTTCAAGTTTTTGCTTCGTGTTATTGTGTGATCTGGCAGGGCAGTCCATCACACAACACGAGTGTACCGTTTTCTGCAGGTTAATAAGCTCACAACACACGCAACGGCCGTTGTGTTTACACTCTTCCATCCCATGATGCAACGCGTCCACAGCAACTGATACGTCATCTGACAAAGACCGATACGCGTGGCTTGCCAGATCGGGAGAGACACTTCTGTGAACCGGTGGCAAATTAGCAGCAAATTTTTGCTTTTTTTTTTTTTTTAAATAACTCTTGCAAGAGATCGTCTCTTTAGTTTGTTAGAATCAAACAATGTCCAAATGACTAACCCATTAGTGCTGCAGCAGAACAAACATCATAAACTAAACAAATGATATTATGCTAAATTGCAGACATTTACAAACAGGTATTATAGTGTTCTAACACATTGGTAGAAACTTCTTGACCAAAAGCTGATTTTACCCTCCTGCTGTCTTCGGGGGTTATATTGATCCCAAAAGACTAGAAAAGGACACAGGCCCCCAAATGAGGACAGTGCGAGGGTAAAATACCTGAAAACTAGCTAACTTGTCACTGATCTGCAGTAGTGTCTCTCCTGATCTGACTAGCCATTCGCTTTGAGTGGCCTCCTTATTTTAGATAAATAACTGATAGACCACCAGTTAAAAATGCCCAACATATCCCTTGTAATAATCAGGTAAAAAAAACTATTCACAATTAAATATCTATTAATTTTTCTATTTAAAAAGTCACATTTTTGTGGCTCTCGAGAACTTTCAACTTAATCATCATGTTTGTTCACTAACAGACTGGTGAATTTGTAGTCTCACTGGAAGCAGCAACAAAAAGAAAAAATTGTTCCAGAGCAATCAACTAAAAGCTGGGGGGGGGGGTTTAGAAATACAGCTGTTAGCTAGTTTAGAAGTTCAGGTCAAAACATTTCAGATCATTTGTTTATGTTAAATAACAATAACTTCTCATTTTTAATCAACAAATAAATACAAGTGCAAGTAAGTCCAACCTCTTATAGATGTAATGGGTTTGTTAGGGGTGTGTTTTGGAATGAATATGGCGATACGATATACAGTATATCATGATACAGGGACAACAATAAAGTATGTTATAGTACTATTAGCTCGATGAGTTGATTTAAACTGTCAGCATAGTAACCACTCCAGGCTGTTATCAGCTGGACATCAGCCCCCTGAAGCAGAATGTTCGATACCATTTCTCATTCTGTTGGTATTTCTCATAACGCACTCGACTGGTTTCACTCTTATCTCTCCGGTCGCTCTCAGTTCATACAACTCAAATCTTTCAAATCTGACCCCTCCCCAGTTACTAGAGGTGTGCCCCAGGGATCTGTCTTGGGGCCCCTTCTCTTCATCCTTTGCGTCCTTCCTTTAGGTCAAATATTCCGGAAATTCAACATTCAGTTTCACTGCTTTGTGGATGACACCCAGCTCTACTTGTCTGCCAAACCAGATTCCTCATTCCCACCTCCCTTTCTCTCCTCTTGTCTAGCTGAACTAAAATCGTGGTTCTCCACTAACTTTCTCAAACTAAACAGTGACAAAACAGAAATTTTACTTATCGGTACCAAATCCAGCTTATCCAAAGCTGCCAGTTTCTCTCTCACTACTGATGCCTCCACTGTTTCTCCCTCCCCTCAGGTTAAGAGTCTGGGTGTCATCCTTGATTGCACTCTCTCATTTCAGTCTCACATTAATAATATCACTCGGTCCGCCTATTTTCACCTTTGCAATATTAAACGCCTTCGCCCCTCTCTTTCTCCCCATTCTGCTGCTATACTCATCCACAGTCTAGTGACTTCCCAGATTGATTACTGTAACTCACTGCTGTCTATCTCAAAAATCCCTCCACAAGCTCCAATTGGTTCAGAACTCTGCTGCACGGATCATCACCAACACTCCCGTCTCACCATATCAGCCCCATCCTCCAGGAACTTAATTGGCTACCAGTTAAGCAACGAATCCAGTTCAAGATCCTGCTTCTCACCTTCAAAGCCATCCATAATCTCTCCCCCTCATATCTATCTGACCTTATTCACGTTGTTTCACCTGTCCGCCTCCTCAGATCATCCTCCTCTGTCCATCTTACTGTACCATCCTTCCATCTTAGCTCCATGAGGAGAAGAGCTTTCAACTGCTCTGCTCCCCACCTCTGGAATTTTCTGCCACAAGCCATTCAGAACTCTGATTCCCTCTCCATTTTCAAATCCAGACTCAAAACCCTCCTGTATCAAACTGCCTACTGTCTATGAGTTAGTTTGATCTTGTGTTGTCTAGGATTTTATGAGTCTTGTGTTTTAACTATTTAACTGTTAACTCGATTTCTATCATTTTAATTGCTGTACAGTGACCTTGGGTTCCTTGAAAGGCGCTTTTAAATAAAATTCATTATTATTATTATTATTATTATTATTATCATTATTATTATTATTATTATTATTATTATTATTATTCAGTCTCTCTTTATTCTGTTCTCACACAGTCGTTCTGGACTCTGCTAAACAGAATAGTAAAAGGACAGTTACACGTCGGGCTAAGACCAGATCCACTGTCAACTACACACTGTGATAAAGACAACAACATGGAGCGACAAAATGAAACTGACCAAACTAAAGATTTGGAAGTCAGGTCTCAAGTTACAAGCTCCAAGTCATCTGGGAGATCAAGTAGGTCCTCAGTCAGCATAGCAGCTACCAAAGCAAAGGCTAAAGCAGAGGCGGCCCTGGTAGAAGCCAAGTATGCAGCACAAGAAGCAGAAATGATGAAAGCTAAGGCTCGGGTTGAGGCTGAAGCAGCGCAACGCAAGGCAGAGCTGGAAGCCAATCTGTATGTTCTAAAAGTAGAAAGGAGTGCAACAGCGGCCTCAGCAGAAGCAGCAGTTTACGAAGCAGCAGCAGCAATGGAGTCAGATCCTCTTGACGACATACCGCAGATTTCTCTTCAGGATTGTGCTCAACGCACCAGTGAGTATGTGCAGACCCACTATGTGACACCAAACGCTCAGCAGCAAGCTCCGGTCTCACAGGAACCACGCGCTATACTCACAAATGCAGAACGAGCACAGCCAGACCCAATTCAGTGGTATCCACTTCCTAACAAGGAGACCCACCAGTCTACACCCTTCATCAAAGAAGTGGGAACGCCTGTCATACAAAACAGAGGATACTCATCTTATGTTCCTCCACCAACGTCTCACACATCCAGTCTAAGAGACTATGCATGTGAAGCAGCACAAATGACTGATCTCACCAAATATCTTGTCAGGAGAGAGATGGTGAGCTCTGGGCTACTAAAATTTGATGACCGTCCAGAAAACTACTGGGCCTGGAAGTCTTCATTCCAAGAGACTACTAGAGAGCTAAACTTAACAGCCCGAGAAGAAATAGACCTACTAATAAAGTGGCTAGGCCCAGACTCATCCTCACAAGCCATTCGTATCAGGTCAGCTCATGTCCACAACCCAACAGCAGGTGTCACTATGGTTTGGCAAAGACTGAATGAGACATATGGTTCCCCTGAGATTATTGAAAATGCTCTGCTGCTCAAACTAGAGACTTTTCCAAAAATCTCTAACAAAGACAACCAGCGCCTCAGGGAACTAGGAGACATCTTAATGGAGGTACAAGCAGCAAAGTCAGGAGGACAATTACCTGGTTTAGCCTATCTGGACACGGCAAGGGGGGTTAACCCTATCGTAGAAAAGCTTCCCTATAGTTTACAAGAACGCTGGATTACACAGGGCTCTAAGTACAAGGAAGAATGTAAGGTTTCCTTTCCACCCTTTAGCTACTTTGTAAGTTTTGTATGCAGCCAAGCAAAAACCCGCAATGATCCAAGTTTTGTGTTCTCTACATCCAGCACTTTGACCCATGTAAAGTCAGAGAAACCTGTAGGATGCAACAGCAGTTACAGAACAGTGTCAGTAAGGAAAACAGAAGTTTCAGTTGCACCTTTGGTCACTAACAGTGTATCAGGGAAGAAATCAGAAGAGCCAGCTGAGTGGTGCCCCATACACAATAAGCCACACCCCTTAGCAAAGTGTCGTGGGTTTAGACTGAAGCACTTGGATGAAAGAAAAGCTTATCTAAAAGAGAACTCTATCTGTTTTCGTTGTTGTGCATCCACTAAGCACTTAGCTAAAGACTGTAAAGTTGCGGTCAAGTGCAAAGAGTGCAATAGTGACAGACACCTAACCGCTCTACACCCTGGCCCTGCTCCTTGGCCTACAGAGACACAAGCAACACAGCAAGAGCATGGCGGGGAGCAAGACAATAGTCCACCTCCTGAAGTCACTTCAAAATGCACAGAAATTTGTGACAAATCTTTTGGACTCAAATCATGCTCCAAAATCTCCTTAGTGAACGTATACCCTACAGACTGTCCCGACAAAGCTCAAAGAATGTATGTGGTCTTAGATGACCAAAGCAATCGATCGCTTGCCAAGTCAGCTTTTTTTGATCTATTTGGTGTTGGTGCAGCCCCTTCTGCCTATACTCTTAAGACCTGTGCAGGCACTAAGGAGGCAACAGGAAGGAAAGCTTTCAATTTTGTTGTCTCATCTCTAGATGGAAAGACACATGTAGCACTCCCACCTCTTCTGGAATGCAACGCAATACCAGATGACTGCTCAGAAATACCCACACCTGACATTGCACAGTATTTCCCTCATCTAGCTCCTGTCGCGGACAAAGTACCGCCAATTGAGCCGGACACGCCCATCCTCCTTTTATTGGGACGAGATGTTCTAAGTGTGCACAAAGTACGTGAACAATACAATGGTCCACACAACACGCCATATGCCCAGCGGCTAGATTTGGGCTGGGTCATTGTAGGTGAAGTGTGCCTCGGAGGAGTTCACAAACAAACTAAAGTGAATGTCTACAAAACAAACGTGCTAAACAATGGCCGTACTTCCTTTCTTGAACCTTGTCCAGGTGCAATCCACGTGAAAGAGAAATTCAGTGCTCCCATGCAGCAAACAATAGACCATGCTTTCTACGACATGCAAACAACTCCACTCAAGCCAACAGACAACCTGGGGCTTAATGTATTCCAAAGGAATCCTGATGATGAAAAAACAGCTTTGTCTATTGAAGACAAAATCTTTTTGGAGATTATGGACAGAGAGGTTTACATGGACAGTGATAACCACTGGGTGGCGCCTCTTCCATTCCGTACACCTCGTCCTACACTTCCCAACAACAGAGAACAGGCTCTGAAGCGCCTCACTGCTCTGTTACGGACACTAGAGAAAAAGAAAGACATGAGAGAACAATTCACTGAATTCATGCAGAAAATCTTTGATAATGACCAGGCAGAAAAGGCACCACGACTCAAACCAGGTGAAGAATGCTGGTACTTACCGACGTTTGGAGTGTACCATCCCCATAAACCGGACAAGATACGAGTTGTGTTTGACTCAAGTGCCTCATTCAATGGCATTTCGCTAAATGACGTTCTACTTAGGGGACCTGACTTAAACAATACACTCCTTGGGGTTTTACTACGCTTTAGAAGAGAACAAGTTGCAGTTACTGTGGATGTTGAGCAGATGTTTTACTGCTTCAGAGTCAAAGAAAGCCACAGAAATTATCTCCGGTTTTTGTGGTTCCAAGATAACGACCTCAACAAAGAAGTCACAGAGTTCCGCATGAAAGTGCCAGTTTTTGGGAACAGCCCTTCCCCAGCTATCGCAATCTACGGTCTCAGGCGGGCTGCTGAACTTGGAGAAGAGGAATACGGCTCTGACACAAAACAGTTTGTCTTCCGCAATTTTTATGTGGATGATGGCCTAGCCTCTGTGTCCAGTGAAAATGAAGCCATCAAACTCTTAACAGGAGCAAGAAACATGATGGCAGACTCGAACATAAGACTTCATAAAATAGCCTCAAACAACAGTCAGGTGATGAATGGATTTCCACCGGAAGAGAGAGCCTCAGATCTCAAAGACTTAGATTTGGATGTTGACCCTCTACCTCTTCAGCGAAGCCTCGGGGTGAGTTGGAACTTAGAGAATGACTGTTTCACATTCCAAGTAGCTGAAGACAGTAAGCCTTTCACTCGTAGAGGGACACTTTCTGTTGTTAATAGTCTCTATGACCCCCTCGGATTCGCTGCCCCAGTTACAATTCAGGGAAAAGCATTGTACAGGGAACTAACTGTAGAACAACAGGACTGGGACAAGCCTCTACCAGTGGACCGGGAGGCAGACTGGGTAAGGTGGACTAACTCACTTACTGCTCTTGAACATCTCCAAATACACAGACCTTTTGTACCAGTTGCATTGTTGCACACTCAGAGAAGGGAGTTGTGCATCTTCTCAGATGCTTCAACAATGGCAATAGCAGCTGTAGCATACCTTAGGGTTATTGACATTGATGGCCGATGCCATGTTGGGTTCATAATGGGTAAAGCCAAGTTAGCGCCCTCTTCTGCTCACACTATTCCACGCTTAGAATTATGTGCAGCTGTGTTAGCAGTGGAATTGGCTCAAGTGATCATAGATGAAAGTGACATTGAGTTACATGCAGTTAACTTTTACACAGACAGCCGTATAGTTCTAGGTTACATTCGCAACACCACTCGCAGATTCTATGTGTACGTTGCAAATAGAGTCGCTCAGATTCGTAAACTTACCAAACCAGATCAGTGGCATCATGTCACTACAGAACAAAACCCTGCGGACTATGGGACTAGACCAGTGTTAGCAGCTCATTTGCGACAAACTACCTGGCTCTCTGGTCCACAGTTCTTGGCACAGACTGATACTGACCAACGAGACACAAAACAGAACAAAGAGACCTTTGACCTCGTGAACCCATCAGCGGATATTGAAATCCGCCCCCAAGTGACCTCCTTAGCAACAAAACTAGAGGAAAAGGAACTTGGATCCCATAGGTTTACATGTTTCTCAAGCTGGAAGTCCCTGGTAAGGGCAATAAGGACTCTTATTCACATCGCTAAGTCCTTCTCTAAAGCTTCAAGCACATGTAAAGGCTGGCACAGTTGCAATCTTACAAACACTACAGAGATCTCACGAGCAAAAACAACAATCATTCAGTGTGTTCAAACCGAGACTTTCAAAGAGGAAATTCAGAACCTTCAAAGAGGAAAAAAGATTCCCTCCCACAGTCCTCTTGAAAAACTTGACCCCTTCATTGACAGTCAGGGTTTACTAAGAGTTGGGGGACGCTTACAGTCAATAGATCTTCCAGACATTGAAAAACACCCCTTGTTAATCCCAGGTGCTCACCATGTGGCTGTTCTTTTAGTTAGACATTACCACAACCAAGTTGCTCACCAAGGCCGACAGTTCACTGAAGGTGCGCTGCGTGCAACAGGACTATGGATTGTTGGGGGCAAGAGACTGATTTCCAGCACACTCCATAAATGTGTAACATGCAGGAAACTTAGAGGCCGTCTGGAGGAACAAAAAATGTCCAGCTTACCCGCTGACAGACTTGCAGTGGATCCACCATTCACTCATGTAGGCCTGGATGTTTTTGGGCCTTGGAACGTCACATCCCGCCGCACAAGAGCAAATAGTGCTGACAGTAAAAGGTGGGCTGTTATGTTTACCTGTCTGAGTACCAGGGCTGTGCATATTGAAGTCATGGAGTCAATGTCGACTTCAAGTTTCATCAATGCCTTGCGTCGTTTCCTGTCAATCAGGGGACCTGTCAAACACCTAAGGTCAGACCAAGGCACAAACTTCATCGGTGCCTGTAAGGAGTTGCAAATTAATGCTGAGGATCCAGAGATCAAAGACTATTTACAGGACCAAAGCTGCACATGGACATTTAATGCCCCACATTCATCCCACATGGGAGGAGTGTGGGAGAGGATGATTGGACATGTGCGACACATCCTTGATGGCTTGTTATTGAAAACCTCAACCACCCGCCTCACGCATGAGGTATTGGTCACTCTAATGGCTGAGGTCATGGCCATAATGAACGCCAGGCCCTTAGTCCCTGTATCAACTGACCCTGAAGCACCTGAAGTTCTCTCACCTGCTATGCTTCTAACACAGAAGGCTAGTGCTGTTTCAGCACCACCTGGAGACTTTGAACTTAAAGACCTTTACAAAGCCCAGTGGCGACAAGTTCAGGGTCTTGCGGACTGTTTTTGGAAGAAATGGAGGCAAGAGTATCTTGCTACACTGCAGACACGACGAAAGTGGAGAGAGGAGAAACCAAATGTCAAACAGGGTGATATTATTCTGTTAAAAGACAATCAAGTGAAGCGTAATGAGTGGCCCATTGGCATGGTAGTCAAAGCTATTCCCAGCAAGGATAACAAAGTGAGAAAAGTTGAGGTTAAGCTTGTGAAACAAGGTACTGTTAAAACTTATCTCAGGCCTGTTACCGATGTAATAGTACTTTTGTCTGAGTGAAGAAAATGTTAAGATAAGAGTGGTATAGTTATTAATATACCAGGCGGGGAGTGTACTGTTATACAGAGAGGGGTTAACACTGAGAATTCTACATTGTATTCTGTTCATTTACTACCCCCTAGTGGCCGCATATGAGTTAGGTTTTTGCTTTTGTCAAGAGGCTAGTCAAACAAACATGGTCACGCCCCAGTGTGTTTCAGAGACAGTTTCATCTGCGTTTTTTAGCCTTGGAGTATCTTTGTCCGTAAGTTACCTGATGTTAAGGTTTTGTAACATGGTTTTGATGAATATGTTTGACTCTTACAATATCAGTGATTGTAAATACTGTTGTATTAGCTTCAAGTTAGCTAAATGTGTTGCTAGCTGCTTACTAGCTAAAAGTAAATGCTAATGCTACCAACTGAACTGCAAATATCACTGATATGTTCTTCTTTATTATCCATGTGATCAGAAAAACAGCTATTTAAGTTAAGACTAATATTTTTTTGGTTGAAACTACAACATTTATACATTTTTTCTTCTATTTATGCATTTGTTTTGAATTACCTAATGCATGTGAAATGTACAAAATAGTGATGCATATTTTGTCATGTTTGTGTTACAGTTTTACATAAAAGATGAGAGCACTTTCAACACCTCAAGTCTTTGTTGTTCGCTATCTGTTTAGCAGAGTCCAGAACGACTGTGTGAGAACAGAATAGTAAAAGGACAGTTACACGTCGGGCTAAGACCAGATCCACTGTCAACTACACACTGTGATAAAGACAACAACATGGAGCGACAAAATGAAACTGACCAAACTAAAGATTTGGAAGTCAGGTCTCAAGTTACAAGCTCCAAGTCATCTGGGAGATCAAGTAGGTCCTCAGTCAGCATAGCAGCTACCAAAGCAAAGGCTAAAGCAGAGGCGGCCCTGGTAGAAGCCAAGTATGCAGCACAAGAAGCAGAAATGATGAAAGCTAAGGCTCGGGTTGAGGCTGAAGCAGCGCAACGCAAGGCAGAGCTGGAAGCCAATCTGTATGTTCTAAAAGTAGAAAGGAGTGCAACAGCGGCCTCAGCAGAAGCAGCAGTTTACGAAGCCGCAGCAGCAATGGAGTCAGATCCTCTTGACGACATACCGCAGATTTCTCTTCAGGATTGTGCTCAACGCACCAGTGAGTATGTGCAGACCCACTATGTGACACCAAACGCTCAGCAGCAAGCTCCGGTCTCACAGGAACCACGCGCTATACTCACAAATGCAGAACGAGCACAGCCAGACCCAATTCAGTGGTATCCACTTCCTAACAAGGAGACCCACCAGTCTACACCCTTCATCAAAGAAGTGGGAACGCCTGTCATACAAAACAGAGGATACTCATCTTATGTTCCTCCACCAACGTCTCACACATCCAGTCTAAGAGACTATGCATGTGAAGCAGCACAAATGACTGATCTCACCAAATATCTTGTCAGGAGAGAGATGGTGAGCTCTGGGCTACTAAAATTTGATGACCGTCCAGAAAACTACTGGGCCTGGAAGTCTTCATTCCAAGAGACTACTAGAGAGCTAAACTTAACAGCCCGAGAAGAAATAGACCTACTAATAAAGTGGCTAGGCCCAGACTCATCCTCACAAGCCATTCGTATCAGGTCAGCTCATGTCCACAACCCAACAGCAGGTGTCACTATGGTTTGGCAAAGACTGAATGAGACATATGGTTCCCCTGAGATTATTGAAAATGCTCTGCTGCTCAAACTAGAGACTTTTCCAAAAATCTCTAACAAAGACAACCAGCGCCTCAGGGAACTAGGAGACATCTTAATGGAGGTACAAGCAGCAAAGTCAGGAGGACAATTACCTGGTTTAGCCTATCTGGACACGGCAAGGGGGGTTAACCCTATCGTAGAAAAGCTTCCCTATAGTTTACAAGAACGCTGGATTACACAGGGCTCTAAGTACAAGGAAGAATGTAAGGTTTCCTTTCCACCCTTTAGCTACTTTGTAAGTTTTGTATGCAGCCAAGCAAAAACCCGCAATGATCCAAGTTTTGTGTTCTCTACATCCAGCACTTTGACCCATGTAAAGTCAGAGAAACCTGTAGGATGCAACAGCAGTTACAGAACAGTGTCAGTAAGGAAAACAGAAGTTTCAGTTGCACCTTTGGTCACTAACAGTGTATCAGGGAAGAAATCAGAAGAGCCAGCTGAGTGGTGCCCCATACACAATAAGCCACACCCCTTAGCAAAGTGTCGTGGGTTTAGACTGAAGCACTTGGATGAAAGAAAAGCTTATCTAAAAGAGAACTCTATCTGTTTTCGTTGTTGTGCATCCACTAAGCACTTAGCTAAAGACTGTAAAGTTGCGGTCAAGTGCAAAGAGTGCAATAGTGACAGACACCTAACCGCTCTACACCCTGGCCCTGCTCCTTGGCCTACAGAGACGCAAGCAACACAGCAAGAGCATGGCGGGGAGCAAGACAATAGTCCACCTCCTGAAGTCACTTCAAAATGCACAGAAATTTGTGACAAATCTTTTGGACTCAAATCATGCTCCAAAATCTCCTTAGTGAACGTATACCCTACAGACTGTCCCGACAAAGCTCAAAGAATGTACGTGGTCTTAGATGACCAAAGCAATCGATCGCTTGCCAAGTCAGCTTTTTTTGATCTATTTGGTGTTGGTGCAGCCCCTTCTGCCTATACTCTTAAGACCTGTGCAGGCACTAAGGAGGCAACAGGAAGGAAAGCTTTCAATTTTGTTGTCTCATCTCTAGATGGAAAGACACATGTAGCACTCCCACCTCTTCTGGAATGCAACGCAATACCAGATGACTGCTCAGAAATACCCACACCTGACATTGCACAGTATTTCCCTCATCTAGCTCCTGTCGCGGACAAAGTACCGCCAATTGAGCCGGACACGCCCATCCTCCTTTTATTGGGACGAGATGTTCTAAGTGTGCACAAAGTACGTGAACAATACAATGGTCCACACAACACGCCATATGCCCAGCGGCTAGATTTGGGCTGGGTCATTGTAGGTGAAGTGTGCCTCGGAGGAGTTCACAAACAAACTAAAGTGAATGTCTACAAAACAAACGTGCTAAACAATGGCCGTACTTCCTTTCTTGAACCTTGTCCAGGTGCAATCCACGTGAAAGAGAAATTCAGTGCTCCCATGCAGCAAACAATAGACCATGCTTTCTACGACATGCAAACAACTCCACTCAAGTCAACAGACAACCTGGGGCTTAATGTATTCCAAAGGAATCCTGATGATGAAAAAACAGCTTTGTCTATTGAAGACAAAATCTTTTTGGAGATTATGGACAGAGAGGTTTACATGGACAGTGATAACCACTGGGTGGCGCCTCTTCCATTCCGTACACCTCGTCCTACACTTCCCAACAACAGAGAACAGGCTCTGAAGCGCCTCACTGCTCTGTTACGGACACTAGAGAAAAAGAAAGACATGAGAGAACAATTCACTGAATTCATGCAGAAAATCTTTGATAATGACCAGGCAGAAAAGGCACCACGACTCAAACCAGGTGAAGAATGCTGGTACTTACCGACGTTTGGAGTGTACCATCCCCATAAACCGGACAAGATACGAGTTGTGTTTGACTCAAGTGCCTCATTCAATGGCATTTCGCTAAATGACGTTCTACTTAGGGGACCTGACTTAAACAATACACTCCTTGGGGTTTTACTACGCTTTAGAAGAGAACAAGTTGCAGTTACTGTGGATGTTGAGCAGATGTTTTACTGCTTCAGAGTCAAAGAAAGCCACAGAAATTATCTCCGGTTTTTGTGGTTCCAAGATAACGACCTCAACAAAGAAGTCACAGAGTTCCGCATGAAAGTGCCAGTTTTTGGGAACAGCCCTTCCCCAGCTATCGCAATCTACGGTCTCAGGCGGGCTGCTGAACTTGGAGAAGAGGAATACGGCTCTGACACAAAACAGTTTGTCTTCCGCAATTTTTATGTGGATGATGGCCTAGCCTCTGTGTCCAGTGAAAATGAAGCCATCAAACTCTTAACAGGAGCAAGAAACATGATGGCAGACTCGAACATAAGACTTCATAAAATAGCCTCAAACAACAGTCAGGTGATGAATGGATTTCCACCGGAAGAGAGAGCCTCAGATCTCAAAGACTTAGATTTGGATGTTGACCCTCTACCTCTTCAGCGAAGCCTCGGGGTGAGTTGGAACTTAGAGAATGACTGTTTCACATTCCAAGTAGCTGAAGACAGTAAGCCTTTCACTCGTAGAGGGACACTTTCTGTTGTTAATAGTCTCTATGACCCCCTCGGATTCGCTGCCCCAGTTACAATTCAGGGAAAAGCATTGTACAGGGAACTAACTGTAGAACAACAGGACTGGGACAAGCCTCTACCAGTGGACCGGGAGGCAGACTGGGTAAGGTGGACTAACTCACTTACTGCTCTTGAACATCTCCAAATACACAGACCTTTTGTACCAGTTGCATTGTTGCACACTCAGAGAAGGGAGTTGTGCATCTTCTCAGATGCTTCAACAATGGCAATAGCAGCTGTAGCATACCTTAGGGTTATTGACATTGATGGCCAATGCCATGTTGGGTTCATAATGGGTAAAGCCAAGTTAGCGCCCTCTTCTGCTCACACTATTCCACGCTTAGAATTATGTGCAGCTGTGTTAGCAGTGGAATTGGCTCAAGTGATCATAGATGAAAGTGACATTGAGTTACATGCAGTTAACTTTTACACAGACAGCCGTATAGTTCTAGGTTACATTCACAACACCACTCGCAGATTCTATGTGTACGTTGCAAATAGAGTCGCTCAGATTCGTAAGCTTACCAAACCAGATCAGTGGCATCATGTCACTACAGAACAAAACCCTGCGGACTATGGGACTAGACCAGTGTTAGCAGCTCATTTGCGACAAACTACCTGGCTCTCTGGTCCACAGTTCTTGGCACAGACTGATACTGACCAACGAGACACAAAACAGAACAAAGAGACCTTTGACCTCGTGAACCCATCAGCGGATATTGAAATCCGCCCCCAAGTGACCTCCTTAGCAACAAAACTAGAGGAAAAGGAACTTGGATCCCATAGGTTTACACGTTTCTCAAGCTGGAAGTCCCTGGTAAGGGCAATAAGGACTCTTATTCACATCGCTAAGTCCTTCTCTAAAGCTTCAAGCACATGTAAAGGCTGGCACAGTTGCAATCTTACAAACACTACAGAGATCTCACGAGCAAAAACAACAATCATTCAGTGTGTTCAAACCGAGACTTTCAAAGAGGAAATTCAGAACCTTCAAAGAGGAAAAAAGATTCCCTCCCACAGTCCTCTTGAAAAACTTGACCCCTTCATTGACAGTCAGGGTTTACTAAGAGTTGGGGGACGCTTACAGTCAATAGATCTTCCAGACATTGAAAAACACCCCTTGATAATCCCAGGTGCTCACCATGTGGCTGTTCTTTTAGTTAGACATTACCACAACCAAGTTGCTCACCAAGGCCGACAGTTCACTGAAGGTGCGCTGCATGCAACAGGACTATGGATTGTTGGGGGCAAGAGACTGATTTCCAGCACACTCCATAAATGTGTAACATGCAGGAAACTTAGAGGCCGTCTGGAGGAACAAAAAATGTCCAGCTTACCCGCTGACAGACTTGCAGTGGATCCACCATTCACTCATGTAGGCCTGGATGTTTTTGGGCCTTGGAACGTCACATCCCGCCGCACAAGAGCAAATAGTGCTGACAGTAAAAGGTGGGCTGTTATGTTTACCTGTCTGAGTACCAGGGCTGTGCATATTGAAGTCATGGAGTCAATGTCGACTTCAAGTTTCATCAATGCCTTGCGTCGTTTCCTGTCAATCAGGGGACCTGTCAAACACCTAAGGTCAGACCAAGGCACAAACTTCATCGGTGCCTGTAAGGAGTTGCAAATTAATGCTGAGGATCCAGAGATCAAAGACTATTTACAGGACCAAAGCTGCACATGGACATTTAATGCCCCACATTCATCCCACATGGGAGGAGTGTGGGAGAGGATGATTGGACATGTGCGACACATCCTTGATGGCTTGTTATTGAAAACCTCAACCACCCGCCTCACGCATGAGGTATTGGTCACTCTAATGGCTGAGGTCATGGCCATAATGAACGCCAGGCCCTTAGTCCCTGTATCAACTGACCCTGAAGCACCTGAAGTTCTCTCACCTGCTATGCTTCTAACACAGAAGGCTAGTGCTGTTTCAGCACCACCTGGAGACTTTGAACTTAAAGACCTTTACAAAGCCCAGTGGCGACAAGTTCAGGGTCTTGCGGACTGTTTTTGGAAGAAATGGAGGCAAGAGTATCTTGCTACACTGCAGACACGACGAAAGTGGAGAGAGGAGAAACCAAATGTCAAACAGGGTGATATTATTCTGTTAAAAGACAATCAAGTGAAGCGTAATGAGTGGCCCATTGGCATGGTAGTCAAAGCTATTCCCAGCAAGGATAACAAAGTGAGAAAAGTTGAGGTTAAGCTTGTGAAACAAGGTACTGTTAAAACTTATCTCAGGCCTGTTACCGATGTAATAGTACTTTTGTCTGAGTGAAGAAAATGTTAAGATAAGAGTGGTATAGTTATTAATATACCAGGCGGGGAGTGTACTGTTATACAGAGAGGGGTTAACACTGAGAATTCTACATTGTATTCTGTTCATTTACTACCCCCTAGTGGCCGCATATGAGTTAGGTTTTTGCTTTTGTCAAGAGGCTAGTCAAACAAACATGGTCACGCCCCAGTGTGTTTCAGAGACAGTTTCATCTGCGTTTTTTAGCCTTGGAGTATCTTTGTCCGTAAGTTACCTGATGTTAAGGTTTTGTAACATGGTTTTGATGAATATGTTTGACTCTTACAATATCAGTGATTGTAAATACTGTTGTATTAGCTTCAAGTTAGCTAAATGTGTTGCTAGCTGCTTACTAGCTAAAAGTAAATGCTAATGCTACCAACTGAACTGCAAATATCACTGATATGTTCTTCTTTATTATCCATGTGATCAGAAAAACAGCTATTTAAGTTAAGACTAATATTTTTTTGGTTGAAACTACAACATTTATACATTTTTTCTTCTATTTATGCATTTGTTTTGAATTACCTAATGCATGTGAAATGTACAAAATAGTGATGCATATTTTGTCATGTTTGTGTTACAGTTTTACATAAAAGATGAGAGCACTTTCAACACCTCAAGTCTTTGTTGTTCGCTATCTGTTTAGCAGAGTCCAGAACGACTGTGTGAGAACAGAATACCGGTAGCTAAACGAGCTGGTTGGATTTAAAACGACATTACAGACTTTTTAAGCGTCTTTTTGTGTAAAAGTTTTAAATAATTACTATCTTTTGTACTTTATTTCTATGTAACACATTATCTTGTATTTTATGTTTGATTTCGTATGTGGACCGTACCATCTCCTCCTTGCCGTTACCTCCAGCTCTTTGCAGGTAACTCCAGAGTGCCTATGGTCTCCTGTAGAACACTCAGGAGTAGGGGTCGTGCCGTTAACGGAATATTTTCTGTCATTTACTGTTTTTTTAAAACTTTGACAAACAAATCTTAAGGCCGTCTGTCATTTTTACAGACTACAATTCACACACCTGTGTATGTGTGTGTGGGCACGCCGTCTGACCGCGCAGAGTGGAGTAAAAATGACAGCGAGCAGCAGCTGTGTGTAATGACGGGATCTCGCCTTGCCTTCTTCCGTTTATCCAGGTCCAGGTAGTGGGCCAGGAGCAGTGTCAGTAGGAAATCCCAGACCGCCCACTCCCCAGCCTCCTCCATCACCCAACAGGACTTGCCCGAACCGCCTCAACTGGTTCCTGAGCAGCGGCTCTACTCCGAGTCTCTCCTGAATGTCCGAGCTCCTCACCCGATCCCTAAGGCTGAGCCCGGCCACCCAGCCGCTTGTATCTGCGATCTCGTTCTTTCAGTTCTTACCCAAAGCTCATGATCAGGTGACGTAGAACGGCCGGTAAATAGAGACCCGTGCTTTCTGGTTCAGCTCCCTCTTCACCACGGCAGACCGGTTCAGCGTCCGTCACTGCAGACGCTGCCCTGATCCACCTGTGATGTTTTGTGATGGATAAAAGTTGATTATGACCGGACTTTTTGTACCCTGTCAGTCAAAATGATGGACAAGAAAAAAGTCTGGCGCGACCTGTGATCAGCAGTGAGTAAATGTTTTAGTTCGTGTGGTCTCCTGTGTGACCTGTGCAAGGTCTGAGCTAACCCAACTAGCTTTAGCTAACTAACATCAACACCTCCTGTTAATCAGCTAACTACTAGTAAAAAAAATATATTAGACAAAAAATTAATAACAATATGTAAAATACTCAAAATATGAATACTGTTTTCTAAAGGTTAAAGCTGTGTTCTGGATTGTTTTTATTACTATAATTATTTGTATTTTGGTGCCTCTGTTTAATAGTTATTATCTAGTTCTGACACCTGTTTTATATTAGTACAGATACCATGCTAGCCTAAAGGAGAATAAATCAGATTATTAGATATTAAGAACCAAACCACTGAAAACGCTCAGCTTTTGGAGTCTTGCTATAAATATTTCCTTTACATAGATTTTAAAAATTACAACAAAATGATGTGTATTTGATTTTACCAGTTGAACCAACAACAGAGTTCTGTTCGGTGTTGATTTATTTTTTTCTGTCAGAATAAAGCTGGAAACATGTTTCTTCTAGATGCCTGTAATGATGTAGAGGGTCAGATCTGCAGTTTGGGTGAAACATCTTCCCTCTGGATGCTGGAGTTTAATGTATGTTTGTGTGTTTGATCACACAATTGTCTTTTATGTAAACTTAATGTAGTTATATTTATCTTTTAGATGGCATACATTATACGACTTTTGTAAAACTATAATAATGATCAGAGCTCAGCCTGAAGCATCACCTGAGAGGACTGTGATCATTTTCATGTGAAGAAGAAGTCATGGTTAAAACACACTGTGGTTTGAGCTGCTTAGCTCATCAGTCTCAGCGGATGTGAACTCTATTTCTCTGAACAGAGGCTGTTCAGGAAGCTAATGGGTAAAATATGAACCTGTTTATAACCTTTACTCAGAATAGAAGAAATGCTCCTTTAAATCAAACTGTTCAGAAATAAGGACATCATTTTCAGCCTGTTAGAACACGCTGAAGGTGTGTAAAACATCCAGTGTGAATGTAATTACCTGGAACACACACACACACCATCTCTAATTACTATGGATGCTGAGTTTGGCCCAATAAAATATTCACATATTGTTCCTGTTCAGAGCCGAGAGTTGATTTATGCAGAGCTGCACGTTAACATGGTCTCACACACACACACACACACACACACACACACACACACACACACACACCTGTTAGGTCAGCTTTTCTCAGCCGTGTTAATGTGAGCTAACGAGTTAAAGACTGAAACACACAGCTGATCAGGCAGCGTGGAATCGTCTTCATGTTCAAATCTTCCTTCACAACATTTTCCACCCTGAGAGAAAACGGATCTGTTTAAAGTACGGAGAGCAAACAGGGTCAAAACTGTCACGACACATCAGGTAGAAGTCGCAGTGATTGGTTTGGTCGGATTAGTTCATTTCTTATAGAAAATCTAACTTTACATCCTAATCAGACGCTTGGAGTTTTAACCATCTGTTCACTCCTAACTCACGAAGATGAAGAGAGTAATCAGATTACATCTCTGAGACAAGGTGGGTTCATTTAATCTGAATCTGACTTACTTATTAAAAGACAAACTCATTGTTTAAACATCGGGGTGAATAACAGGAGGTAAAGCAACACGCCCTCATTCCTTTAAGGTTTGAACTTCAGTGATTAGGAGCCGATCAGCTGATGCTGTTAAAATAATAATCAACAATATAATAATCAATCACTGTGAGCGGCTGAGCTGAGATGATGGTTTTATTATTAGAAATTAAACTTCACGATTCAGACATGAAGATCACAGGACTTTGTTTTGTTGTTTGTTTTTCCCTGCTGTTTTGTGGGTGTAACACTCAGAGAGATGCATTGTGGGAGCTTCCTGGTGGCCGTCGGGGAGGAAACGCCCCCTGACTGATTTCCATTTGTGAGCCTTAATAGTGTGTGTCATTCCTAATTAGGAGAGGCTGGAGGAAACGGCGGCTCGATGCTGGAATGGCTGCTCCTGTCAGAGGCTGCAATTACCAACAAATTAGTCTGTGACTGAGGGGCCGTGCACGCACACACACACACACACACACACACCTAACAGACTGAGGGGCCGCTGCACACACACACACACACACACACACCTAACAGACTGAGGGGCCGCTGCACACACACACACACACACACCTAACAGACTGAGGGGCCGCTGCACACACACACACACAC
>SSNR01000254.1:884023-910114 GCA_006937965.1 Callopanchax toddi | reverse complement strand
AAGCAGCATCTTTCTGTTACCTCCGCTGCTCAGGAGGGTTTGTTCACATCAACTGACCCGATCCCCCACATCTGGACCGCCGTCTCCTGGAGAAGCTCTCAGCTGGAGCTCAGCAGCACTCAGGCTTTATGAGGCGTTTAGGAGCACATTTAACATCCAGAAATGAGAAGACTCAGAGGGTTAAAGGGATACAGAAACCTCCTGATCAGGATGTTAGTTTAGACCTGAAACAAATAAACCTTCTGTGTCTGAGTATCCAGGCAACGAACAGAAGACTCCTCGTTTCACTGTCTGAAAGTTCAAGAATTATTTTACTTTCATCCTATAAAATCATCATCGACTTCCTGAGAACGCAGCTTCATCCTGACAAGTCTCTATATAATAAAAGTCTGTTAGACTCAACGCGTCCCACAGAACCTCAACGCGTCCCACAGAACCTCAACGCGTCCCACAGAACCTCAACGCGTCCCACAGAACATCTAAAGGTCTTCAATAAAAACCTGTCAGCTGGTCAAATCAGGAGAACTCACTGAGCTCCAGCTGCTTCCCTGAGCTGCATCAGAGGAGACTCGCTGATGTTAGCGCCGTTTTATAAAACCTGAGACAGGTGAGACGTCTTCACCAGGTGAGACGTCTTCACCAGGTGAGACGTCTTCATCAGGGGAGACGTCTTCATCAGCTGGAGGTCTTAACGAACCTCCAGCTGCCGGCAGCTTTTCGTTTAAGGCTTAGAGGAAACACCTGGGTCTGATTTTCTCTTTCAGGATGTTTTTTGTTTGTTTGTTTGTTTGTTTGTTTGTTTTCAGCTTGTTGACCTTTGACCTCAGCTCTACCTGACTGAATTCCAGCTCAGATTTTATTCTATGCGGTGTAAAAAAAAAATCACTCCTCCTGGAAATGTTTGATTATTTTATCAAACGAAACCTGATTTAAACCTTTTTTTATTTTTGCTGCTTCTCTGATTTCACAAATTAATCAAATTAAATTAAACAAAATAAAATAAAAACAGAGGGATCTAATTGGAATAAAGTTTGTTTTGACTGAAGAAATGAGAAAAAACATTAAAATCTTGGAGGGAAATCTGCAGCACAATAAACACGAAGCAGCTTTTCATAAGAAGCATCCTGATGAGGAGCGTCACTTTAGGACTTCACTTTCATTTGATTTTAATTTTAAAAACAATCAAAATCGTTTGGAACCTGGAGGTTTTGGTTTTGAAAGCCTGAGGTTTACGGAGTCGGACTGAAGCTCACCAGCCTGAGGTGGAACCAGAACCAGAACCACGGAGCCGTCCTTCTCCTTTAAAACGGCCTGTTCTGGGAACGCTTTGCTTTCTGTCACCAAAATAAAAATCTAACGGGTTCTCTATCGGAGAACCAGAGCGGTCCTGCTGGTCTCTGAAGAACCCGCTCCGTCGGGCTGGAGGAGCTCTGTGGATCTTCTTCAGGTTCTACATCTATTAGCCTGATCTTGAGTGAATAAACTGATGGACCTGAATGGATCTGGACCTGAATGGATCCGGACCTGAATGGATCTGGACCTGAATGGATCTGGACCTGAATGGATCCGGACCTGAATGGATCTGGACCTGAATGGATCCGGACCTGAATGGATCCGGACCTGAATGGATCCGGACCTGAATGGATCCGGACCTGAATGGATCTGGACCTGAATGGATCTGGACCTGAATGGATCCGGACCTGAATGGATCTGGACCTGAATGGATCCAGAGCAGAACTCCCTGATTTCTCTGCTCTTCTTCCCGACTCCCTCCTCTTCCTCAGGCTGATATCAACAGGAAGGACCTCTCAGGTCCTGCTCCTGGTCTTTGGAGGTCTAGACGGACATGCTGAGGTTCAGGTTTATCTCACCAGGGTTTGGGTTCAAATCCCAGAAACAAACCTTTGATTTCAGCTGATTAAATTCATATGATGATAAATGTAACGTTTGATCTACACATTAATCCAACTTTGACTCATTTGAATCCACTGAGTTCTGATCTGTTTGAATGTTTTAAATGTTGAAAAACTTCTCAGAATAATTTCTGTGTTTTCATAAATGAGATGAAATAAAGAAATGATGTTTCCTCCTGATTAATCTGAAGTTTATTTGACCTTCATGGATGAAACTTGTTTATTAATTAGATCAATAAAGTTTAGGACCGATTTTACTGAAGATCAGGATTTTAGTTTAAATTTGTTTTAAAACGTTTAATTTAAAACTGTTAGAAATATCATTTAAAACGAGTCAGAAATTAGGAGATGAATTTGATCTAAACAGGAAACCAACTGGATGTGGTTTGAGTCCGTTCGGACCGGAGGACGGAGCTCTCCGTTCGGACCGGAGGACGGAGCTCTCCGTTCGGACCGGAGGACGGAGCTCTCCGTTCGGACCGGAGGACGGAGCTCTCCGTTCGGACCGGAGGACGCTCTTTCAGCGCGTCTCTGGTGATTAAATGAAGAGAAGATTCCACTCCGGTTTGTTCAAATAAAACTTGATTTTAAGGTTGTTTTAACCAGAAGTTGAAACGTTATTTATTGTTTTCATTTTGATTTTTTGAGCTTTGATTTTGGGTCTTTAAAATTAAAAAGTTTCATTTTAAATTCTCTGGAATTCTTTTATTTATCTAAATAAATCGGAATTTAATAAAGTCTCATTTTCTCAGATTTCATGATTTATAACTGATCTCTTCCTGTATTTTAGAATATTTATATTTACATTCAGATATTTATGTATTATAGATATACTTTAATATAGATACATTTATATCGGCTATAGATGTATTTATATATACACATATGTAGGCCTTTATAATTATTTTGTATTATTTTATTTTATTGTATTTTATTCTTCCCGGTCACCGGAGGCGCGCCGCGGCCGCCGCTCGGTGCGCGGGAGCGTGTTCGTGTGTTAATCTGGACTGACCCGGTCCAACCGGCTGGAGAGACGGGTCCCGGTTTGAGGTGATGGATGTTATTTTAGAGCTGTTATAATTAACTTATTATTATTATTATTATTATTATTATTATTATTATTATTATTATTATTTAAATGGTAAATTCTGCTGGTGTTTAAAGTTTTCTCTGATTTTTCTCCTTGTGCAGGTTGAGCCCGTTAGTTTCCGGTTACCGGGGCCGTACGTGATTCGGTTCGAACTTTACGCCTCAGTTTTCTGCGCCTCGCGCTGCAGGCGGAGCGCAACTTTCAGCGGGTTTTTGCGCGTCTCGGTTCCCGGTGTGTTTTACCTCTGGGCCGCCGTGTTCGCGTCCAGAATCCCCGCGCCCTGCATCCAGGAGCGGACCGGGGTCATGCCGGTGGGGAGCGGCTCCTCCTTCATGGTCAGGGCCCCCCGGGGGAGGCTGTCCTGGATGGAGAACATCAAAACGTCCTTCTGGGATCCTCAGCAGAAACCAGAAAGATGAAGAATAATCCTCCAGCAGCAGCAGCTCCAACAGCCAAAGGACCACCTGGATTAAGGTGGAGAAAAGAGGAGTGATGAGGAGGAAGGAGGGAGGGAGGAAGAGGAGGGACAGAGTCAGCTTCCCCAAAGTACCGGTCCTGATCCAAAGAAGAGCTCCGGATTCCTCTGGGCTCCTCGGGCTCGTTTAGATCCAGCCCCGGTTCGGTGCTTTAAGCTCGTGAAGTTAAAGGAGGGAGGAGAGAGGAGCGGAGGGCATCTCAGAGGAGGAGGAGGAGGAGAGCCGGGAGAACGGAGCGGACAGCCGGGATCAGAGGAAGGCGAGCAGCCGCGGATTGTGGAAGAATGAAAAGTGGGATAAAAAAACGGGGCAGCCTTCAAAAAGGAGTAAAATGAAATGATTAGAAAACAAGAGGAGGGACGGAGCGGGGAGCGGCGGCTCCCGGGGGAGAAGGAGGAGCAGGCGGCCAGGACTCACCCCTCCCTCCCCGGTCCTTTATGGCTCCTCCGTCCCGGAGGAGAGCTCCTTCTCCCGGGTCCGGGGCTCCGGAGATCCCCGTGGGACCCGCGTGGAGCAGCAGGGGGCGGGGCCAGACCATATAAGGGCAGCTCATTAGAATACAAGCCGCACAGTCGGCGCGTGATTGGCTCAACTTGGGGTTTCGTCACCAGTTTTTGCAACGCGCGCGCCAAATTAGGGTTTCCGCGTGTTTGGCGGCGTGCGCAGCAAAAATCAGGTAGTCCCGCTCAGCTGAAACTTTTCAAAATAAAAGCCTGGTACCGGCTGATCGGTGTTCTAACCGAGGAGGACCGACACCTTACGCCACGTGTCTGAGCCCCGGTAACTCCCACGGTTTAACGACTTCTAACAACAAACGGGTTCCGTGTCCCGGACCGTCCTATCCGGTGATCCTCGCACTCAAACGGACTGCAGCTGACGGTAAATCAATATCCTCCGGTAGCCGCTGCGTCTTCCCGGTAATCGGTCTGGAAAGACTAGAGGAAAAGTCAGGAGGAGCCAGCTGTACCACCGGGAAGAACCGCAACATTTAACTATTATTGTCATAATATAGTGTTAATTTATATAAAATATATAACATATAATATATATATATGATATATATAATATATTTATATAATATATGATATTTAGCTATTTATATAGTTATATACATCTTATAACAACAGTAGAATCAGAAATAATAAATAACAATAAAATGCTAATTGAATAATAATGTTATAATATGAATAGTTGTAATAATAAGGATTAGTAATAATACCAGTAGTCAAACCTATAATAGTAATAATAATAGTAAAGTTTGAAACAGTCTTCCTCTAATACTCAGACCTGCTGTATTTCTGTTTACAGAAGATATGAAGTATTAGTTACCATCAAAAGGTTTTATTCTTTTTTTTTTTTACTGGGTTTTTATTTAAACTTCAAATAGATAAACGTCCTGATCCTAAAGGAAGTAAACTATAATGAAAACACATTTGAATTAAGTTCATTTAAACGTCTCTAGATGTGAACACTCCTCCTCCATCACTGGAGGAAACCTGAAGGTCAGCCGAGTCAGGAGTCAACCTAAAACCAGAACCAGAGGACTTCTTATAGATCCAACTGAAGGTCTTTGGGTCAGAACCACCTCCAGGACGGGTTCTTCATCACGACCCGAGGAACCGCCTCACTTCATCAGACCACTGTGAACAATGTGAGGATAAAACCAAATGTTTGTCTTTTGTTTCCATTAACCCAGAAGAACACAAAGAACACAAACAGGAAGTGGAACTCGGAGGGTCCAGTAAATAAAGTGTTTTTATTCCATAGATGTTGTTTAAACAGCAAGACGTTCTGACCATCTGCAGCCCGAGGGCGCCACCCAGTGGACAAACCTGGAAGGATCCCATTAAAACCAGAAACATTAGATCAGCCTGGTTAGATTAAACCATCAGCAGCTCAAAGGACTCATTCATATTATTACATCCTCTTTCTGTGTGATAAATAATCACAAACTTTAACCATTAAATGATCCACTAAACACAGACGGTGAAGCAGGGACTCCACAGCTGGGAGCTCCTGAGTGCTCATGGTTCCCTCAGGACCCTGAACGCCTCACCTGCTGTTTAGTGATGGTTGGGATCTGTTGATCCTTTTCAAACCGTTTTCTTTGGTGACTTCATCCTGTACGAGTTATGAGTCTGAAAACGTGACCGGGTTCTCTCCAGGAGTCAGAGATGACGCTACATCAGCTGTTCCATCTGAAGATAACAGATCAAATGTCTTTAATGTCACTAAACACAGGAACAGTCAGGCCTTCTGCTGTGCAAAACGTATCAAATAAAAACATTAAACGTAATAAAGAAGAGAAAAACAAACTACAGCAGGATGGGGGAGGGGTGAGATGTTCAGATACTACATGATCAGACAGTACTATTGGGTGTATTTATGGATACAAAGCATTAGTTCGATGTTTGCTGTGTTAAATAGTCAACATTCCAGACGTGTGATGGACGAGTGCTTTTGCTTTTTTTAATCTGAGTCAGTCCATCTGAGAGTTTAGAGTGGAGATGGCTTTTGGAAAGAAACTGTTCTTGAATCGTTTGTCTTGGTGCTGATGCACCTGTAGCGCCTCCCTGAGGGCAGCAGGTCAAACAGGTCCTGGCCTGGGTGGGAACTGTCCTTCATGATGTTTTTGCTCTGTTGAGGCAGCAGGAGGACTGATGTCTGTCAGGGAGAGGAGAGGACAGGACAGCCAATGATCTCTGAGCTGCTGTGACTCTGTGACGTCTCTCCCTGTCCACCAGTTTCCGTACCATACTGTGATGCAGTAGGTCAACAGGCTCTCCATGGATGAAGGTCAACAGAGTGTCAGGGTCCAGATTCGGTTTCCTGAGAACCCTCAGGAAGTGTAGCTGCTGCTGAGCCTTCTGACTGACCAGGAGATGAGAACACTGAGGAACCAGAAGGTGTGGACCCTCTCCACACTCACCATTGATGAGGGGGGGGGGGGCTAGGTCCGGGCTGCGTCCCTGAAGTCCGCCATGATCTCCTTGGTTTTCTTGGTTGTTCTCTTACCCCCACGCTGCCAGCCTCAGGACCTCCTGCTTCGTCTCCATTTCTGAGTCTAAGGTCATAAAGTTTGGATGTTAGTTTCATGTGTTCTGATTTTATTGCAGCTGTAACCTGTGATCATATCCGTCTATCAGGCCGGGATTTCTGGTTATTAGGGACGTTTAGGAACCAGGCTGTCAGAGTTCTGGTAATATTAATATTATTGCACAGTTTTTTTTCTCTTTCATGAGTCATTTTGAGTGCCTTCATGGATCCATTGAACTGAATATTTGCTCTGGTTTAGTAAAACGCTGTTTACGTCTCACCTTGCTGTTTTATGACATCTGGAATGTGTTTGAACCCAGACGTGAGACCTGCGTTTTCCAGGAACATGATTTATTATTCTGATCACTTCCTGACATGAACTCAATGGTTACAGTGAACCTGTAGAGGCGCTGCTTCACCTGAGAACAGCAGCATGAACAGGTTTAAACAGAGCTCCTTTAAACTCTCACCTCATTAACGTTTGGATTCATTTATTTTTTGTACATTCCTTCATTCTCTCCTTGGTTCTTTTTCTTCATTATTTCATTTCCACACCAAAAAAGTGTTTTATAACTTTTATAAATTTGGGGCAGTAAAGGTACATGATATAATGTGAAGTTATTTCTAATATTAATGGAACTAAGTATAGCGATTTGTTCAGTTTAGGATTTTATTGTGAAGTTTGGGACTAAACTGTTTCCTACAGATTGAGCTGCCATTCAGACACTCAGCTCCCATCAGAATATTTGATTGATTTACTTTATTTCTGTAGGAATGTTTGGGATTTAGTGATCATATCTTGTATTTAACCTCAGGGTTTAGATGGGGGTCTTGTGGCTACTAGTCTCCATCTCAGTCCATGTTATGCTTTTATTTTGAAATTTAGCTTCTCCAAATAAAAAAGTAATAAATAAACAATGATATATTTATAACAGCTGTGAGCAGCAGGTTTGAATCAAAGACACAGGAGGATGTCACATTCATCAGGGACTATTAGCTGTCTGCAGCTGTTTGTTTGTTTGTGTGAGAAAAAAACCAAAATGAACATTTGATCAAACAGTTGCACAGCAGTTATTCTCTGACTCTTAAGGAGAGAAAAAATTGATTATCAGATGTGTCAGTTTCACGCAAGATAAAGCTAACCCTAACCCTACACAGAATCAACACCAAATCAAAGAATCATCAACAAATCAAGGAATCAACAACAAATCAAGGCATCAACAACAAATCAAGGAATCAACAACAAATCAAGGAATCATCAACAAATCAAGGAATCAACAACAAATCAAGGAATCAACAACAAATCAAGGCATCAACAACAAATCAAGGCATCAACAACAAATCAAGGAATCAACAACAAATCAAGGAATCAACAACAAATCAAGGAATCAACAACAAATCAAGGAATCAACAACAAATCAAGGAATCAACAACAAATCAAGGAATCAACAACGAATCAAGGCATCAACAACAAATCAAGGAATCAACAACAAATCAAGGAATCAACAACAAATCAAGGAATCAACAACAAATCATGGAATCAACAACGAATCAAGGGATCATCAACAAATCAAGGAATCAACAACGAATCAAGGGATCATCAACAAATCAAGGATTTTAATAAATCTCAGATTGCAGACCAACTCAAGGGGCTAAAAAAAGATGAGCATCTTTTAAACCCCAGAATCTCCTGATTGTCCTCACAGACATGAAGGAATTTACCTCGGGGACTGATAAGAGAAACATCTTCAACAAACGTGAAGTCCATCTGTCCTCCATAAAACTCTCGGACCAACCTGATGAGACCGAACACCAGCAGAACTGGTGTGGTTTTAAACAGGATTTCATTTAACTTGTCAGATCTCCTCCATCAAACCCAGGAGAACTGGGCTGCATGGGCAGATTCAAATCCTGGCTGTGGACTTTCTGCGTGGAGTGGCATGTTCTCCCCGTGCAGTTGTGGGATTTCTCCGGGTACTCCAGTTTTCCCCACAGATCACAGCATGCCCTATATAGGGTACAGGGTCCAGAACTCCCCTGTAAAAGAGATTCTGAATCTCAACGGGACTTTCCTCATTACACAAAGATTAATAGAACCATCAACATTCCCCATGTGACCATCTGAGCTTCTGCTGCTCACCTCCTGATTTCAGCCAGAGTGAGACCTCCTGATTTCAGTCAGAGTGAGACCTCCTGATCTCAGTCAGATTGAGACCTCCTGATTTCAGTCAGAATGAGACCTCCTGATTTCAGTCAGAGTGAGACCTCCTGATTTCAGTCAGATTGAGACCTCCTGATTTCAGTCAGAATGAGACCTCCTGATTTCAGTCAGAGTGAGACCTCCTGATTTCAGTCAGATTGAGACCTCCTGATTTCAGTCAGAATGAGACCTCCTGATAGCAGTCAGAGTGAGACCTCCTGATAGCAGTCAGAGTGAGACCTCCTGATCTCAGTCAGAATGAGACCTCCTGATTTCAGTCAGAGTGAGACCTCCTGATCTCAGTCAGAGTGAGACCTCCTGATTTCAGTCAGAGTGAGACCTCCTGATCTCAGTCAGAGTGAGACCTCCTGATCTCAGTCAGAGTGAGACCTCCTGATTTCAGTCAGAGTGAGACCTCCTGATCTTAGTCAGATTGAGACCTCCTGGTTTTAGTCAGAATGAGACCTCCTGATAGCAGTCAGAGTGAGACCTCCTGATTTCAGTCAGAATGAGACCTCCTGATCTCAGTCAGAGTGAGACCTCCTGATCTCAGTCAGAGTGAGACCTCCTGATTTCAGTCAGAATGAGACCTCCTGATCTCAGTCAGATTGAGACCTCCTGATTTCAGTCAGAATGAGACCTCCTGATTTCAGTCAGAATGAGACCTCCTGATTTCAGTCAGAGTGAGACCTTCTGATTTCAGTCAGAGTGAGACCTTCTGATTTCAGTCAGAATGAGACCTCATGGTTTTAGTCAGTGTGAGACCTCCTGATTTCAGTAATAATGAGACCTCATGGTTTTAGTCAGAGTGAGACCTGCTGGTTTTAGTCAGAATGAGACCTCCTGATAGCAGTCAGAGTGAGACCTCCTGATTTCAGTCAGAATGAGACCTCCTGATCTCAGTCAGAGTGAGACCTCCTGATCTCAGTCAGAGTGAGACCTCCTGATTTCAGTCAGAGTGAGACCTCCTGATTTCAGTCAGAATGAGACCTCCTGATCTCAGTCAGATTGAGACCTCCTGATTTCAGTCAGAATGAGACCTCCTGATCTCAGTCAGAATGAGACCTCCTGATTTCAGTCAGAGTGAGACCTCCTGATTTCAGTCAGAATGAGACCTCATGGTTTTAGTCAGTGTGAGACCTCCTGATTTCAGTAATAATGAGACCTCATGGTTTTAGTCAGAGTGAGACCTGCTGATATCAGTCATATTGAGACCTCCTGATAGCAGTCAGAGTGAGACCTCCTGATTTCAGTCAGAATGAGACCTCCTGATTTCAGTCAGAGTGAGACCTCCTGATTTCAGTAATAATGAGACCTCCTGATCTCAGTCAGAGTGAGACCTCCTGATTTCAGTAATAATGAGACCTCCTGATCTCAGTCAGAGTGAGACCTCCTGATTTCAGTCAGAATGAGACCTCCTGATAGCAGTCAGTGTGAGACCTCCTGATTTTAGGCAGAGTGAGACCTCCTGATTTAGTCAAAATGAGACCTCCTGATTTCAGTCAGAGTGAGATCTCCTGGTTTTAGTCATAAAGAGACCTCCTGATATAAGTCATTATGAGACCTCCTGATTTCAGTCAGAGTGAGAACTCCTGATATAAGTCATAATGAAACCTCCTGGTATCAGTCAGAGTGAGACCTCTTCACATAAGTCATAATGAGACCTCCTGATATCAGTCAGAGTGAGACCTCCTGATTTTAGTCATAATGAGTCCTCCTGATATAAGTCATAATGAAACCTCCTGATATCAGTCAGAGTGAGACCTCCTGACATAAGTCATAATGAGACCTCCTGATTTCAGTCAGATTGAGACCTCCTGGTTTTAATCATAATGAGACCTCCTGATATCAGTCAGAGTGAGACCTCCTGATTTTAGTTATGAGACCTTCTGATATCAGTCAGAGTGAGACCTCCTGATATAAGTCATTATGAAACCTCCTGATTTTAGGCAGAGTGAGACCTCCTGATATAAGTCATAATGAAACCTCCTGATATCAGTCATAATGAGACCTCCTGATATCAGTCAGAGTGAGACCTCCTGATTTTAGTCATAATGAGTCCTCCTGATAGCAGTCAGAGTGAGACCTCCTGATTTCAGTCAGATTGAGACCTCCTGGTTTTAATCATAATGAGACCTCCTGATATCAGTCGGAGTGAGACCTCCTGATTTTAGTTATGAGACCTCCTGATATCAGTCAGAGTGAGACCTCCTGATATCAGTCAAAGTGAGACCTCTTGATTTTAGGCAGAGTGAGACCTCCTGATTTTAGGCAGAGTGAGACCTCCTGATTTTAGGCAGAGTGAGACATCTCGCTCCGGTTCCCTGACAGCTGCTGAGCGTAACGGAAGACATTTTGAGCTGGTGCGGCCGGTCCGGTTCGTTAGGGGAGTATTGTCTGAGTTCGGGGCTGACGCGCTTGAGATTCGGTGTAAAATAAAACAAAATTAACGGGGAACCGGTGCTGTTTTACTAGCGGATGTGTAAGCAGCAACTAAAGATAGTAACGTCCTCTATGCTAGTTAGTTAGCGTCAGCTAGCTGGCCTCCTCCTCCTGCTCCTCCTCCTCGGCTGCCTTCCCTTCCGTCAGAGACAATGGCTTTAAAACGGATCTCTAAGGTAAATCTCAGCCTTTCATTACATGTAATTTCTAACGGAAGTAGCTTTTTGCTGCCGCTAGCTTGTGTAGCAGCGCTAGCCTGCTAGCGAAGCGTTCTGTGGTTCGGTGGGGGGTGGGGGGGTTCTGTGGGGTTCTGGATGTTATGTTCAGACGTTCTGAGGTTTAAGTGGATCTGCTGCAACCGGTTTTGTTTGACAGACTGTCAGGTTAATTAAAGGTTCTGTTGTGGTTCTGTTGTAAATCAGTTGTGGTTCTGATCTAGACCTGTTGTGGTTCTGATCTAGACCTGTTGTGGTTCTGATCTAGACCTGTTGTGGTTCTGGTCGGATCCAGTCTGTGGGCCTGGACTATAATGTCAGCAGGTTCTGACTCTTTAGGAAAAGTTTAGTGGGTCCAGAACCTGTTGGTTTCCTGTTTCTGGTGGACTCGGTTAGTCCTCTTGGGTCAGAACCAGCCTAAACCACCACTACCATGCTGACAGCTGGGATCTGCTGTTTGTGCTGCAGTGAATTATGGGTAAACATGTCAACTTGAGTCTCGTGGTTCCAGAAGTCTTCTGGTTTGCTGAAACTTGACCAACCTGACCTTTAACCTCAGAACCTGTGTGTGATTGTTGTGTTCTTATTGCTCCTCTCATTAGAAACCTTGGTGTCTAAATCTGATCTGAGCCTTCAGGCTTTTAGCTCATCAGGTTTAGACGATTCTATCATCTTCTTTATCCATTCGAATAAAAAGGAACACCCTACTCATCGCCAGTCTGTCCGACTGACCACACAAACTATTTACAATTTCAGTGTCCAGATCCTCACATATGAGTTTCACTGAGCCACAGCGGTCTCTTCCTGGTTCAGAACACCATGGAGTTGCAGTATGTTGCCTTCATGGAACCTTTCAGTCCTACCACCACCGACATGGAGACAGTCCACCTTCCCATGAGTTAGTATTTATATCTAAACTACACCCTAACACGTCATGTCTGCCTGATGTGTAGAAAACCTGTTTTTATTTACAGAACTGTCTCAGTCACAGCAGAACAAAGACGGGGGCTTTTATTGACTTTTTTTTAAAGGTATCTTCATCTAAACATCATATAAAGCTGTATAGAAAAGTTCCCACTGATGAGTAAATCATTTCCTCATCTTCCTCCTCTGAGTCCACAGGAGTGACATCATCACTGTGAGACGCTTCCTCATCTGAAAATCCACTCCAGACCAACTCCTCCACCTCATCACAGAAAGTTTTTCTCTTTTCAGCACGTTTGATGGTCTTTTATTTTAAAAAAGTCCACAAAACAACATCTCCGGTGTTTTTACACATGAGCGCCTTCAGGGCCCATTGTTTACATACACACACAGCACCATGTTGTGATGGGAATTTTATTAAGTCAATGACAGAGCTGATTGGACAGAGCTGATTGGACAGAGCTGTAGGTGTAAATGTACATGCATGTTCTCTCACAGGGTCTGAGGATTGGTGGATATCATCGGCTCTGGAGAGATCAAAGCTCAACCCAGTTGGTCAAAAGAGATGTCAATCAAAATATTCTGTAGAACCATTTAAACGTGGTGGCATTGAGATTTAAAACACCTAGCGGAGTCTGAGGCCTTGTTACAGGAACGCACTCTGCAGGCGGCCCGCTGCCTGTGAAGCCCATAGAGGGAGCTGTTGTGTTTTTAGTTCTCTGATCAATGACCTTTGAGCTAACGTCACTGCTGATGTCTTCCTTAACACACACACTTGTATGCTCTGGAGCTGCCTGTTATTGACCCTTTGCATGTGATGTCACGCCGCTCACGGTACGATCCCCTCAGCCATTGCGGTTGGCAGAGGACTGTTTACACATGTAAAAACTCCTGGGAAGATAGTCAAAACAACTGGTAAATGGCCTGTATTTATGCAGCGCTTTCCAGAGTGTTCTACACTCCCCAAAGTGCTGTACAACACAAACAGTCATTCACCCATTCACACACACTGATGGCGGTTAGCTTCACTTTAGCCACAGCTGCCCTGGGGCAGACTGTCAGAGGCTGGAGTCATTGCAAACAATCTGAAGCCTATGGACCCTCCTCACCACCACCAGCAGGAAAGGTGGTGAAGTGTCTTGCCCAAGGACACAACGACAATGTAACCCAGCTGGAGCTGGGGATCGAACCGGCGACCCTCTGGTTACCAGAACGGCCTCTCTACCAACTGAGCTGTTGATTTCACAGTAAAATGGTAGTACCGGTAGTTTGCTGCGCGGTTGGCTGCACTAACACACACGAGTGTAAACTCAACTTGTCATTAAAAAAAACTTTGAGACCAAAGACGGAGATGAGCTGCAGTGGTAACGGATTAGCATCGCTCAGTGTTTTTGGATTTGCAGCAAACACATTTTATCGGTAAGATTATCGTTCATATAATTCTGGAGGAAGACGGGCTGACTGTGATGGACCTGAATGATAAATGTGATGTATTTATATTACTTATTTAGTATTGATAATCCTTTATTTCACTATGGAGGACATGTGTTACTGCCCACTATAGTGAATTCCAAGTTAGTTATTGATTATAATAACATTGTTCCAATGTAGGACTGAGTGTGAAAATGAGGTTATTTATTAGCATGATGAGCTTCGCCGTTAGGAGATATCTCGTCCGGTGTGAGTAGCATCTGAACCCGTTGATTCTTGGTTTCCTACTGCTGAATAATACTTATGGTAATAATACTCAGACTAATAATAATGGACTATTAGTACTTGGATTATTAATACTTGGACAGTAATATCTCATCTCCACTGCTACCCATCAGATTCCTGGTTCCTCGTCGCTCCGTCTTTCTGTAAACGGTGGACTGTATGGCTCGGCTAGTCACTAGCCTCCAATGCTAACACCAGTCTAATTGACAGCATAGAGAGTAGGTGTTCCAGTGGGTGACCAGCCTGGATATGCTAGTTATTATTAACCTCTCCAGCACTAACTCAAGTGAGTAGTCTTGCTGCCAGCACCAGTGTTACACCGGCCTATCACTGATCAGTGGAAATTGGCACCGAATGCGAATGAGTGATCACTTGGCCTCGAGCTAGGAGGCCCACACGCGTAGCACCAGGGACACACACCGGCAGCAGATTACCCTCCCCCAGACAGAGATGTGGCGAGCACCAGACGTCAGCGCCAGGCTCTCCCCCGTGTATATTATTTATTTATATTGTATATGTATTTATATTTATATAGCTGCAACTTCTCTGATGCATACAACCAGACTGATCTTTATTAAATGAACCACATAAAGTAGCTCAAACCTTCACACTCTTCTTGGTACCAGAATGTTTTGTTTACAGTTTTACTCTCAAACTCCACAGAGCTCCACAGTAACACCTGGGGGTGGGGGAGTATTTATGGCATGCGTGCGCACCACTCATGTTCACTCCTGATCATAATGTTAGCTCACTTAATCTTAATTCTCACCAGAGTTCAGTCATGTTGCTGTTGTATTGTGAAAGTCAGACGACATGTCATCTGTGAGTGTCCTCTGTAGATCAGAGGAGGAAACGAAACCTCTGAGAACAGGAAGCAGCCAGAGTGTTGATGAAGGACAAAGCTGAAGATGAGAGAACCTCCTCAGATCACGGACAGAAGAAGAACCAAGGCAAAGGTTTCGCATACAAGAAAAAGGTGGCTGGTATAAAGTTTCAGCTCCACCCCTACCAATACCACGCCGTAGTCTCACCACAAGTTCTAAAGAGGATGATGATGATGAGGACGGCTGTGAAGATGTTAGATGGTTAAAGTTCATCTGACATCAAGCTGCTTCGACTTGGAGCTGCAGGAACACTAGTCTGACTTGTGTCGCTCCATGTGATGGACACGTTTCAGGGTATTATTGGTCCTCTGCTGTAAAGGGGGGTACATACTCAATAACACTAGCTGATTTAGTAAAAACGGTCCCACAGGTCAGGATCTGGTCGTTCTGGTGTCGGTTATTCTGGTGTTGATGGTTGTTCTGGTGTTGGTCTGGTTATTCTGGTGTTGATGGTCGTTCCGGTGTCGGTTATTCTGGTGTTGATGGTTATTCTGGTGTTGATGGTTGTTCTGGTGTTGGTCTGGTTATTCTGGTGTTGATGGTTGTTCTGGTGTTGGTCTGGTTGTTCTGGTGTTGATGGTTGTTCTGGTGTTGATGGTTGTTCTGGTGTTGATGGTTGTTCTGGTTATTCTGGTGTTGATGGTTATTCTGGTGTTGATGGTTGTTCTGGTGTTGGTCTGGTTGTTCTGGTGTTGGTCTGGTTGTTCTGGTGTTGGTCTGGTTATTCTGGTGTTGATGGTTGTTCTGGTGTTGATGGTTGGTCTGGTGTTGATGGTTGGTCTGGTGTTGATGGTTGGTCTGGTGTTGATGGTTGGTCTGGTGTTGATGGTTGGTCTGGTGTTGATGGTTGGTCTGGTGTTGATGGTTGGTCTGGTTATTCTGGTGTTGATGGTTGGTCTGGTGTTGATGGTTGGTCTGGTGTTGGTCTGGTGTTGGTCTGGTGTTGATGGTTGGTCTGGTGTTGGTCTGGTTATTCTGGTGTTGATGGTTGGTCTGGTGTTGGTCTGGTGTTGATGGTTGGTCTGGTGTTGATGGTTGGTCTGGTGTTGATGGTTGGTCTGGTGTTGATGGTTGGTCTGGTGTTGATGGTTGGTCTGGTTGTTCTGGTGTTGATGGTTGGTCTGGTGTTGATGGTTGGTCTGGTGTTGATGGTTGGTCTGGTGTTGATGGTTGGTCTGGTGTTGATGGTTGGTCTGGTGTTGGTCTGGTTATTCTGGTGTTGATGGTTGTTCTGGTGTTGGTCTGGTGTTGATGGTTGGTCTGGTGTTGATGGTTGGTCTGGTGTTGATGGTTGGTCTGGTGTTGATGGTTGGTCTGGTTGTTCTGGTGTTGATGGTTGGTCTGGTGTTGATGGTTGGTCTGGTGTTGATGGTTGTTCTGGTGTTGATGGTTGGTCTGGTGTTGATGGTTGGTCTGGTGTTGATGGTTGGTCTGGTGTTGATGGTTGGTCTGGTTTTTCTGGTGTTGATGGTTGTTCTGGTGTTGGTCTGGTTGTTCTGGTGTTGGTCTGGTGTTGATGGTTGTTCTGGTGTTGATGGTTGGTCTGGTGTTGATGGTTGTTCTGGTGTTGATGGTTGTTCTGGTGTTGATGGTTATTCTGGTGTTGATGGTTGTTCTGGTGTTGGTCTGGTTATTCTGGTGTTGATGGTTGTTCTGGTGTTGGTCTGGTTGTTCTGGTGTTGGTCTGGTGTTGATGGTTGGTCTGGTGTTGATGGTTGGTCTGGTGTTGGTCTGGTTGGTCTGGTGTTGATGGTTGGTCTGGTGTTGATGGTTGTTCTGGTGTTGGTCTGGTTGGTCTGGTGTTGATGGTTGTTCTGGTGTTGATGGTTGGTCTGGTGTTGGTCTGGTGTTGATGGTTGGTCTGGTGTTGATGGTTGGTCTGGTGTTGATGGTTGGTCTGGTTATTCTGGTGTTGGTCTGGTTGGTCTGGTGTTGATGGTTGTTCTGGTGTTGATGGTTGGTCTGGTGTTGGTCTGGTTATTCTGGTGTTGATGGTTGTTCTGGTGTTGGTCTGGTTGTTCTGGTGTTGGTCTGGTGTTGATGGTTGTTCTGGTGTTGATGGTTGGTCTGGTGTTGATGGTTGTTCTGGTGTTGATGGTTGTTCTGGTGTTGATGGTTGGTCTGGTGTTGATGGTTGGTCTGGTTATTCTGGTGTTGATGGTTGGTCTGGTTGTTCTGGTGTTGATGGTTGTTCTGGTGTTGATGGTTGGTCTGGTGTTGATGGTTGGTCTGGTGTTGATGGTTGGTCTGGTGTTGATGGTTGGTCTGGTGTTGATGGTTGGTCTGGTTATTCTGGTGTTGATGGTTGGTCTGGTGTTGATGGTTGTTCTGGTGTTGATGGTTGGTCTGGTGTTGATGGTTGGTCTGGTGTTGATGGTTGGTCTGGTGTTGATGGTTGGTCTGGTGTTGGTCTGGTTGGTCTGGTGTTGATGGTTGTTCTGGTGTTGATGGTTGGTCTGGTGTTGATGGTTGGTCTGGTGTTGATGGTTGGTCTGGTGTTGATGGTTGGTCTGGTGTTGATGGTTGGTCTGGTGTTGATGGTTGGTCTGGTGTTGATGGTTGGTCTGGTGTTGATGGTTGGTCTGGTGTTGATGGTTGGTCTGGTTGTTCTGGTGTTGATGGTTGGTCTGGTTGTTCTGGTGTTGATGGTTGGTCTGGTGTTGATGGTTGTTCTGGTGTTGATGGTTGGTTTGGTGTTGGTCTGTAGTTGAGGTGAGTTCTGCTTCCATCTGGACCTTTAAACGCCTCCTGAGTTCAGTCTGATCTGAAAGATGAGCTGAGTTCTGATCCTGTTAGTCACATACCAACACACACAACCAGTTTAGCTTCAGGCTGGAAATACTACCCCCACCCCCCACCTCGGCCCCCATGTACACCCTGACCCACGACGACTCGACTCAGACAGTAAAAATAGTTCCTGCTGCTCACTCATCAGAACCAGGACAGTTTTCTTTATTTGTTTTTATTTCTGGAGGAGAAACTTCAAGATTCAAGAATTTTTATTGTCAGTTCCCTCTACTGTATATGTAGAACATAGAGATGAATCGAAGTGCTGTTTCTCTCTCACCTCAATGCTGCCATAAAACATTTACAACAAGAAGAGCTACGATAAAAATATACATTATACAACTTTAGATTACAAGTACATAAGATTAGTAGGAGAGGGTGAGAGCATATTATATATGAACAAAACCTGAGTGAGTGTAGCAGCAGTTTCTATGTTGAATTTGTACAGATAAAGTGACCGAGGATTAAATAACGTGCAATATGCAGAGGCAGATTGTCAGTTGTGCATTTTGTGTAAAAAGTTTTTCAGCAGCAGCATGAGTCATTTGTGCAATATTGTTGCATGTAGGGGGTTATGGGGGTGTGAGAGGGGGGCTGGGGGATTCATCAATGTTTAAGCAGCGGGGGGAGGTAGTGGATAGAGTTCAGCATCCTGGTGGATGAAGCTGTTTGACAGTCTTGTGGATCGGGCCTGGAGACTTTGGAACCTTCTCCCTGAGGGCAGGAGGCTGAAGGGGGGGTGGCTCTACGGGTGAGGCAGGAGTTGTAGACGTCTGTGAAGGAGAGCAGGGGCACCAATGAGCCTGCTGGCTGCACCCACAATGTGTTGCAGAGTCTTCCAGCAGGAGGCGGTGCAGCCTCTGTACCACACTGTAATGCAGCCGGTGATGATGCTCTCAGACCTGCCAACCTTGTCAACATTTTTTGAGTACCACTTGTGTCGCGTGGCATTTTTCCCCAGACTTTTGCAACTCCATTGCGTTGCATGCAGTAATTTCCACATTCACTGGATGGAAGTAGATTATAAAATTTATATGCACAAATCACTGGGGCTAATTTATACATTACCTGCAGCTCCCTGGCATCCATCCATCTGTATATTAACTCCATCCATTTATCTGTATAATAACTCATCCATCCATCCATCTGTATATTAACTCCATCCATTTATCTGTATATTAACTCATCCATCCATCCATCTGTATATTTAATCATATCTACATCCAGTATATTTAAATCTAAACACATATATCTCTGCACAAGCTCCCTATTCATTAGACTCCTACTTTCACCTGTCTGCTTCCATCCACCTGTCTCCTCCTCCTGCAGCTCCCCCTTACGCCGCTCGTGCCATCCTATGCTCGGTGCGCGCTGAGCGAACTGTCCAATTTCTAATTTTAAGAATCCCGTCAGCTAGTCTTAGTGACTCTTTATTATAAAACAACTTCTTTTTTTTCCAGAGCGCTGCTCACATGTGTTTAAACAGGCCTTATTGGTTGCTGTGAGCGTGCGACTTGGTCCGTGCGCACTTTCTTTTAGACAGAGGTCTGACGCATGGACTTCAGTCCGACTCCGGACTGAACCGGTTCGGTAGACTCGTCATTCTCTGCTTTTCTACGACGACTGGCTGAAACTGCTTCACCATGCTGCTGCATCGTGGTGTCAGACATGAGCACGCGCGCACAGAACTGTGAAGCCAAAAGTGCCTTAAACACACGTAATGCCATGCGTCTCCATACAGAACTCACACATTCGCAGCTTTTTGCGTAGTTTAGAGATGCAAGTTGTACCAGCGTATTTGGATGTAAAATTGGGTAGTTTCAACGCAAAATGCGTACAGGTTGGCAGGCCTGTGCTCTCAATGGTGTCCTGGTAGAAGGAGCACATGTTGGGAGAAGGGTCATGTTCTTTCCTCAGTTTACGCAGTGCAAATCAAAACAATCCCCAGAGTCCGAACACAGACCTATGGAGCGGCCTCTTTCCAGTACTATGGCCCTCGTCTGTGGAATGGTCTGCCGGAGCTCCTGAGGGCCGCGGAGAGTGTTGATGTTTTTAAGAACAGGCTCAAGACCACATCTCCTGACCTGGTTCCTCTGTGCTCAGTCCAGTGTTATTTAGTCACTTTTATTGTTATGTTGGCATCTTAAAGTGTGTGTGTGTGTGTGAGTGTGTGTGTGTGGGGGCACAGTTTTTATTTTTATGGAATTGTTTTATTTTTGTTTTAAATCTGTATAGCACTTTGCGCTGCCCCAGGCATGAATAGTGCTTTATAAATAAAATGTGAATGATTGATTGATTGATTGATTGATTGATTGATTGCAAAGCTGTCAGCGCTCAAAGTAAAAAGGCACATAGAACATGATTTAAAGGCCTATGATATTTAAACTGTACAGATACAATCATCGTGCCACTGTGAAAGCAGTAGTTTGTCATATTTGAAATATAAATGTAACTCAGACTTATTCTCAATGTATCAACCTGGAAAAACAACCTTATAACCATTATAACTTCAATGTTTTCCTAACAGAGACCATGGCCTAGTGGGTATTGACATTGACTCCCATCTGGGAGAGTATGGGTTCGATACCCGACCCAAACCAACCTTCATTAAATGCATAAGTGCTATTGTTTAGGGTCCGTGCACAAACACTCATGCTTTAAGTTTATTCATAAAGTCATTCTAGCTGTGGACAGGAAGGATCTCCTGTAGTGGTCTGTGATGGACAGGAAGGATCTCCTGTAGTGGTCTCTGATGGACAGGAAGGATCTCCTGTAGTGGTCTCTGATGGACAGGAAGGATCTCCTGTAGTGGTCTGTGATGGACAGGAAGGACCTTCTGTGTTGCAGCAGATCTGAAGGAGCCTCTGACTGAAGACTCTCTGAGTTGCTGTTAACTGGTAGCTTTACTGCATCTTGTTACTGGTCTCTCTAAAAGCGAGCTGCTTTGTGTCTCCAGGAGCTGACCGACCTGTCCAGGGATCCTCCAGCTCAGTGCTCTGCTGGGCCCGTCGGTGAAGACAGTAAGACCAGAACTTTTCTTTCTTTAAACCAGAAGTCAGGAAGGGGTGTGTGTCATTAATCCTCCTGTCTCTTCTGGTTTCAGTGTTTCACTGGCAGGCTACCATTATGGGTCCAGTAAGTATCCAACAGAACCAAACAGCACCTGGATCAGTGCACCTCCTACTGTCAGAAACATGCTGATCCTGGATCAGAACAAAGCCTGTGTTGGTTATTTACATGTCAGATGTTGATGTTTTTTTATCCAAAGTGATGTTAAGAATTAACCTATCAGGCAACTGTGGGGGAACCCGGAGAACCCGGAGGAAACCCACACATGCATGGGGAACATGCTAACTCCACAGCCGGGATTTAAACCTGTGACCTTGTTTCCAGTACAGCAAGAAACATGCTCACATCTCTGTGTCAACACAATACAAACAACATGTAGTCAGGTTCACATAAATACTTCAGGTAGTGACTTGGTTTAGTCTCTTGGTTTAGGTTGTTGGGAAAACACTGTTTTTAAATCTGACTGATTTTGTTGGCAGGGACCTGTAGCGTTTCCCAGAAGGCAACAGTGTGAACAGCTGATATGCAGGATGAGAAGGGTCAGAGGTGATTTTTACTGCCTGTTGTGATACGTCTATGATACAGTGAGTCCATGGAAGTGAGGGGATGGCCTGTAACTTTAGATGATTTGTTTATTATACGCTGTAGCTTTTTGCTTGAGTGGGAGTCCAGGTTACCAGACCAGACTGTTATGGATGAGGTGCGTATGCTCTGGATGATGGTGGTGTAGAACTGAAGCAGGATGTTGTGTCATACTGAATTTTTTTAGCTGTCTGACAAAAACTAATCTTTTATTGTTTTTTTATAATTTTTTATAGACCTGGTCTGAGTGTTTCCATTTAAGGTTGTTACAGATGAATGTACCTAAGAATTTAAGTGACTCTGTGATGGTTGGTTGGAGATAGGATTTTTTCCAGTGGGGGAGCGTGAGAAGTCGACTATGAGTTCATGTGTTTTTGATGTGTTGAGCTGAAGGTTGTTGTTTTGACACCAAGTGACTGTTTGGGCAACCTGTTCTCAATAGTGGAGCTCGTTGTTGTTAGTAATGAGTCCAGTGATGGTGGTGTCATCTGCATATTTAAGGATGGAGACTGAGCTGTGGGTGGATATGAGGGAGTTTGTGTAGATGGAGAAGAGCCAAGGGGAGAGAACACAGCCCTGAGGAGCAAGTCCAACAGTGTTAAAACTCAGCGTTCATTATAAAAGCTAGCCCATCCAGCTTGTGCACTTTGGTGTTTCTCTTAGCCAAGTCTTCACCCTACTGGTGAACTTTTTTAACTCAGACACGTTAGCACCTGGTGGCCGGGCTTTCACCCACAGAACCCAGCTAGGCCCAGCCCAAACTGGATACATGGGCTCATCCAACTGTGGACCCACCCCCTACAGGAGGAACATGAAGGGTCTGGTGCTATGTGGATTAGGTAGCAGACCGAGTTTTGACGGTCTGATACCCAGACACAAAAACTGGCTATTGGAACATCACCTCTCTGAAGGGGAAGGAGCTACAGGGGGATCACACTCCTCAGCCTCCTGGAGAGGTCTACTCCTGGGTCCTGAGAGCAGGGTCTGGTTGATGGTTGAATCTCAGGTTGAGATGTGGTTTTCATCCTGGTGAACAGAAGAGACTTAAAACTGAGACATTTTAGATCAGGGTTCATTCAGTCAGGATTAACTAAACTGGATTCTGGTTCTTTTGGACCTGCAGTGTGGTTCTGGTCCCATGAGTTTCCTGTCTCTGTTGCAGCCTGACAGTCCGTATCAGGGTGGCGTGTTCTTCCTCACTATTCACTTTCCTACAGATTATCCCTTCAAACCTCCCAAGGTCAGTGGGTCCTGCTTCCTGTTGGTCTGTCTGTGTTTGACCGATTCTCCTGAATGGTTCTGTTTTCTCTTCCAGGTCGCCTTCACAACCAGAATTTATCACCCAAATATTAACAGTAATGGCAGCATCTGCCTGGATATTTTGAGATCTCAGTGGTCTCCAGCGTTAACCATCTCTAAAGGTAAGACCCAAACACAGGTAGGCTCTGTGTGGGACGTCTGGTTCACAGGGTCGATTCTATCGGACAAGAAAAATCCTGACATGATAAAAACAGAACTTCATAAAAGACTGAAGTAACGTTGGTTGAAAACCAGAATCGGAAAACGTTTTAAAGTTCTGGTCAGAAATGAGCCCGAGATTCCACAGAGGATCAGGGTCATAGAGCGGTTCTGATCGGGGTCAAAGAGGGGTTCTGATCGGGGTCACGGAGCGGTTCTGATCGGGGTCAAAGAGGGGTTCTGGTCGGGGTCACGGAGCGGTTCTGGTCGGGGTCACGGAGCGGTTCTGGTCGGGGTCACGGAGCGGTTCTGGTCGGGGTCAAAGAGGGGTTCTGATCAGGGTCAAAGAGGGGTTCTGATCAGGGTCACGGAGCGGTTCTGATCGGGGTCACGGAGCGGTTCTGATCGGGGTCACGGAGCGGTTCTGATCGGGGTCACGGAGCGGTTCTGGTCGGGGTCACGGAGCGGTTCTGGTCGGGGTCACGTTGGGTTCTGATCGGGGTCATATATCGGTTCTGGTCGGGGTCACGTTGGGTTCTGATCGGGGTCATATCGGTTCTGGTCGGGGTCACGTTGGGTTCTGATCGGGGTCATATATCGGTTCTGGTCGGGGTCACGTTGGGTTCTGGTCGGGGTCACGTTGGGTTCTGATCGGGGTCATATATCGGTTCTGGTCGGGGTCACGTTGGGTTCTGATCGGGGTCACATATCGGTTCTGGTCGGGGTCACGTTGGGTTCTGGTCGGGGTCATATATCGGTTCTGGTCGGGGTCACGTTGGGTTCTGGTCAGGGTCACATTGGGTTCTGGTCAGGGTCACGTTGGGTTCTGATCGGTGTCATATTGGTTCTGGTCGGGGTCACGTTGGGTTCTGGTCGGGGTCACATATCGGTTCTGGTCGGGGTCACGTTGGGTTCTGGTCGGGGTCATATATCGGTTCTGATCGGGGTCATATATCGGTTCTGATCGGGGTCATATAGCGGTTCTGGTCGGGGTCACGTTGGGTTCTGGTCAGGGGCACGTTGGGTTCTGATCGGAGTCACAGTGGTTCTGGTCGGGGTCACATTGGGTTCTGGTCGGGGTCACATTGGGTTCTGGTCGGGGCCACGTTGGGTTCTGGTCGGGGTCACGTTGGGTTCTGGTCAGGGTCACATTGGGTTCTGGTCAGGGTCACGTTGGGTTCTGATCGGGGTCATATTGGTTCTGGTCGGGGTCACGTTGGGTTCTGGTCGGGGTCATATATCGGTTCTGGTCGGGGTCACGTTGGGTTCTGGTCGGGGTCACGTTGGGTTCTGGTCGGGGTCACGTTGGGTTCTGGTCGGGGTCACGTTGGGTTCTGATCGGGGTCATATATCGGTTCTGGTCGGGGTCATATATCGGTTCTGATCGGGGTCATATATCGGTTCTGGTCGGGGTCACGTTGGGTTCTGATCGGGGTCATATCGGTTCTGGTCGGGGTCACGTTGGGTTCTGGTCGGGGTCACGTTGGGTTCTGGTCGGGGTCACGTTGGGTTCTGATCGGGGTCATATATCGGTTCTGGTCGGGGTCATATATCGGTTCTGGTCGGGGTCACGTTGGGTTCTGATCGGGGTCATATATCGGTTCTGGTCGGGGTCACGTTGGGTTCTGATCGGGGTCACGTTGGGTTCTGGTCGGGGTCACGTTGGGTTCTGGTCGGGGTCACGTTGGGTTCTGATCGGGGTCATATATCGGTTCTGGTCGGGGTCACGTTGGGTTCTGATCGGGGTCACGTTGGGTTCTGGTCGGGGTCATATATCGGTTCTGGTCGGGGTCACGTTGGGTTCTGATCGAGGTCATATCGGTTCTGGTCAGGGTCACTTTGGGTTCTGATCGGGGTCATATATCGGTTCTGGTCGGGGTCACGTTGGGTTCTGATCGGGGTCATATATCGGTTCTGGTCGGGGTCACGTTGGGTTCTGGTCGGGGTCACGTTGGGTTCTGATCGGGGTCATATATCGGTTCTGGTCGGGGTCATGTTGGGTTCTGGTCGGGGTCATATATCGGTTCTGGTCGGGGTCATATATCGGTTCTGGTCGGGGTCACGTTGGGTTCTGATCGGGGTCATATATCGGTTCTGGTCGGGGTCACGTTGGGTTCTGGTCGGGGTCACGTTGGGTTCTGGTCGGGGTCACGTTGGGTTCTGGTCGGGGTCACATATCGGTTCTGGTCGGGGTCACGTTGGGTTCTGGTCGGGGTCACGTTGGGTTCTGGTCGGGGTCACGTTGGGTTCTGATCGGGGTCATATATCGGTTCTGGTCAGGGTCACGTTGGGTTCTGGTCGGGGTCATATATCGGTTCTGGTCGGGGTCACGTTGGGTTCTGGTCGGGGTCACGTTGGGTTCTGATCGGGGTCATATCGGTTCTGGTCGGGGTCACGTTGGGTTCTGGTCGGGGTCATATATCGGTTCTGGTCGGGGTCATATATCGGTTCTGATCGGGGTCATATATCGGTTCTGATCGGAGTCACGTTGGGTTCTGATCGGGGTCATATATCGGTTCTGGTCGGAGTCATATATCGGTTCTGGTCGGGGTCATATATCGGTTCTGGTCGGGGTCATATATCGGTTCTGATCGGGGTCACGTTGGGTTCTGGTCGGGGTCACGTTGGGTTCTGGTCGGGGTCACGTTGGGTTCTGATCGGGGTCACGTAGGGTTCTGGTCGGGGTCACGTTGGGTTCTGGTCGGGGTCACGTTGGGTCCTGGTCGGGGTCATATATCGGTTCTGGTCGGGGTCATATATCGGTTCTGGTCGGGGTCATATATCGGTTCTGGTCGGGGTCATATATCGGTTCTGGTCGGGGTCACGTTGGGTTCTGGTCGGGGTCACGTTGGGTTCTGATCGGGGTCATATATCGGTTCTGGTCGGGGTCATATATCGGTTCTGGTCGGGGTCATATATCGGTTCTGGTCGGGGTCACATTGGGTTCTGGTCGGGGTCACATTGGGTTCTGGTCGGGGCCACGTTGGGTTCTGGTCGGGGTCACGTTGGGTTCTGATCGGGGTCATATATCGGTTCTGGTCGGGGTCACGTTGGGTTCTGATCGGGGTCATATATCGGTTCTGGTCGGGGTCACGTTGGGTTCTGATCGGGGTCATATATCGGTTCTGGTCAGGGTCACGTTGGGTTCTGGTCGGGGTCACGTTGGGTTCTGGTCGGGGTCATATATCGGTTCTGGTCGGGGTCACGTTGGGTTCTGGTCGGGGTCACATTGGGTTCTGGTCGGGGTCACGTTGGGTTCTGGTCGGGGTCACGTTGGGTTCTGGTCGGGGTCACGTTGG
>SSNR01000254.1:866734-878147 GCA_006937965.1 Callopanchax toddi | reverse complement strand
GATGAAGCTGCAGACAGACCAATCAGACGGCTACACTGTGGAAAGCTCCACCCCGCTGTCACAGACGCCACTGTCAATCTGAACGTCCACCTTCAGCTCCTGAACCAGAGCGCACGGAGGCTCACCTGCAGACACAAACACAGCTGAGTGGCCCGTCACCACGGCAACCACAGACAAAGGTACAGTCAGGTGACGGCGCTCACCGCTGGGCTCCACGGTGCAACACAGCGCCTCCTCCAGGACACTCACAGCTCTGAACCCGCCCACTGACCTGAGAGCAGCCAGAAGGTCTGAAACGGTTCCACCTGAGACCTGCAGACCAAAACAAACTGGTCTCAGATCAGACTGTTCCACAGAGAGCATCCAGCAGGACCAAAACTACAGGTCTGTTTAAAGTCCTGGTCCAGTTCTAAAGAGCCTCACAGGAACCAACACCAAACCACAGCAGCTCTGGGTCGGTTTCCATGGTAACAGACAAACTGATCCAGAACTCCGTCCAGTACCTCGTAGCTGTCCAGCAGGGTTCTGGTGGGGGAGGGGCTCAGTCTGAAGGCCGTGTTCAGGATACCCAGACCCAGACTGTGAGACAAATTCTCCCAGAATCCTTCACTCTCCACAGCAACACACAAGGCCTGCTTTACCTCCAGGTCCAGACCCGCCAGGTCACCTACACACACACACACACACACACAGTGTAAAATCCAACTGTAATGTGCTTTGGATCAGAACCTACCTAGTTCTGGACCAGCTCACCTTGAGGAGGGACGAAGACTCCATGAGAAGACTTTGGTTTGTACTCGTCACCATTCAGTAGATCCAACACCTACACACACACAGAGACAGGTACCATGACTATGTGGTCCGTCTTCAGAACCAGGTTTAGACTCAGAACCTGCAGGAGGACCTGAGAGCTGGTGGCCATGCTGAGAGGAGTTGTTCCTGGGATGTAGCCTTCATCATCGTCATCCTCCCCCTCCCCCCTGAAGAACAGCGGCTCAAAGTTCTCCCTCTGGGGGTCAGCACCTGACACAGGAACAGGGTTCTATCTGTTAGCATTAGCATCACCTGCTAGCAAAAGTTTCACAGGGCGGTGACATCAGAACACGCCGACTTAAACGAAAACATTCTGCTAGCTGTTAGTATCCATCAGTTCAATTACAGCTAAATACAGCCAGGTGTGAACCCATGACCCGTCACATGACTTGTTCTATGGTTCTGGTCCATCATGTCTCCTCTCAGTCATGAAACCATTCCCTGATATCTGGTTCCGACTGGAGGAATGACCTGGTTCAGAGACAACGGACCTGCAGCCATCAGGAGAGCGGTCAGCTTGATGGAGCCCCGCCCTGCCGCCACGTGGAGGGGGGTGGAGCCATTAAAGGTGCAGCAGTCCACGGTGGCGTTTCCCTGGAAACACAGATAGAAGCTTCAGCACAAAGAGGTTTGGAGCTTTATTTAGTCAAAAGTTTCAGACGTTTGGTTTCCTGGAGGGAAACTTTAACACCAATAAACCCTTCATGATGACATCGTTACCGTGTGCGCTGATTGGTTAGTTCTTACCTCCAGGAGCAGGCAGCCAGCCAGCGACACGTTGTCCATCTCTGTGGCGAGGTGGAGGGCAGTCCGACCACAGCTGCGCTCCTGAGCCTCCACGTCAGCCCCGCCCTCCAGCAGCTCCCTGAGAGAAGACAGCTGATTGGCCAGAACCACCAGGTGTATGGCACACATACCTGTAACCATGGAGGCGACACATGAGACCCTGATCCGTGTGTGTGTGTGTGTGTGTGTGTGTGTGTGTGTGTACCTGCGGTGTTGCAGCACTGCAGCAGCTCTCTGATTTCTCCACATCGCAGTAAAAACTCAACCATCCCGCCTCCCTCCTGCTGCGCTGCCAGGTGCAGCACTGTGTTGCCGTGGCGATCTGTGAGGGCCGGGTCAGCGCCAGCCAATAGCAATGCTTCTACTGCCTCCTTCTGCTGAGTGATCACTGCCAGGTGCAAAGGAGTCTGGGAATTCAGTAAATGTAGTACAGCTTCAGTTAATCGGATCTCTGTCCACAGAGTTCACTCTGCTGTCCACCATCCTGGTGACCTCCAGCTGAAGCTCACTTGGCTTCTGCAGCATGGCGGTGGTCCTTACTGTAGATAAATAACATACAACTAGGGATGCATCAGTCCGATACCATGTGTGTACTTGTAGTGCTAAAAGTGCTCCGATACTTCAGGTCCTGATGCCAGTGTGATGGAGCGTCGTTTCCCTGACTGTAAACAAACGCTCTAACACAGTAAGTAGTGGTAACCAGTGTTGGGCAAGTTACTTCAAAACTGTAATGCATTATTTATTACTTGTTACTGTCATTTTAAAGTAATCCCTTACATTACAATATTACTGTTTTTTAAATGTAAGGCATTACACTACTTTTGCATTACTTTTAGTTACTCTCACCAAAATACCTGTAAATATGGATTTGACATCTAATGAGCTCATTCTACATCCAGTGGAAGGTCATGTGATGGATACATGGAGAGATATCCATCCATCTGTATATTAACCCATTCATCATTTATCATCCATCATTATTTATCATCCATCCATTATTTATCATCCATCAATCATTTATCATCCATCCATCAATATCCATCCATCTATCCATCAATCATTTATCATTCATCAATCATTTATCATCCATCCATCAATATCCATCCATCCATCCATCCATCATTATCCATCCATCCATCCATCATTATTCATCCATCCATCCATCCATCCATCATTATTCATCCATCATCCATCCATCATTATTCATCCATCCATCCATCCATCATTATTCATCCATCCATCCATCCATCCATCATTATATCCATCCATCCATCCATCCATCATTATCCATCCATCCATCCATCCATCCATCATTATCCATCCATCAATATCATCCATCCATCCATCAATATCATCCATCCATCATTATCCATCCATCCATCCATCCATCCATCATTATCCATCCATCAATATCATCCATCCATCCATCAATATCCATCCATCCATCCATCCATCCATCCGATATCCATCCATCCATCCATCATTATTCATCCATCCCTCCATCTTTATCCATCCATCATTCATTTATCATCCATCCATCCATCCATCATTATCCATCCATCATTTATCATCCATCCATCAAACTGTATATTAATCTATCAAATCTACATACAGTATATTTAAATCTATATACACATATATATACCTGAGGCAGCTTGTGCTCATGGGGAGTTCCTATTCATAGTTTGACTCTTACCTCTCTACCTGTGTGCTTCAATCTCCACCTGTCTGCTCCTCCTCCTTCCTGCAGTAGACGCTCCATGACGCGTGCGTTCCTCTGCTCGGTGCGCACGAGAGAGCGAGCTCTCCAACTTCTGATGTTAATAATCTAGTGAGCGACTCTTTATCAGGAAACTTCTCAGTTCGCTTCAGTTTCCGAGCGACGCGCTGCTGGCTTTGGTTACTGTGAGCGCGCAGGACTTGGGCAGCGCACGCGACTTGTGCGCGCTCCTCCGACACAGTTCGAAACCACCACGCATGAGTTTGCTGCGTGGCCCAGACAGAACCGGACTCCTCTCTGCTCTGTCTGACTACAGGAAGTGAAACATTTGGCGCTGAGTGACGTTTCTCCTCTGGAAAACCACCACTTCAATCCGGGTTAAACACGCACTGTAATGCGCGCGTTACTGACATTGTACCGAGTAAAATATTACTGATTTTTTTTCTGTAATGCCTTACATTACTGCGTTACCGCAAAAAGCAATGCATTACAGTTATTAATTACTTTTGTAACTCGTTACTCCCAACACTGGTGGTAACGAACCATAAAATGAATGCAAGCCACATAAAAAGAGGAAGAAGAAGAAGAAGAAGAAGCCACCATGCAGTAGTGAGCTGAACCCACCGGTTGTAGAGGAGGAGCTATCAGCGGTGTGTCCAGGTGGACCAAGGTGACTCAAGTAAGGCTGCAAATTATGTTCAGCAAAGTTCATTTTAAAGAAGTGTAATGACATTTATTAGTAAGTAGTATGATATTAGTAAGTAATCAACTGTAAGTATTGGGTTTGAAAACATCAGGTATCACTGCTTCCCTGGATCTGAATCCCAAACATCCCTTCAACATTGTTTTTAATTATCAGCCTGAAGGTCACTCTTGAAATGAGTTTTTACCTGGTAAAATAAAGGAATACTGTAAGTAGTTTGCTGTAGTAGTAGTAGTAGTAATTTTTGGTTTAGATTTGACTCCAACATGAGGGTTGTTTGGTTTACTTCTGGGTCGTCTCAGGTTCAGATCCTCCACCTATCAGAGCTTCAGTACCTGGTACAGGTGGTTCCTCGTGTTGAGCACTTCCTCTCCAGGTAGAGCGGACACCACCTGTGTCAGACTCATCAGCGCCTCCTGCTGGCTGTGTAGAACGGCCAGATGCAGCCCACTAACAGGAGAGAGAAGCTTTAATAATTCCAGCTGCAGCTATAGTTCTGTGAGTGAGTCTGAGTGTGACTGACGTGTCTCCGTCCTCATCCTGTGCAGTCATCAGGGGGCGCTGTGGAGCCAGCAGGTATGCTGAATCACCTGTGACTGAGTACTGAAAGAGAGCGTCCAGCTGCCTGCGGGTCACCTCGACCAGCTGATCCTCTACAACACAGAAACAATGAAACCTCAAACTGCTGGTCCCTTCAAGTAGTCTGATTATTGTTTTAGAAAACGAACCTCCTCCAGCGTCGTGCTCCACCCCGACTCCCCCCTCCTCACTCCTGTCCCCCACCTCCAGGCCTCCCAGCTGGGCTGCAGCTCTTAGCGCTGCCCCTGACGTCGAGTCGTCGTCTGGATCACTGTCGTCGTCTGCGGCGCTGCCGTGGGACGCTTCAACACAAACACAGGGTTATCTCTTCAGTAACTTCCTGTTGTGACGCTGCAGGTGGTTACAGAAACAAAACCGTCAGTCTTCACTTTAAAATGAGATCAAATGTAGAGCAGTGATGTTCAACCTTCTGTCACCATGTAATAAAGTCACAACAATACAGACTCAACGTTTCATTGTTTTAACGATTTCATTTAATTCAGAATGAAACGTTCAACTGATCAGAGATTAAATCAAACTGCAGCGATAATAAATACTAAATACTACTACTACTATACAAAACCATACTACTACTACTATACTAAACCATACTACTACTACTATACAAAACCATACTACTACTACTATACTAAACCATACTACTACTACTATACTAAACCATACTACTACTACTCACTTACAAACATTTGCTGTCCTGATGAAGGCCCTTAGTGGCTGAAACTAGTCGACATTTTTTAATCTTCTAGCCACGGCTCAATAAAGGCTTTTTATTCTAGACTCCTGAGTGCCTCAGATTTCCCCTTTTTCTGAAGATTTACTTATCCCTTCACTGAAGAGCACCGGAGTTAGTTCTTTTATTATCATCATCACTACCACACCCCAGAAGCACTCCATCTTGCTGCTTTTTACCTACTACTATACTAAACCATACTACTACTACTACACCATACTACTACTACTACACCATACTACTACTACTACTACTACACCATACTACTACTACTACTAGGGATGAGCGAGTACAGCATTATCTGTATCTGTTCAACCATCTAAATTATCTGTATCCGCATCTGTACTCGGAGTGGGCGGTGCCTAAACCGGAAGCGGGTGGAGCTTGCCCCGGAAGTGAGTGAGGTTTACCCTGAAGTGGGCGTGGCTTACATGGGTAAATTATTTTAAGTCTGAAATTGATATGGATTGATCAGAATTAGCTATATGTATTGTTTACTTGAAAACTATTTACAGAGCAGCCTCAGAATTGAGATTCAATGTTTTTGATCACAATATTAAAGGCTGGGTTTTTCAACCTTTTTGGAGCCAAGGTACACTTTATCATTGGAAAAAATCACCACAGGGCGATTTGCACAAACCCACCCAACACTCACCAGACCATTTGAAATCTGAGCTCATTGATGTTTGATAAAATTAGCAGGTTGAATTTGGTCCAATCAAACATTTTTAACACTAAAGCAAATGTATCTGTCAGGACTGCAGCTGTTTACTAAGGCTCACCCTGTTTTAATAGTTTTACTGTAAACGCTCATCTGTCCACCTGACAATAAAGGATTAGATTTAGTTTACAGGTGACCTGATTAAAGCATCAACTGTATTTTTACATCAACTTCAAAATGATTTTTTCACCTGTCAAAAAGTGATTGTAGCATCCAGTTTATCTGTAATGGATTAAATCTGCCTCAAAATGACTTTATTTCTCTACTGTTTATTTGACAGCATGCAGGACTCTGTCATCATGTTTTAGTAAAACTACTTTTGGGGTATTTAGTATTTAATATGAGTCTCTGAAAACAACTGTAACCCTCTGATAAAGTCACTGACAGATACATGTGTTTTTAGTGTTGATGTTTGATTTGTTGAATTTTAAGCTGTCAGTTTATGCTGGGAAACACAGCTGTGACGCGCGCTCCCGTTCACTTTATTATAATGAGAGGCGCGAGCCCCGCAGAGTTTACAGGACGGACGCGTGATCAGATAACGGGACCTTCGTCCCTCAGCCAAAGAGAGGAGGAGTGACTGGAGAAAAAAAATCGAGTTAAGCTGACGGGTTTTTACACCGACCTTTTTTTTTTCCAAATACTCATCACGCAGGATGAAAGATCCTGTGTGATGCCCGCTGATCTGGGGACACTGGGCCCCCAGATCAGCGGGCCCACGGACACTGGGCCCGCTGATCTGGTTTTATGGACCGGTCAGATCAAAGTATGAGTTTTAAAAAGTCTGGACCAACGCTAGTCCACCAGGACGCTCGGGTTCACCAGAGCCAGTCTGGTTGACGCAGACCCGCAGCGATCGCCTGTCCCCCCGCCTCCTCCAAGCCGAACCAACTCCGAACCACACACTAGTTCGGTCCATTTCAGGAGGCCCTGCAGGTCCCGAGCTTGTCGCGGGCTGCAGTATCTTCTCATGGGCACCGCGCGTCTGCTCAGATACGCGCGGCGCCCACTACACCTGGCCCTGGTCCAGGTGCGCATCTCCTTAGGCGCTCTGTGTGATTGCCGGGCAGAGAGCGCGAACAGAGGACAGTCAGACAGTTACCCAATCAGAGGACAGTCAGACAGTTACCCAATCAGAGGACAGTCAGACAGTTACCCAATCAGAGGACAGTCAGACAGTTACCCAATCAGAGGACAGTCAGACAGTTACNATCCATCCATCCATCCATCCATCCATCCGATATCCATCCATCCATCCATCATTATTCATCCATCCCTCCATCTTTATCCATCCATCATTCATTTATCATCCATCCATCCATCCATCATTATCCATCCATCATTTATCATCCATCCATCAAACTGTATATTAATCTATCAAATCTACATACAGTATATTTAAATCTATATACACATATATATACCTGAGGCAGCTTGTGCTCATGGGGAGTTCCTATTCATAGTTTGACTCTTACCTCTCTACCTGTGTGCTTCAATCTCCACCTGTCTGCTCCTCCTCCTTCCTGCAGTAGATGCTCCATGACGCGTGCGTTCCTCTGCTCGGTGCGCACGAGAGAGCGAGCTCTCCAACTTCTGATGTTAATAATCTAGTGAGCGACTCTTTATCAGGAAACTTCTCAGTTCGCTTCAGTTTCCGAGCGATGCGCTGCTGGCTTTGGTTACTGTGAGCGCGCAGGACTTGGGCAGCGCACGCGACTTGTGCGCGCTCCTCCGACACAGTTCGAAACCACCACGCATGAGTTTGCTGCGTGGCCCAGACAGAACCGGACTCCTCTCTGCTCTGTCTGACTACAGGAAGTGAAACATTTGGCGCTGAGTGACGTTTCTCCTCTGGAAAACCACCACTTCAATCCGGGTTAAACACGCACTGTAATGCGCGCGTTACTGACATTGTACCGGGTAAAATATTACAGATTTTTTTTCTGTAATGCCTTACATTACTGCGTTACCGCAAAAAGCAATGCATTACAGTAATTAATTACTTTTGTAACTCGTTACTCCCAACACTGGTGGTAACGAACCATAAAATGAATGCAAGCCACATAAAAAGAGGAAGAAGAAGAAGAAGCCACCATGCAGTAGTGAGCTGAACCCACCGGTTGTAGAGGAGGAGCTATCAGCGGTGTGTCCAGGTGGACCAAGGTGACTCAAGTAAGGCTGCAAATTATGTTCAGCAAAGTTCATTTTAAAGAAGTGTAATGACATTTATTAGTAAGTAGTATGATATTAGTAAGTAATCAACTGTAAGTATTGGGTTTGAAAACATCAGGTATCACTGCTTCCCTGGATCTGAATCCCAAACATCCCTTCAACATTGTTTTTAATTATCAGCCTGAAGGTCACTCTTGAAATGAGTTTTTACCTGGTAAAATAAAGGAATACTGTAAGTAGTTTGCTGTAGTAGTAGTAGTAGTAATTTTTGGTTTAGATTTGACTCCAACATGAGGGTTGTTTGGTTTACTTCTGGGTCGTCTCAGGTTCAGATCCTCCACCTATCAGAGCTTCAGTACCTGGTACAGGTGGTTCCTCGTGTTGAGCACTTCCTCTCCAGGTAGAGCGGACACCACCTGTGTCAGACTCATCAGCGCCTCCTGCTGGCTGTGTAGAACGGCCAGATGCAGCCCACTAACAGGAGAGAGAAGCTTTAATAATTCCAGCTGCAGCTATAGTTCTGTGAGTGAGTCTGAGTGTGACTGACGTGTCTCCGTCCTCATCCTGTGCAGTCATCAGGGGGCGCTGTGGAGCCAGCAGGTATGCTGAATCACCTGTGACTGAGTACTGAAAGAGAGCGTCCAGCTGCCTGCGGGTCACCTCGACCAGCTGATCCTCTACAACACAGAAACAATGAAACCTCAAACTGCTGGTCCCTTCAAGTAGTCTGATTATTGTTTTAGAAAACGAACCTCCTCCAGCGTCGTGCTCCACCCCGACTCCCCCCTCCTCACTCCTGTCCCCCACCTCCAGGCCTCCCAGCTGGGCTGCAGCTCTTAGCGCTGCCCCTGACGTCGAGTCGTCGTCTGGATCACTGTCGTCGTCTGCGGCGCTGCCGTGGGACGCTTCAACACAAACACAGGGTTATCTCTTCAGTAACTTCCTGTTGTGACGCTGCAGGTGGTTACAGAAACAAAACCGTCAGTCTTCACTTTAAAATGAGATCAAATGTAGAGCAGTGATGTTCAACCTTCTGTCACCATGTAATAAAGTCACAACAATACAGACTCAACGTTTCATTGTTTTAACGATTTCATTTAATTCAGAATGAAACGTTCAACTGATCAGAGATTAAATCAAACTGCAGCGATAATAAATACTAAACCATACTACTACTATACTAAACCATACTACTACTACTATACTAAACCATACTACTACTACTATACAAAACCATACTACTACTACTATACTAAACCATACTACTACTACTAAACAAAACCATACTACTACTACTATACTAAACCATACTACTACTACTATACTAAACCATACTACTACTACTATACTAAACCATACTACTACTACTACTACACCACCATACTACTACTACTACTACTACTACTACTACTACACCACCATACTACTACTACTACTACTACTACTACACCATACTACTACTACTACTACTACTACTACTACTACACCACCATACTACTACTACTACTACTACTACACCATACTACTACTACTACTACTACTACTACTACTACACCACCATACTACTACTACTCCTACTACTACTACTACTACTACACCTACTACTACTACTACTACTACACCATACTACTACTACTACTACTACACCATACTACTACTACTACTACTACACCATACTACTACTACTACTACTACACCATACCTACTACTACTACTACACCATACTACTACTACTACACCATACTACTACTACTACACCATACTACTACTACTACACCATACTACTACTACTACACCATACTACTACTACTACTACTACACCATACTACTACTACTACACCATACTACTACTACTACTACTACACCTACTACTACTACTACACCACCATACTACTACTACTACTACTACTACACCACCATACTACTACTACTACTACTACTACACCACCATACTACTACTACTACTACTACTACTACTACTACACCACCATACTACTACTACTACTACACCATACTACTACTACTACTACTACTACTACACCACCATACTACTACTACTACTACTACTACACCATACTACTACTACTACTACTACTACACCATACTACTACTACTACACCATACTACTACTACTACACCATACTACTACTACTACACCATACTACTACTACTACACCATACTACTACTACTACTGCTACTACTACTACTACTACACCATCCTACTACTACTACTACTACTACTACACCACCATACTACTACTACTACTACTACTACACCATACTACTACTACTACTCCTACTACTACTACTACTACTCCTACTACTACACCTACTACTACACCTACTACTACACCACCATACTACACCTACTACTACACCACCATACTACTACTACTACTACACCACCATACTACTACTACTACACCATACTACTACTACTACACCATACTACTACTACTACACCATACTACTACTACTACACCATACTACTACTACTACACCATACTACTACTACTACTACTACACCATACTACTACTACTACTACACCATACTACTACTACTACACCACCATACTACTACACCACCATACTACTACTACTACTACACCACCATACTACTACACCACCACACTACTACACCACCATACTACTACTACACCACCATACTACTACTACACCACCATACTACTACTACTATTATACTAAACCATACTACTACTACTATTATACTAAACCATACTACTACTACTACTATTATACTAAACCATACTACTACTACTACTATTATACTAAACCATACTACTACTACTACTATTATACTAAACCATACTACTACTATTATACTAAACCATACTACTACTATTATACTAAACCATACTACTACTACTATTATACTAAACCATACTACTACTACTATTATACTAAACCATACTACTACTACTATTATACTAAACCATACTACTACTACTATTATACTATACTAAACCATACTACTACTACTACTACTATTATACTAAACCATACTACTACTATAAATATATATCATACCATACTACTACTATAACATACAACTACTACTACTACTTCTACTACTATAATTATACTATACCTTCATATTACCATTATAATTATACCACAAACCCTCCATTAAACACAAGCTGAACGAG
>SSNR01000254.1:842068-852990 GCA_006937965.1 Callopanchax toddi | reverse complement strand
GAGTGTCTCTGGGTGTCTCTAAATGTCTCTGGGTGTCTCTAAATGTCTCTGAGTATCTCAGGGTGTACATCTGGACTCACTGCTGTCGTAGATGGGTTCCGACACCACGGGCTCCAGCCGTCTGGAGAAGCCTCCGTCGCTGTCGGGGAGGAAGGCGGTGAACATGAGGCGAACCACGCTGAGGTCCATCTCTTTGGCCTGATTGGCTGCGGCGTTGCTGATTAGACTGCGCTGGTGGTCTGAGAGGAACAAGAACATGTTGAAGACTAAAAGACTGGAGGGATGAGAGAAAATCCTACAAAGGGAGGAATACCTGTCCATGTTGGTTCTCATAGAAAATATTCTGAACCCTTAAAGGGTTAATGATAAATGTCCTGTATTTGTATAAAGCTCTATTTAGTCCTAGGACTCCCAAAGTGCTGAACACAACATGCAGTCACACACATTCGCCCACTGATGGCAGTGAGCTACATTGTAGCCACAGCTGTCCTTGGGCAGACTGTCAGGAGCTAGAATCACGACAACACAATCTGGAACCACCAGGCCCCTCAGACCACCACCAGTAGACAAGGTGGGTGAAGTGTCTCAAAGGACACAATGACAAAGTAACCCAGCTGGAGCTGGGATCAAACCAGAGACCCTCTGGTTGACAGACAGCCTCTCTACCCACTGAGATACACGCCTCCCCTAAAGATTAGAAAACAGTCTGAAAAGAGTTTAACCTGTTAAAGCCTGAAAAAGGTCTGGATCAGGACCCTGGGGGGGATAAAGAGGTCTGGATCAGGACCCTGGGGGGGATAAAGAGGTCTGGATCAGAACCCTGGGGGATAAAGAGGTCTGGATCAGGACCCTGGGGGACAGAGAGGTCTGGATCAGGACCCTGGGGGATAAAGAGGTCTGGATCAGGACCATGGGGGATAAAGAGGTCTGGATCAGAACCCTGGGGGGATAAAGAGGTCTGGATCAGGACCCTGGGGGGATAAAGAGGTCTGGATCAGGACCCTGGGGGATAGAGAGGTCTGGATCAGGACCCTGGGGGATAAAGAGGTCTGGATCAGGACCCTGGGGGGATAAAGAGGTCTGGATCAGGACCCTGGGGGATAAAGAGGTCTGGATCAGGACCAACTCTCCTGACTGAGTCCTGCATCATAATAAATATAAATCTGATTGTAATCAGATTTTTTGTAGGCTGTCATGATGATGATAAGGAGGAGGATGATGTGTATTTGAGGCAGAGATGAAGCACGTTTGGTGACCTGTTGGGGAGCTGATACTGACCTGAGAGTTCCCGCGGGACTCGGACCTCCCCCAGCAGGACGTCGATCTCGGGGTGGATGGAGACCCCACAGCTGTAGCCCATCCTGAAGGCTTCCACCATCCTCTCCTCCAGAGTCTTTGCCACGTTCTTCTTCGTCACGTGGAGGATCCCCAGGTTGGGAAAACTAGCAGCAACAAAGTTCTTGTGAGCGTCAGGCGTTCTGTGGGACTTTATTTTCTGAGTGGCCTCAGAGAGAGAACAGCTGTCAGACTAAAGGTTTCCTCTTTAACTTTATAAATCACTTTTTGCCCAGGTTTTACTGGCAGACTAAACTCACTGATATCTAACTTTTAACCAAAGTAAAAACTCTTTCTAGTGAAAGCTGCTGAATGAGCAGAGTTGTCAGAAACTGGACCTCCTCTACAGCTCCTTAGAATCTGAACCAAACACTCCTAATCTCGGTGTTCTCGGCTGCTTTCTCCTCCTCTTATTTTGGAAGTTTGTTTAAAAAATTCTGACTTCCTGCAGAATGAGGAGAACGACCTCTGTGACCCATCCTTCTGCTTTAGGCTGTAATTGTGTTTTTGTACTGTCTAAAAGAAAAATCTAGAAAGAATTACAGAATAAAGTGATGAACTTATGATGGCAGTTTTAAGAGCAGATCAGGCTCTCTACGTGGGCGGAGCAAAGCCCTGGCACCGCCCCTAACCGTGAGTGGTGATGCAGACCTGATGCTGGAGTCTTTGGACTGCAGGTCAGCGATGCAGATGCCTTTATCACACTGTTTCCCCACCAGACTGTGAGCGTGGAGCTGAGGGAGCGGGGTCAGCGCCGTCACCAGCTGGACCACCACCCGGGCCTGACCCTGGTAGTTACAGATCTGAAACACAGAACGCGGTGTGCGATCAGAGACCTGGTAGAGAACATGAAGGAGGTGAGATCAGTCGGCTTTAGGTTTCTGGTCTGGCCCCGAGTTCTACAGATGAGTCACTGACACTTCAGACCTTTGGTGTCTCTGCTGCGGTTCACAGGAACTTTCTCCTGGGACAGATGACTCACCGCTGCATCAGATTCAGCTTTACAGCGCCAACCAGGCGGCGCACATCGCTTCAGTCAGGTCAGTTCTAGGATCAGTTTTACATCTGTTAATGCAGTTAGCACTTAGTGATGGTTACACCTAAAAAGGTCAGGTTGCTGCTTAATGACGGTGCCTTCACGGTTCAGAAAAATAAAATGAATTGAAACATGAAGACAAAAATGATTCTATTGTGATTTTATTTTTCACTTTTAACAATATAATAAACATGTCAAATTTAACTGGGCAGAACAAAGTATTCGCTTCTGTAGGAAAGGATCGGTACATCTTTGTGGATACAGACATCAAAGGGTCTGATAGGGTTTTTTTGGCTGATTGTTTTCTGGTTTCTTGGTCTGGAAAATAAATTTGCGTCGAACAGAAACAAGAATTGGATCGAGGTCTTTTCTCAGAAATGTTGAAAGTTTATTCATTTACTTAGTACTTTATTTATTTACTTAGTACTTTACTAAGTATAATCAGGTTTATTGAATGGAGCTCATCATTAGAGGGTTTGTAGTTCTTTTTACTGTAAATTAAGTTAAAAGTTAAAAATTCTGGTCAACAAAAATCTACTTAACCATTTTAATTTAAAAAGGTTTTGATCTACCGGTACTTTTGTGACCTCTGGTGATCTGATCATTCATCCAGGCGAGCTGGAACTGGCCTGGTAAAGTTTCTCCAGGTCAGACTCCATCATGACCAGCCCCTTAACACACACTAAACTCACAGGTTTGGATGAATAAATGCTCACTTGTCTATTTCTCCTGAAAAATGTTCTCTTTCTGGAGCATTTTCGCCGCAGAAGCCATGATTAAATCCCCTCGTCTCTCCCGCAGCTGACTTCATGTTGCGTTCACTGACTCCAATCCTGGCTCGGATATAAGAGTTACTGTCGATTTGGTTGCAGAAACACCGTTGGTAGATTAATATCATTGATGGAGGGGCCCTCCCTGGCTGCACCGATGGGCCCTACGCGGCTGAATGAAGCTCTGGTTTCATGTCCTGGTTCAAAGCTCAGCTGCCTGAAGGATCTCCAGAACCTCCTCCTTCAGTCATCTCACACCTGTCCAGCAGCAGCTCCTCCCCACCTATAAACTATTCACCTTCTCATTCTTCAGAAACTCCTCCACATGGACAGACCCATCTGGACCCTCAGGTCTTCCTCTTTCATCTACCTGCTCAGCTGTCCACTGAGGGGTTGAGGGCTTTATCCAGAATCATTTTATGTTGCACATAATGAATTCTGTGTCCAGTCATGATGAGGACGTTATACGTAGAGCTGTCTATAAACCCACTGAAAGGTTAAAGCTCTTTATTCTGTAGTCGTTTTATTTTGATAGTTTATTTCCCGTCTCTGAGGTGTTCCCCGTGGTGTTGTCTCTGTGTTTTACATTAAACAGATCAGAGAAGCCCGTCCTGTTTCTGCCGTTTGTGTGTTGGCATGCCTCTGAAGATATTTGCCTGCAGAAGCGTTGCAGCTGCTGCAGTAAATAAACACAAGCCCACTTCCTCTTCCTGGTTCTGCTGCCACTTGAAGCGACAAAAGTCAAACGCGGTTCCTAGAAACCCAGCGAGAGCTGCAGTTTGAGGGTTTCCTGACTGAAAGCCGTTTCACACTAAACTCCCAGCAGGCTCAGTCTGAGAAGTCAAACATAAACCAGCTTGTCTGCACTGGCTGCCTGTCTGCTCTAAACCTTTACAGGGCAACACGCCCGCCTGTATACTGACCTGTGTGACCCGTATCTCAGACCCTATGATGGTTCTCCAGGAGGAGACCGGGTTCCACTGACCCGCTTCAGTCTACATTAAACACACCTCTTTATTCCCCAGCTTTTACTGATGGTACCTTTGTCTTTTATCTTGCATTTATATATTTTTATGTCTTAATGGTTGGCTGTATTTCCAGTTTGTTTGTTTTTTTAACCCCGTGTCCTGTCCGGCTGTAGAGCAAACAGAGTAGATGTCTGAGTGCCAGGAAAAGGCCCAACAGTGCTGCTGTTCCAGGTGAGACGTTACAGCCATAACGCTCCACCTGACTTATGTTTAAATATAATTTTAAAAATCTTTATTAGAATTGTTTTTTGGTTTGATTTTAATCCCAATGGACACGGAGACTGAAAAGAAGAAGGGTATAGAAAGAAGGGAAAGTAAACAGAAAAAGAGAAGAGAACAAGAGACATGAAGAATCCACTTCTAGACCTGAAAATAAAACACAAACAAACAAACTAAACAGGGAGAGAAGATACCAGAGCAACAAACAGCATATGAATACACAACAACTGTGATATCCTTAAAATGTATACGATAATAATTCAAGGTGTGTTCAGTGTCAACCACAGCGCCAGTCAATGTGTCTGACAACACCTATTTCCAGTTGTTTTAATGGATGTTACTTTGATGTAAAGCAGCTTGAACTGTGCTATATGAATAATTAAAGGTTCCTGCTGTGATCAGCTGACTGAGCCGTACAAAACACACCTGATCACATCGTCTGCTCCCGTCAACCCATACCTGTTCAAACGGCAATGAAGACCTTCAACGGTACCGCTACCTCCAGTCAAAGGTGCTGGTACTTCTGGTTAGCAGTTCCTGGACCTTCCACATCTGGACATCAAGCTTTCATCTTCAAGTTGAAACTTCCTGTTTTCCTTCTTGTAATTACCAGCAGGCATCATGTGGAGGAAATTCCCAACACATCTGTAACACTGCAGAGGGGTGTGTGTGTGTGTTAATGTGTGTGCGTGTGCGCGCACGCTTCCTAGACAGGTCCAGACCAGCACAGGATTCTTCTAAAGCTCGACTTGTGTAGAAACATCCTAAGATCAGAACATCAGCGGGAGTGTATCCACATCTGGACCAAAGTGTGCAGCTGAGTCAGGGTTAGAAGACCCGGCCTTGAGTTCTATGGAAGGTGATGGAATGAAGGTGAAAATTTATCACAGGTCTGAGGACAACGTCTGGAGAAGCAGATGGATCAATTACCTCCAACATCAAGGGTCTTCATGAGGCAGCGTGTAGCTCAGTAGGTAGAGTAGCCATCTGGCAACCAGAGGGTTCAACCCCAGCTCCAGCTGGGTTACTGTCATTGTGTCCCTGGGTAAGACACTTCACCCACCTTGCGGTGGTGGTCAGGTGGACCTATTAGTGCCAGATTGTGTGTGGTGACTCCAGCTTCTCTCAGTCTGCTCCAGAACAGCTGTGGCTACAATGCAGCTCACTGCCATCAGCGTGTGAATGTGTGTGTAAGTGGGTGAATGACAGAATGTAGTGTAAAGTGCTTTGGGAGTCCTAGGACTTAGAAAAGCACTTTGCAATTACAGGACACTACTTTTATTCTGTAGAATTGAATATATTTGCATTGCTGCATTTGTTTGTCCCTTTTCTCATCTTTCTGGCTATTTGTCACAGGAGGAAGATAAGCACAGCTTATAAGATTCTCTCTCCTTGACTACAGACAGAATTGACAAAGCTACTCGGATGAGCAGCAAAACGTCTTCAAAGAACCAAATAAGTCCAGTTGCCTTTATTTAAAACCCTTTTTTGGTTTAGAGACTAATGTTCAACCACGTAAGTAGTTTGTTTAGTGTTAATGTCAGGTCATTTGTAAGTCGCTTTGGATAAAAGCGTCTGATAAATACATAAACATATACATAAAACTAAGAGTAAATAAATCTTGGGTTTTTGATGATTAATACAACAGAAGCTTCACAAAGAAACGGGGACAGAGTTTGACTGATGGATGAACCTAAAATACAGGATCATTTTTTAAAAACTTTAAAAAACTGTCAAAGTTCTAAAGAAATGTCTGGGAGTGAGTGAGTTTAGAACAAGTGAAACCCCTGACATGTTCAGAGAATGATTCAGATTTGTTGGAGATGCATCTTCATTTATCACTCAAAAAAATGAGTCAGAGCCATCGTCATCATCACATCCCGCTGCTGTGACAGGGTGATGATGATGGAGACCTGCAGGGGATTTCCCATTCTGCAGCTTCAACATACAAACGCCTTCAGCAAGGTCCACGCACCCACCGGTCCCGACCCAGCAGAACCAGACCTCCAGCTCTCTGTCTCATCCATGACAGAAAGCACCCACCACAGCACAACATGATGTTACACCACTCCTCACACCCAAACACACCAACATCAGCTCAATTCACAGATATTTCACCATCATCCAGTTCACCCCTCAGGAGTTTTCAGCTCTGACACCTTAAACAAAAATCACTAAATAAGTTCCTTTTCAGGTCCATTTGAAGGCTTTTGTTTCTGTAAATGTTCTAAAACGATCCTACAGTGGAAATAAAGCGACACCAAATCATTTCCTGTGCTGTGTGGATCATCAGCAGGTAAACGAGGTGAGGTGCTGGAAAGTGTGAATCTGGATCAGATGAATCACCCTCAAGCATGATTTTATAGCAAAATGAAGCAGAGTGTGAAACAAAGACGCAGCAGCAGGAATGTGGGGATTTCCTTTGTTTTAAGGATTTGGTCACAACATGTGGAGCTTTAGACTATAAAGTAAACATACACCAAACACGAGACAGAATTTAGACTGAGACGATCTTAGGAGAGGCAGGAGGAACCGATGAGCTGGTGACGATCATCCCAGGAAAACACAGAGACACGATGCTGATCTGATCTAGAACCAGTACATAGTGGTTCCTGCTGTCTCCAAAGTCAGAGAGGTTCTGAGAGATGGGTCCAGCTCAGATTCTGTTCCCACAAATACATTCAGTCAGTCTCCTTCTAGTCTACGTAGAGACAACATGTCAATCAAACACTGACCCGCCCACTAACTACAACACTATACTACAACAGGTCAGACTTTACACAAACTACGTACAGCAGGTTAGACTTTACACAAACTACGTACAGCAGGTTAGACTTTACACAAACTACAGCAGGTCAGACTTTACACAAACTACAGCAGGTCAGACTTTACACAAACTACAAGCAGGTCAGACTTTACACAAACTACAGCAGGTCAGACTTTACACAAACTACGTACAGCAGGTTAGACTTTACACAAACTACGTACAGCAGGTTAGACTTTACACAAACTACAGCAGGTCAGACTTTACACAAACTACAGCAGGTCAGACTTTACACAAACTACAGCAGGTCAGACTTTACACAAACTACAGCAGGTCAGACTTTACACAAACTACGTACAGCAGGTCAGACTTTACACAAACTACAGCAGGTCAGACTTTACACAAACTACAGCAGGTCAGACTTTACACAAACTACGTACAGCAGGTCAGACTTTACACAAACTACGTACAGCAGGTTAGACTTTACACAAACTACGTACAGCAGGTTAGACTTTACACAAACTACAGCAGGTCAGACTTTACACAAACTACAGCAGGTCAGACTTTACACAAACTACAGCAGGTCAGACTTTACACAAACTACTACAGCAGGTTAGACTTTACACAAACTACGTACAGCAGGTTAGACTTTACACAAACTACGTACAGCAGGTTAGACTTTACACAAACTACGTACAGCAGGTCAGACTTTACACAAACTACAACAGGTCAGACTTTACACAAACTACAGCAGGTCAGACTTTACACAAACTACAGCAGGTCAGACTTTACACAAACTACAACAGGTCAGACTTTACACAAACTACAGCAGGTCAGACTTTACACAAACTACGTACAGCAGGTTAGACTTTACACAAACTACGTACAGCAGGTTAGACTTTACACAAACTACAGCAGGTCAGACTTTACACAAACTACAGCAGGTCAGACTTTACACAAACTACAGCAGGTCAGACTTTACACAAACTACAGCAGGTCAGACTTTACACAAACTACAGCAGGTCAGACTTTACACAAACTACGTACAGCAGGTTAGACTTTACACAAACTACGTACAGCAGGTCAGACTTTACACAAACTACGTACAGCAGGTCAGACTTTACACAAACTACAGCAGTTCAGACTTTACACAAACTACAGCAGGTCAGACTTTACACAAACTACAGCAGGTCAGACTTTACACAAACTACGTACAGCAGGTCAGACTTTACACAAACTACGTACAGCAGGTTAGACTTTACACAAACTACGTACAGCAGGTTAGACTTTACACAAACTACAACAGGTCAGACTTTACACAAACTACAGCAGGTCAGACTTTACACAAACTACATACAGCAGGTCAGACTTTACACAAACTACAGCAGGTTAGACTTTACACAAACTACAGCAGGTCAGACTTTACACAAACTACAGCAGGTCAGACTTTACACAAACTACAGCAGGTCAGACTTTACACAAACTACAGCAGGTCAGACTTTACACAAACTACAGCAGGTCAGACTTTACACAAACTACAACAGGTCAGACTTTACACAAACTACAGCAGGTCAGACTTTACACAAACTACAACAGGTCATACTTTACACATACTACAGCAGGTCAGACTTTACACAAACTACAACAGGTCAGACTTTACACAAACTACAGCAGGTCAGACTTTACACAAACTACAACAGGTCAGACTTTACACAAACTACAGCAGGTCAGACTTTACACAAACTACGTACAGCAGGTCAGACTTTACACAAACTACGTACAGCAGGTCAGACTTTACACAAACTACAGCAGGTCAGACTTTACACAAACTACAGCAGGTCAGACTTTACACAAACTACAACAGGTCAGACTTTACACAAACTACAGCAGGTCAGACTTTACACAAACTACAGCAGGTCAGACTTTACACAAACTACAGCAGGTCAGACTTTACATAAACTACAACAGGTCAGACTTTACATAAACTACAACAGGTCAGACTTTACATAAACTACAACAGGTCAGACTTTACACAACTACAGGTAAGACAATCTGTGAGAACCTTCCTGATGTGACATCTCCTGAGTTAATGGTCCCATGTTTACGGTATATAATTTATTTTTTATTTTCTGCTGAGATTCTGTCATTCCCAGCTTGTCATCCATCAGGAACTTTTACCTTCAAGGTGGGGTAGGTCTTTCTGTTCTTCTCACTGGAAGCTCCCGGCAGGCCACCATGAGACGGACCTTCACATCCGTACCGGAACCTGAAGCCACGCTGAAACACAGAGGCTGGTATCAGGACACACACTCAGGAACCAACAGCAAACACACTTTATCCAGAAGGATGATATTTAAAACTCCATTAACTGAACGTTTAGATAATTCAGAGTAGAAACAGGTCCACCTAAAATCAAATACACTGATCACACCTGAAATGAAAAGGATGGAATAATTCCCTTTGGTGTAAAATGACATACTACAGGTGACCAGCTGGTCTTCTCTTCCTGTTTCCAGTTGTTACTGGGACCTGTTTTGATTTATTAAGGAGAGTTTTACCTGTTTGGGCTGCTCCAGGATCTGTAGGAAGGGTCCGTCCACTGGAACACAAACAGACTTGTTTAGACTCGCTCCTGATGTTAAAACCTCTAAATGTTTAAAGTCGAGAAGAGACTGGATTTCAACTGGGACAAACAGCCTGTCAGAACCAGAATAACTATGGTGTGGACCACCTGAAGCTCCAGAGAAAACTCCTTCTGAGTCCAACTTCAACTAAACCTCCTGAGCCTGAACCCGGCTCAGACAGGAAACACACCTGGATCAGGGCTCACAGGGTCTGCAGCTACAGACAAACATCTGATTCAGACCAGAACAATTCATCCAGTCTAGAACTCCTGATCCAGTCCAGGTTTGTGTGTGTGCTATTGTTAGTGTGTGTGTGTGTTATTGTTAGTGTGTGTGAGACGTCATGCTCCACTACCTGCTGCCCCTGATGGAGGAGGAAGTGAAGCTGAATCACATCAACGCCACCCTGAAGCTCCATCTCTGATTCTGTCTGATGAAACTAAACGGGAAGTGAGAGAGGAGCGTCTCCGTCTGTTTTCACAAAGGACACGTCACGAAACCCCTCTTTCACTTTACCTCCCTTTCATCATTTCATTTTCCTAAAACGAATGTTTCTGATGTTCCTCCTTGCAGCTGTGATGAACATCTGTAGCATGTTTAAATGACTAAATGATGCATAAATTCTGTTTTTATGCATTGCTTCCCGTTCTGGACAACATCCGTCCCCTCTGAACCAAATCACTTCATGTCCTGATTTCTATTTCTTGGATTAGTCATATTCACAGCTTGAACTGGTGCTGCTGAAAAGGTTGAGCACTCATCTCTGAGTCCATCTGTTTCATCCATGGAAGACGCTGTGACCACTGGTCTCCAGACTGTTCAGCTCAGACTAGAAACGTCTCTAACGGTCCTCATTAGAGGACCAACAGGAAGCCCTCACTCCAGTTGGTTTCAAAGTAAAAGCAGGGAAAGACTCAAGTTTTACAATAAACGCTGAGACAAAAGACATAATCTAACATGGAAGAGAAAACCAAAAACAGATTCTGATCAAAACCTCAGACCAGTTGTGAAGCATAGAGGACTTAATATCATGGCTTGGGTCTGGCTTCCTGCAGCCAGGCCTGACCCACTCACCATCAGAGAGTAGCTAACCTCTACAGTTAGAACACTATACAGTATTACCTGTTAGCTAACCTCTACAGTTAG
>SSNR01000254.1:783478-841871 GCA_006937965.1 Callopanchax toddi | reverse complement strand
TAGCTAACCTCTACAGTTAGAACACTATACAGTATTACCTGTTAGCTAACCTCTACAGTTAGTTACTACGTTACTGTACTGCAGCAGCTTCAACACCATAAAGGAAATAATCTTTGCATGTTGTCTGTGTCCTTTCTATCTTGTTGGTGAATATTTCTAATCTTTCTGCTGTAGTTTCATAATATAGCATGTGTGCTACAAAGAAGTAAATACATTATTGACCATCATGCTGTTGAGTTTCTTATAGCTTCAGTGGTGCTGACAGTTGGTAGCTCTATGAAACGTTAATAAATCTCAGAAAACAGTAAAACATTTCTAAGTTTCTGAAAATCATTGCCATTATGTCATCAGATCACAGACTGAAATAAGTCAAATATATTCAGCTTAAGATCATCATTCACCAAAACCCAAACAGCCACCAAGTCAAAGTAACAACATACTGCCTACATAGGTTCAGGGGTCAAATCACCTGAAGGGGAGGGGCAACACAGCCTGAGAGCCTGATGATGGGTAACAGGTTGAAAACCACTTGGCAAAACCTGTGGGTTCAGCCTCAGGTGAGACAAGAACCCTGCAACCACAATACTAAATATTCACAAAAAACACCAATAAAAACACACCAACTCATGTGAAACCTAAAACTTCTCATAATGGAGATCCTCCTGCTTTGGGACCCAGAGGCTGGGAAGAGCTCACAACAGATGAGGGTAGAGGCTGGAAACACTCACCTGTCCGCAGAGATGCCGTCTGGGGCATCGGAGGAAAGGTTGAGAACTCCCAGGATGGATCAATCATGATATTGTCAAAAATCTGAAGCAAAAAGAAAAATACAAACACTATGTTACCAGTTAGCCAACACTAGCTTACTTGTTAGCTAACCTCTACAGTTAGAACTCTATATTACCTGTTAGCTAACCTCTACAGTTAGAACACTATATTACCTGTTAGCTAACCTCTACAGTTAGAACTCTATATTACCTGTTAGCTAACCTCTACAGTTAGAACTCTATATTACCTGTTAGCTAACCTCTACAGTTAGAACTCTATATTACCTGTTAGCTAACTTCTACAGTTAGAACACTATATTACCTGTTAGCTAACCTCTACAGTTAGAACTCTATATTACCTGTTAGCTAACCTCTACAGTTAGAACTCTATATTACCTGTTAGCTAACCTCTACAGTTAGAACTCTATATTACCTGTTAGCTAACCTCTACAGTTAGAACTCTATATTACCTGTTAGCTAACCTCTACAGTTAGAACACTATATTACCTGTTAGCTAACCTCTACATTTAGAACTCTATATTACCTGTTAGCTAACCTCTACAGTTAGAACANCTATATTACCTGTTAGCTAACCTCTACAGTTAGAACTCTATATTACCTGTTAGCTAACCTCTACAGTTAGAACTCTATATTACCTGTTAGCTAACCTCTACAGTTAGAACACTATATTACCTGTTAGCTAACCTCTACAGTTAGAACTCTATATTACCTGTTAGCTAACCTCTACAGTTAGAACACTATATTACCTGTTAGCTAACCTCTACAGTTAGAACTCTATATAACCTGATAGTTAACCTCTACAGTTAGAACTCTATATAACCTGTTAGTTAACCTCTACAGTTAGAACTCTATATTACCTGTTAGTTAACCTCTACAGTTAGAACTCTATATAACCTGTTAGCTAACCTCTACAGTTAGAACTCTATATTACCTGTTAGCTAACCTCTACAGTTAGAACTCTATATTACCTGTTAGCTAACCTCTACAGTTAGAACTCTATATTACCTGTTAGCTAACCTCTACAGTTAGAGGTTTACAAGTTAAAATGAAACTAAGATTGGGAAAACAACAGGCCATCTTATTTTACACTGACTGACAGAATAATATTGATATAAGCTGAAGAATTATTGTGATTTTAATCAATATTTTCCCCTCTATCCTAACATTCAGAGTTCAGGTTTGTGTCCGTCATGAACAACTTTTAGGTTTTTGTTTGATTTTTTGATGAACGATAAACTTAGATATATAGTGGAGTTAATTTATTGTTATGAATAATATTTAATGACTCCAAAGCTGGTGTTGTTGTAAAACACCAACATGTCATTAAACTAAACATATTTCTGTTTTAATAACACCTCACAAACACCTGGTCAGTTTTCCCTCTTTAAATCAGCTGCTTTACATTGTTCCATGTGTGCTGAGCTGCAGGTGAGTTTACCTGGTTAGATGGATGGAGGAAGTGGTCGTCTCCTGCCATTGTGTCTGTAAAGGTCAAAGAGCACTCCAATTACAACCCAATTCAACATCTGCTTCACAAACACCAATAATCTAAACTAGACTAATCTATATAACTACAGGACTGAGATCAGGGCTTTGTGATGGACACATCCAAACATGGACTTTGTTGTCCTGAAGCCACTCTAACTACTCTGGCTGGATGCCAGGTCTTCAGCCATCATCTTCACCAGGTCTTCAGCTTTGGTTCTGGGGTCCATTTGAACATTTCAGACTAAAACACGTCCATCTCTGTGACACAGAACCCGTGTCCTTTCTGAGCAGTGTGATGGTTGGACATTCCCATCATGTCTAGACTTGAGTTTATGATGAACCTTCAACCATTAGGAGATTGTTCTCTCCAATTAACTCAGATGAGTCAGTTAACCTATCAGAAGTTTCCAAAGTTATGGCACCATCATCTGGGTTTTCCCTCATTGTTTACAGAGACAGTAATCATTCTGATGTAAACATTTGACACGGAAGACATTTATAAATAAATCTGACATGTTCTGTCCCATTATTGTAGCAATTAGCTTTAGCATTTAGCTAATAGAAACAACTGAGGTCATTCTGACTGAAACCAGAGATGTTTGGTGGATTTAACTTCAAAACAGAGAGAGAACATACATGTCTTTGTTAAGTCCTGGTTTCCGCCCGGCATGATTCTATAAAATATATTTATTTTTAGATGATCTGATTTTGTGTTTAAAGGATCAGCAGAATAAGCTGGGCTTCATCCTGCAGCTTTTTCTTTATTTTTAAAATAACAAATAAATAAATATAACCTGAGTTTATTCATAAGAAAAATAACTGATCCTGCAAAGCTCTGGTGATTTTTTATCATTAATAATTACCATTAATTATTAAACAGTAAATAAAGCCATATTATTAAAATATAATGAACTAAAAACATAACCTGGAAGCAGGAAGCCGATGAAGGCTAATGAATATTGAAATGTCAAAGATCTGAAAGCTCTTGTTGTTAAACAGAAACTTTTATGAGTAAAAATCACTGATAATTCAGACTAATTTATTACTACAAGCAAGGAAATATATTTGTGGATCCTTACCTGAAGGCACTGAAATGGTCAATTCCAGTATTTTATCATACAAATCCAAATTAATCTTTAAACTGTAAGTAAGGTTTATTTATTTTGAGCCTTTCAAGATATAAACCACAAGATGCTTTACCAGAACCAGCTAAACAGAGGAGCAGCTGCTGACAAACACTCTGCCAAGAGCTCAGGAGATCCTTCAGATGGAGCAGGTAGACAGGACCAGTTTTCTTCCACAAGAGTTCAACTTTCCTCCAGGAACGCTTCTGTCATTAATCCTGGGAGTAGAGTTTAACACAGGAACTGATCTGGTCCTCCTAACAGATGTTCTCCAGAACGAATGAACATAATGTCATAGTAAAGTTGTAGTTTTCACACAATCAGGATAAACTTAACATTTTAAAAATGTATTCATTAAATGCTGTTTCTAATAGTTTGCCAATAAAAATAATAATTAAATGAACTTTAATTTTTTTTAATAAACATTTTTTGTTGTCCAAACTTTTATCATATCTGTCATCGCAGCCGCGCGCCCTCCTCTGCCCAGCTCGTGAACGCGCCCGTGTGTTAGTTAGCTTCCTGGCTAACAGCTAATCGCAGCCACTGGGCTCGTCTTGTTGTTTATTTCATTAAAAGGGGCCGGTAAAAACAAACAGTTACATCCAACCAGCAGCGCTGACGGCGGCAGAGCTCTTGGCTGATTCGGTTCCTGCGTCTCTCTCGGTCTCGGTCCTGTCGGTGCAGCTAACAGCTAGCAGGAACAAGCTGTAGCTTCGGTTCCTGAAGCGGAGCTTGCTATGCCAAAGTCCATAGAGACACCCGACGTTTTAGAAAAACCTTCAAACTCACGTTAAGACAGTACATACATCAAATTTATTATAACCAAGACAATCAACTGAACATTGCCGTAATTTCGGCACAAATAACAAATGAATTATTTTTATTTTTCTACCACTTTTACGCATTTTGTTCCCGTTACAATAAACGACAGCGGGCAAAGTTAAGTTAAAAGTAAAAACATGTTAAGGCGAACACCTAAAGTTTACTAAGGACGAGACGAATTTTCTGCAGAGTTAAAAACATAAAGAGTTTGTTCTTTAAAACACTTTTAATTGGGTTTTGTGATTGTTAATTAGGAAGTAATCTGATCGAGTCAAGTTACCTGGCTAATAAGGAAGTAAGATGCATAACAAAGCAGCGCGGTTACGGTTCACGGACAAGCTCGGACACGGAGTCCGACCGGACGGCTCCGAGTCCGGTTCCTGCGTTTAGGTGTCGTTAGCAGGTAGTTACCTGGTTAGCTGGTTCAGGTGAGTCAGTTTGTCGGCATGAAGCGTGAGTGACTCGGTCCACTTCGCCGAACCTGACCCATTTACAGCGTCGCTTCAGCGGAAGAACATCGTGTCGGTTCGCATCCACGGATCGGTGTGCAGGCTCGGTGACAGTTAACCAACAGGTGACAACAGGACCGTCTCAGAATTAAGGGACTTAATTTCCTTCCCCACTGGAAATTCCCTGTGACGTCTGAGGCAACAGAGAGGGGAGGAAAGGGCAGAGGGCTCACTCTGACGGGAAAAAAAATTCTATCAAGAACTGGTTTTAACAACAATAACAAAACGGAACTTGGACAACCACGTGACATAAAGGTATTATTTATTTAATTTTTAAAAAAGCACACAATCAGAACCAGTGATTGAAGAACTGAGTTCACTTGATGGTCCAGCAGAACCTCCCTCAGAACCAGGAACTCTGATTTAATTAGTCTCCCACGTTTCTGGTCTAGATCAGGAGTTCTGATATGGACTGGATCGGGGGTTCTAGTCTGGACTGGATATGGGGTTCTAGTCTGGACTGGATCTGGGGTTCTAGTCTGGACTGGATCAGGGGTTCAAGCCTGGACAGGATCAGGGGTTCTAGTCTGGACAGGATCAGGGGTTCTAGTCTGGACTAGATCAGGGGGTTCTAGTCTGGACTAGATCAGGGGGTTCTAGTCTGGACTGGATCAGGGGTTCTAGTTTGGACTAGATCAGGGGTTCTAGTCTGGACTAGATCAGGGAGTTCTAGTCTGGACTAGATCAGGGAGTTCTAGTCTGGACTAGATCAGGGGGTTCTAGTCTGGACTGGATCAGGGATTCTGGACTGAATCAGGGGTTCTAGTCTGGACTGGATCAGGGGTTCTGGACTGGATCAGGGGTTCTGGACTGGATCAGGGGTTCTGGACTGGATCAGGGGTTCTAGTCTGGACTGGATCAGGGGTTCTGGATTGGATCAGATCAGGGATTCTGGACAGGATCAGGGGCTCTAGTCTGGACTAGATCAGGGGTTCTAGTCTGGACTGGATCAGGGGTTTTGGACTGGATCAGAGGTTCTAGTCTGGACAGGATCATGGGTTCTGGACTGGATCAGGGGTTCTAGTCTGGACTGGATCAGGGGTTCTGGACTGGATCAGGGGTTCTAGACTGGACTGGATCAGGGGTTCTAGTCTGGACTAGATCAGGGGTTTTGGACTGGATCAGGGGTTCTGGATTGGATCAGGGGTTCAAGCCTGGACTGGAGCAGGGGTTCTGGACTGGATCAGGGGTTCTGGACTGGATCAGGGGTTCTGGACTGGATCAGGGGTTCAAGCCTGGACTGGATCAGGGGTTCTGGACTGGACTAGATCAGGGGTTCTAGTCTGGACTAGATCAGGGGTTCTAGTCTGGACTGGATCAGGGGTTCTGGACTGGATCAGGGGTTCTGGACTGGATCAGGGGTTCTGGACTGGATCAGGGGTTCTAGTCTGGACTGGATCAGGGGTTCTGGATTGGATCAGGGGTTCAAGCCTGGACTGGATCAGGGGTTCTGGACTGGACTAGATCAGGGGTTCTGGACTGGACTAGATCAGGGGTTCTAGTCTGGACTGGATCAGGGGTTCTGGACTGGATCAGGGATTCAAGCCTGGACTGGATCAGGGGTTCTGGACTAGATCAGGGGTTCTAGTCTGGACTGGATCAGGGGTTCTAGTCTGGACTAGATCAGGGGTTTTGGACTGGATCAGGGTTCTGGACTGGATCAGGGGTTCAAGTCTGGACAGGATCAGGGGTTCTGGACTGGATCAGATCAGGGATTCTGGACAGGATCAGGGGCTCTAGTCTGGACTAGATCAGGGGTTCTAGTCTGGACTGGATCAGGGGTTTTGGACTGGATCAGAGGTTCTAGTCTGGACAGGATCATGGGTTCTGGACTGGATCAGGGGTTCTAGTCTGGACTGGATCAGGGGTTCTGGACTGGATCAGGGGTTCTAGTCTGGACTAGATCAGGGGTTCTAGTCTGGACTAGATCAGGGGTTTTGGACTGGATCAGGGTTCTGGACTGGATCAGGGGTTCAAGTCTGGACAGGATCAGGGGTTCTGGACTGGATCAGATCAGGGATTCTGGACAGGATCAGGGGCTCTAGTCTGGACTAGATCAGGGGTTCTAGTCTGGACTGGATCAGGGGTTTTGGACTGGATCAGGGTTCTGGACTGGATCAGGGGTCTAAGAGAAGACACAGCAGCAGGTTTAGTTGAGTTTATTATGAATAAACACATAAAGACTGTTATTTAAACATTTATCTCATATTTAGCTTCAATTCTTACAACATTCAGAATCATCTTAACGGCAGGTCTACGAGGTCCTAAAAACAATTAGTGCAATTTACAGTTAAAACTTTACAACTCAGAACACTTCATCTGCAAAAATATTCATGTTATGATTTCATTAAAACCAGTTACAGCAGAAGAAACCAGAGGCACATCAGCTAACGTCTGGAGGCACCAGCAGGAAACATGTTAAACACCAGGCTCCGCCCACTCCAGGCTGGGTTCTGAGGGGGCGGAGCCAAACATCTCCACCACACAGGCACAACGAATGTCGTAAAGCAGTTACATCAAAGCAGCAACGACACGTGACGACACACATGGCAGCTATAAGGGTTGTTGTTTGTGATTGGCAGTGTAATGAGGCAAAGTTCTAATACACCAACCGACTGGGAGCTGACGGGGTCCACGAGAGGCCCCAGGCCCATGCGGGGCCCCAGGCCCATGAGAGGCCCCAGGCCCATGAGGGGACCCAAGTCCATGAGGGGACCCTAGGCCCATGAGAGGCCCCAGGCCAACAGGGGGCCCTGTCCTTCCAATAGCTGGACCAACCCACTAAAAAATGATCAACTAGTTGCTTTGTTGGTCCTGGGTTTGGACCCATCAGGTCCTGGACTCAGACCCATTAGGTCCTGGACCCATCAGGTCCTGGATCTGGTTCTGGATCTATTCTAGACCCAGACTGATGCTCTTCATTTAAACAGCTGAAATCTTTACAGTCATTTTATTCAAATGTTTTTGTTTAAACTGATTTTAATTTAATTTTAACCATAAACAGTCTCTGTCTGATTTACCGGTAAGCAGTTTTTCATGAAGCAGTCTAGGATTTTAGGACGACTTCCCTTCATCTGGGCCTAAAATAAACAACAGTGACCTTTGTTTGGACCTTCAGCCAAGTGTCAGCAGAACGCTGGAGGAGCTTCTGGGTCGGGTTTTAGATTCTACAGACGTCCAGTTTTAGGGGTTCAGATTTAAAAAGATGCTTCTCAATTCAGAGAGCTCTCTCTGACCCGTTAACTGACCAGCAGCCAATCAGAGAGCTCTCTCTGACCCGTTAACTGACCATCAGCCAATCAGAGAGCTCTCTCTGACCCGTTAACTGACCATCAGCCAATCAGAGAGCTCTCTCTGACCCGTTAACTGACCATCAGCCAATCAGAGAGCTCTCTCTGACCCGTTAACTGACCATCAGCCAATCAGAGAGCTCTCTCTGACCCGTTAACTGACCACCAGCCAATCAGAGAGCTCTCTCTGACCCGTTAACTGACCATCAGCCAATCAGAGAGCTCTCTCTGACCCGTTAACTGACCATCAGCCAATCAGAGAGCTCTCTCTGACCCGTTAACTGACCATCAGCCAATCAGAGAGCTCTCTCTGACCCGTTAACTGACCATCAGCCAATCAGAGAGCTCTCTCTGACCCGTTAACTGACCATCAGCCAATCAGAGAGCTCTCTCTGACCCGTTAACTGACCATCAGCCAATCAGAGCTCTCTCTGACCCGTTAACTGACCATCAGCCAATCAGAGAGCTCTCTCTGACCCGTTAACTGACCATCAGCCAATCAGAGAGCTCTCTCTGACCCGTTAACTGACCATCAGCCAATCAGAGAGCTCTCTCTGACCCGTTAACCGACACCAGCAGCGCTCACTGATTGAAGCAGGACTTCAAACCTCAAGCAAAAAATTGACAAAAAAATAGTTAACGGAATGCTGAGTCAGCATGAAATCTACGGTCTTCCTGTTTCTATCCTTTATTCTGCTAACATCCAGGACCTTCCAGCTGTGACTTTTGGTTCTAATACTTTTTAGCTTGTTATAACATTTTTTGTTCTATTGGAAATGAAAGTAAAATCCTTCAGAAACGTTCTGCTCTTCCCTTGTTGATCATTTCATCAAACCTCCACCTAGAAGTGGTTTAAAGTTGAAATCACGAGGTTTTATTCCTTCACAAACCCAAGCTCCCTTCAAACATCTTTTACAGTTTTGATGAAACCACAGTTCAAGTTTCATGAACATTAAATAAAAATCCACGTTTCCTCTCCTCTCCTGATGTCACCACTTAATCAAACATAGAAAAACAAAAACTAATTTCTCCCACACCTACAGTAAATCAGTCACGTTATTTAAGAGTTTTTCTGACGACACCATAAATAACCAAACTCTAACTGCTCTAATCTAGCACCAACACATAAAACAGTCCAAACTATTAAATACTACAACTGCAGAGGCTACATGGAGCGCTGGAACCTTCAGAGTAAAATCCTCCATCTGAGGCTTCCTGCTCCGAGCGTCGGAATGTCAGCGAAGATCCCGTTTAAAAAATGCTTCCAGTCAGAGGCGACGGTCCTAAGTGATCCTCAGCGTTTAGGATCAGAACCCTAACCCATTAATAGTTATTAATATTACTACTGATAAAATACATGTAGAGTCTCAGAATAGAGACAGGTGATATTCATCAAAGTGAGGATGATGTGAATGTTTCTCCCTGGCAGTTAGAAATGTTTGAATGGGACTGAAGCATTCACTGGATAAAACACCTAAACTACAAAAATCTTAAATATATGTTTGATGATTATTATTATTCAGTTATATAATATTATAGCCTAATTGTCTAAAATGAATACAAATGTTTTGTTTTTGAGTTAAAGGTTAAATGAGTTCAACCTATGGGTCAGAACTGGATTCATTTAATAAACTGGACGAAGTGGATAAACTTCAGACAGCAGCTGTTTGGGACTAATGGCGAGTTAAGTTAGTTATTGTTTGTGATCAACTGGCTTCAGATCATAAAAACAAAACCTGCACCTTTCTAATGAAACTGGAATCAAACAGAGGATCGAACTCATTTCTGTCGAATTAAATGTTTAAAGATTTTAACCTAATCTTTGTATATCATGAAATCAAACCATGGTTCATTAGTCAGCTTAAAATATGAGGTTTCTCCAAATTAGATTCAAAAAGATCTAATTACAAGTCAATAAATCTAAAAAAAAAACGGAAGCTTTAAAAAATATATCATATAAAAGAAAATCTGATTTGGTTCCCCTTTAAAACAGCAGTACCCTAATAAATGATTAATTAACACAATAATACTGTTATTATTACCTATAAACACTTTATAACAGCACCAGATTAATTAATGATTAATTAACACAATAATACTGTTATTATTACCTATAAACACTTTATAACAGCACCAGATTAATTAATGATTAATTAACACAATAATACTGTTATTATTACCTATAAACACTTTATAACAGCACCAGATTAATTAATGATTAATTAACACAATAATACTGTTATTATTACCTATAAACACTTTATAACAGCACCAGATTAATTAATGATTAATTAACACAATAATACTGTTATTATTATCTATAAACACTTTATAACAGCACCAGATTAATTAATGATTAATTAACACAATAATACTGTTATTAATTACCTATAAACACTTTATAACAGCACCAGATTAATTAATGACTAACATAATACTGTTGTTAAGCAGATAAACATGTTATTAAGTATTAGTTAGCTAATTAATACACAATAGCATTGTTATTAATTAGTTATAAACACTATAATTGCACTACCCTATTAAATGACTAACACACTATAATACTGTTATTAGCTATAAACATGTTATAAGATATTACTAAGCTGATTAAACAGTGACCTGTTTCTGAGTGACAACACTGTCCTATACCTGTTATAAACACTACTGCTTTATAAAGTCCTAACTAAATCATTCATGATTATTTATAACCTATTTATAAGTGTTAATAATCCTTTATTAGGGCAGTTTTACTGTAAAGTGGTTCCTATGATGTCGAGGCCTTTAAATGAATATTTTGTTATTATTTCAGGTGTTTTTTAAAAGCTTTTCCAGAGAAACGTTTTAGTTTAATCCTCATAAGGGTTTGAATTGTTTAGTATAATTTCATCACCTGGATGCAGTCAGGGGGGGAGGACCGGTCCCGGTTAGGGGGGAGGACTGGTCCCGGTCAGGGGGGAGGACTGGTCCCGGTCAGGGGGGAGGACCAGACCCGGTCAGCAGGGAGGACTGGCCCGGGTCAGGGGGGAGGACTGGTCCCGGTCAGGGGGGAGGACTGGTCCCGGTCAGGGGGGAGGACTGGTCCCGGTCAGGGGGGAGGACTGGTCCCGGTCAGGGGGGAGGACTGGCCCCGGTCGGGGGGAGGACTGGCCCAGGTCAGGGGGGAGGACCAGACCCGGTCAGCAGGGAGGACTGGCCCGGGTCGGGGGGGAGGACCGGCCCGGGTCAGGGGGGAGGACCTGCCCCGGTCAGGGGGGAGGACTGGCCCCGGTCAGGGGGGAGGACCGGACCCGGTCAGGGGGGAGGACTTGCCCAGGTCAGGGGTGAGGACCGGACCCGGTCAGGGGGGAGGACTTGCCCAGGTCAGGGGTGAGGACCGGCCCGGGTCAGGGGGGAGGACCTGCCCCGGTCAGGGGGGAGGACCTGCCCCGGTCAGGGGGGAGGACCAGACCCGGTCGGGGGGAGGTCTGGTCCCGGTCAGTCAGGGGGGAGGACCTGCCCCGGTCAGGGGGGAGGACCAGACCCGGTCAGCAGGGAGGACTGAGCTACAGGATTTTAGGATATTCGTCTCAGAGCTTCCAGTTAAGACACATTTAACATGTTAAAACGTACCTTCTACACTTTAATAAACGACTTTATCACAAAGTCACAAACCCTCCGATTTAAAAACAACAGCAGGACTCAGATGAGTTGAAATAACCTGAATGACGCCTTTCTTTTTATTATTTAAACGTCACCCGGTGGCTACTGGACCAGGTCATTTTTCTACAGCTTTAGTTTTAGATTCTAGTTTATAAAGATACAATGTTAGAGATGATTCCCTCAGTAAGTTCCTGTTTGTTCCCAGAAACTGGTCCTGCTTCGTTTCTCGTTGAGATTAAAACATGAACCAAGCGGACTCCTTCAGTAGCTCAGCACCGCTCAGACCCATGGACACGTCTAACCCTGAACAGATGACACGCCCACGTCTGATCGCTTCCTAGACGTCACAATACACGATGACAACGATGAAGGAACGAAGAAGCTGGACTTAACGAGGTGGCAGTTTTCTACTGAACACCGCCTGTCAGTCTCCTCACAACGCGACAGGTGCTCAGTGACCTCAACACCTGAACGCTGCGCCGTCACTTTAAATGACTACAGGTAAGAACTGAGGCTACGTCTACTTACTGAACATCTACAGTCACACCTGGGAGGAGGAACTCCAGCGTTTTGGTCCAGATATGCTCCTGATGTGAATCACAATTATGGTGATTATTTCTGTTAATGTTTAAGGAGCAGGTATGAAATGTGACCCTGACACCTCCTCTTCCTGCTCCTCCTCAGCAGGACGTTAAACCTCCTCCTGTCTTCAGGTTGCTCTGCAGACCGTTGGCATCACTACAAAGCTACATGAGTGGATTCACGCCTGCTGGACCAGGACGGCTTCCTCAGCAGGTGAAAGGTGGGACGCTGGTTTCCAGGTGAGATGCTCAATGTCCCCCGTCTCTAAAGGATGGACTCTCGGAGCATCCGTCCCTGTTAGCCGAAGACTTCTTCTGCTTCTGCTTGGACTTCCTCAGCATCCGGACCTGCAGACGGTAAAATAAGAGCAGAACAGGATCAGGTAAAGTCTTGTTTTGTCTGAAAACGTCTCTCAAGTCTCCAGAATCTGATCCACCTGCAGCTCTTTCAGAACTCAGCCCCTCAGCTGTACTGGGACTCATAGGATGATTAAACCAGGATCTGGGTTTGTTTGTTCTGGGTGGTGGACCCCTGCTGGTCCAGATCCATGGTTCTGATTGGTTACTTGATGCTGTACCTGTTCCTGGGCCTGATGAGTTCTATGATGTGAAAAAGATGGATGGAATCGCTGGAATGGACTTAAAATTAGAGATACACTATAATGACTTTTTAGGACAGATACAGATAACCGATAATTTCCTACTTCTTATATCCGATAACCAATAACCAACCGATAATTGCATTTTTTAAAAATACCTTAGAGTAGGGCTGCACAATTAATTGTTAGAAAATCGTGATCTCAATTCATACTTGTATGCAATCCCATTCAAAATTGTTATCAGGGTTTCCCCCAGTGCTTTATAAGGGGCTGGTGTATAAGAGCTAGTTGAGCTCTCTCTTGTTGCCTCTCTCTCTCTAGTTGTAGTCTGTACGACAGAAAAAGGCAAGGCAGATAGCTCTGTAGGGAGCATTTGTCTGGCAACGGGGTGTTGCTGGTGTTACATCGTTATGAGTCCCCCCAACAAGATGCGTTCCTCCACCAGTTCGACAGCACTCTGCAGCGCGTGTTCCTAACACTGGTTCAACACTCGCTCTGATTGGGTCACTGTCTTGTTCTGGGGTCAGTACATCACCTGTTGGTGGTGGGCAGAGGGTCTGGTCTCCTCTATGCTGTGGTGGTAATGTACTGTAGCGTCCTGCCATCAGCATGTAAATGACTGTAAAGAGCTTCATAGTCCATGACTTGGGAAACTTTTATACGTATAAGTACATTTACATACTATTTATGTTTTATACAGACTTTGTCAAACCAAAGAACAGAGAGAGAATTTGTATTTTTTAGACTTTAAGACTGAATACTAAATGAAGTTATTGTGCTAAAAGTTACCTGTGTAATATTTTCTAGTTTTTATAGAATATTTCCAGGCTGTTTCTGTGCTACATATTATTATATATATGACACAGCTTTTATAGCAAAAACAAATTTATATATATATATATATATATTTATATATATTAGGGATGCACCGATACCGATACTGGTATTGGTCCAATACCGGTATCGGTTAAAGTTACCCGATACCAGGAACCGATACCAGTGGCTTCACTGTCTGTGACTTGTGATTTATGTTGTAGTTTCCTATATTGAACACTAGGGGGAGCTATTGAGCTAAAGAGGAACAGTGTTGGTTGAGAGCTGGAGATGGTGCCAAATAGTTCATTTTATTTGGTTAAAATGTGGAAAACTGCAATAATTTCACTGTGAAATCACAGAAAATGGTTATTTTTCACCTTATATTTTAGTTTTGTGATCATTTTTATCAATATATTTTATTTTTTTATCTAACGCAGTTATTTGTTGTAATAAGCAGAGAAGAAAAAATAAAACCTGTATTCCAATTTGTTGCATTTTTTTGTGTGGTATCGGTATCGGTACTCGGTATTGGCGAGTAGTCAGATTTAAGTATTGGTATCGGTATAAATATATATTACATATATATATATATATATANACAGTGGGGCAAAAAAGTATTTGGTCAGCCACCGATTGTGCAAGTTCTCCCACTTAAAATGATGGCAGAGGTCAGTAATTTTCATCATAGGTACACTTCAACTGTGAGAGACAGAATGTGAAAAAAAATCCATGAATTCACATGGTAGGATTTTTAAAGAATTTATTTGTAAATTAGGGTGGAAAATAAGTATTTGGTCACTTCAAACAAGGAAAATCTCTGGCTCTCACAGACCTGTAACGTCTTCTTTAAGAAGCTTTTCTGTCCTCCACTCGTTACCTGTATTAATGGCACCTGTTTGAACTCATTATCTGTATAAAAGACACCTGTCCACAGCCTCAAACAGTCAGACTCCAAACTCCACTATGGCCAAGACCAAAGAGCTTTCGAAGGACACCAGGAAAAGAATTGTAGACCTGCACCAGACTGGGAAGAGTGAATCTACAATAGGCAAGCAGCTTGGTGTGAAAAAATCAACTGTGGGAGCAATTATCAGAAAATGGAAGACATACAAGACCACTGATAATCTCCCTCGATCTGGGGCTCCACGCAAGATCTCATCCCGTGGGGTCAAAATGATCATGAGAACGGTGAGCAAAAATCCCAGAACCACACGGGGGGACCTGGTGAATGACCTGCAGAGAGCTGGGACCAAAGTAACAAAGGTCACCATCAGTAACACACTACAACGGCAGGGAATCAAATCCTGCAGTGCCAGACGTGTTCCGCTGCTGAAGCCAGTGCATGTCCAGGCCCGTCTGAAGTTTGCCAGAGAGCACATGGATGATACAGCAGAGGATTGGGAGAATGTCATGTGGTCAGATGAAACCAAAGTAGAACTTTTTGGTCTAAACTCAACTCGTCGTGTTTGGAGGAAGAAGAATACTGAGTTGCATCCCAAGAACACCATACCTACTGTGAAGCATGGGGGGGGAAACATCATGCTTTGGGGCTGTTTTTCTGCTAAGGGGACAGGACGACTGATCCGTGTTAAGGAAAGAATGAATGGGGCCATGTATCGTGAGATTTTGAGCCAAAACCTCCTTCCATCAGTGAGAGCTTTGAAGATGAAACGTGGCTGGGTCTTCCAACATGACAATGATCCCAAACACACTGCCCGGGCAACAAAGGAGTGGCTCCGTAAGAAGCATTTGAAAGTCCTGGAGTGGCCTAGCCAGTCTCCAGACCTCAACCCTATAGAAAATCTGTGGAGGGAGTTGAAAGTCCGTGTTGCTCGGCGACAGCCCCAAAACATCACTGCTCTCGAGAAGATCTGCATGGAGGAATGGGCCAAAATACCAGTTACTGTGTGTGCAAACCTGGTAAAGACCTATAGTAATCGTTTGACCTCTGTTATTGCCAACAAAGGTTATGTTACAAAGTATTGAGTTGAATTTTTGTTATTGACCAAATACTTATTTTCCACCCTAATTTACAAATACATTCTTTAAAAATCCTACCATGTGAATTCATGGAGTTTTTTTCATATTCTGTCTCTCACAGTTGAAGTGTACCTATGATGAAAATTACTGACCTCTGCCATCATTTTAAGTGGGAGAACTTGCACAATCGGTGGCTGACCAAATACTTTTTTGCCCCACTGTATATATATATATATATATATATATATATATATATATATATATATATTAGGNAGGAGACATGTCAATAAAAGATTTTCAGGAGGAAAACCACATCATGAGTGAGCAGTTTGAGCTTTTTATTATTGGTCCATTTGTTCTGTGAATTTCTAATTATCGGAATAATCTGTGTGACATCATAATTGTCCATTATCAGGTGATAATTATCTGTAACAGATATCGTGCATCCCTACTTAAAATATTTATTATTATAGAAAATCCAAGACGGGATTATCATTAGTACGTTTCTAGTAAGGATTCTACGTTTTATAAATGAGCACCCTGCTTGTTGAGATGAACTGAACTATGGAGTTGATCACAATCATAAAACATGGAATTCAGAGAAATAAAAAATTGAATTTGGGGATTTTTTTTTGTTTGTTTTTGTCAGATTTCATAGGAGCTACTGTTCTACATGAACAGATCCAGGGTCAGAAACCAGCTCAGGACTAGTTAAACCAGGTAACCAGTACAGAACCTGGATCTGTTGAGACAAACTTAAAGAAGCAAACAGGAAGTGGACTGTGAATAGTACAGAAGCCCTGCAGGGACAAATGGAGCAAACCTTTGGTCCTGCAGCAGAGATAATGATGAGTCCTGGCGGTTGGATCCATGGCTCTCCGTCCACCTGGACCGGTATGGGGTTCCTAACGGTCAGCCTGATGTAGTTCCCCTGAGCGATCCGAATGCCTGACCGCAGGCCGCTCTGGACCTGACCCTTCAGGACCACAGAACCAGAGTGAGCAGCTGTTTGGGTGAAAAGGGTTCTGGAGAACACGACCCGTCTTACCATGTGAACGACCCCGGTGACCCCGACTACCTCCAGCAGGCCGTCGTTGATGCTCGGCTTCTTGAAGCGACCATCAACCTCTGACCCCCACAGGTCAGCACCAGAACCCCAACTACACAGAGGGGAGGTGTGATGAGACGCTGAGACAGCGTGTGTCTGTGTCCCTGTCCCTGTGTGTGTGTGTGTGTTACCTGGGGATGTTGAGGAAGATGAGTCCCTCGATGTTGGGCAGCTGGATGTCCTGGTTGTCCACCTGGAGCTGCAGCTCCTTGTGGAGACTCCTGGTGTGACTGATCTTCTGCAGACCCACTTTCACATACACACCTTTGTTATGGAACCTGTAGGTGGCAGAAATCAAAGGGCCTCATGGGAAGTGTGGTTTTTATGAGTAGGAGTTTGTCTGTGGCTACAGCTCAAAGGCACTAAAGTGTAAATACTGACCACTAGATGTCGCTGCTGCTCAAAAGAAAAACAACAATTAATAAATAAATGTGCAACTCTGGAGAAATTGGGACAAAATAAAAACCAAAACAGAAAAGCAAGTAAAGACTCTCACATGTCCCGTCAGACAAAATGAAGAAACTTTTTTTTGTTGTGGAGCTGGACCACGTTCTGACCTCAGAGCAGATCTTAAATAACCTGAGAGGAGGAGTCTGGCTCAAACTAATTCACTAAATATAGAAAACCCTTGAACTGTCTGTCCCCCTGGGACCTGTTTGGGAGATGTGTCAGAGTTCAGAGGGTTACCTGCTGGTGAATTTATCTGGTTCGTCTTCACGCGCCTGATGGAAGTCCAGGCTGAGCTGAGCATCAATGCCAAGTCCAAAGTAGTTGTTCATCTGGACGATCTGAGAGGAAGAGGGATTAGGTCAAGTCCTCATCCTCTACATCTGCTGACAGTCAGCAGAGGACCAACTGATGGGTTCAGAACAAAAACAACCTGGGTCTCATGCATCAGGTATAAACTAAATCCTGGAGTTGTCCTTTTATATCTCCAGACGTATCAATAATGAACTGACCGGGGAAACGTGCACCACCTCACGGCAACTTCCTGTCTGGCGCACACACGTTTCTACAGGTATGGGTCTGTTGGAGACACTTAGTGGGCAAGGCATGCTGGGAAACTGGTATATACCATGGTACAATGTAATATAGATCTTCAGGGTCTGAACTGTGACCTCCTGGCTCTGGTTTTTAGATCTTGATCTAACAGTCCCTCTCAGAGAACCAACCTTGGGTGGTTCCAGGAAGCAGTTATCCTTCCCCTCCTCCGAGATGTCCCGGGCGTCCAACAGGATGGTCCAGCGGTCCATCAGAACCTCATCAGCCTCGTCCACAGAGACCAGGATGTGGTGTGGGTCCTCGCCGCTGTAACCGGGCCCCCAGCGCAGGATTCGGGCCAAATCGTTACCTGATGAGACAAATCCGGAGGTTAAGGGAGGAAAACTTCTCCAGTATGAACCCAGAGACCCCACAGCGCTGGTCTCACCTGTTCCCAGTGGTACAATGCCAATGGGGGGCTCCCGGCAGACCAGTTTGTGTCTCACAGCCTCTAGAACCCCCAGAACCCAGCCAACTGTCCCGTCGCCACCACAGACCAGAACCCGGAACCTGGGAACCTCCCTGAATGTGTGCAGGCTGGACCGGAGAGGAAGGATGAGATTTGTGTTAGTTTGGATGTTCTGATCCTCCTGCAGGAGAAACCGAACAGGTTGACGTTTCATCTTCCTGTCTGAACCCCGAGAACACGACGCCTTCAGCTGATGGTTCCTCCTCAGGCCGTCTGAAGGTGTTCCTTCAATCAGCAAATTAAAACCATGTATTTTCCTGTCAGGAATTTTAAGTGTCCCTGCAGAGTGTGTGTGTGTGTGTTGCTCTCACCCAGCCAGCGGACCTCCGTTACAGATGTCAAAGACCTGGTGAGGGTTCAGGAGCTTCCTGAAGCTGTAGAGGAGCTCCCTGCCCTTCAGACCACCACTCTTTGGGTTCACAAACACCAGCAGGGGGCAGACGTCTCCCAGTCTGTGGACCTGAAACAACAAAACCCTCTGAACCTCCTCCATCTTGACCAGGTTCTGACTGAACACAGTCCAGATCCTCTGATCCAGACCAGAAGTCCTGGTCCAGACTTTTTGTAATTTTGTAAAACTGAGGTCTCTGGGGTCCACCATCCTGCAGGTTTTAGATTTTTTTTCCTAAAGGAGTCGTTCTGAAGTGTCTTCTATCAGGACCACGCCCACTGATGACAGGTGAGCTTCCTGTGGGGGTGGTCTCAAATCTCTAACAGCCTTCTGCAGAACTGACTGCATGTTGAGGAGGTGATGGAATCACCTGAACCAGGTGTGCTGAAACTGGGAAACATCTAGGACCTAGGATTGTCTAGCCAGATTCCCAGGTAGGTCACTGAGTATAAATACCTGGGAATCTGGTTAGACAATACTCTGTCTTTTTCAAAGCACATCAACAGTTTGCAGACTAAGATTAAGTCTAAAATCAGCTTCCTCTACAGAATGCGTTCCTCTTTCATTTCATCTGCAAGGAAAACATTGGTGCAAATGACCATTCTCCCAATGTTTGATTACGGTGATGTCATTTACAGATCAGCATCCAGAAGTTTGCTTCATAAGCTTGATGTTCTTTACCACTCTGCCATCCGGTTTGTTACAAATGCTCCTTTTAAAACTCACCACTGTTCTCTGTATTCTTCTCTTAACTGGCCATCATTGTTCACCCGTCATAAAATCCACTGGTTTATCCTGATTTACAAAACTCTCCTTGGTTTGTCTCCTCCCTACTTACAACAGCTGTTGCATTTTTCATCCCCTGCATACAACACTCGATCTGCAAACCTGATTTTGTTAACAGTTCCTAAAACTGCTTCTGCATCAGGATTGTTGTCCTTTCAGTCTGCTGCTGCCAGAGACTGGAATGACCTGCAGAAAACCCAAAAACTGGACACGTTGATCTCAAAGACAGATTTTCAAGCTGGGATCACAGAACATTTTAAAGATACCTGCTGCTGTCACTTAGACTGACACCTCATTTTTATGGCTGTTCTTCTGATCTTGTGTTTATAAAATTGCTTTTGAGTGTGTGTGTGTTCATGATTTTTGTAAATGTAACTTTTTACTATTTTTTAAAATGTTTCTAATTCATGTTATTTTTAATTGTTTTTATATTGTAGCCCTTTTCCTTTCTCCCTCAAAAGACATTGTCTTTTGCCAGGCCACAGTTGTAAATAAGAAATGTGTTCTTAATCTGTTTTGCCTGGTTAAATAAAGGTATTATTATTATTATTATTATTATTATTATTACCTAAAGGACAGCGAGGCCTGAGGACCAAGATGAGAGACCTTTGTTTTAAAGTGGTTCTGGACCTATAATTCTACAGAAGTTCTGAAAGAGTTTGGCAAATTTCTGATACCAGAGCATTTTCAGAGGTTTTTCTTCTCTGACCTTTGAATCATTAATTCAGAAAGAGGTTCCTAACTCAAAGGATGAGCCACAGCTGAGTCTGCTCAGAACCAGTCCAGTTTTAAACTTCACCATTAGGCTCTTTAGTACCAGTAGCCTGTCTCAGAGACACATCATGTCCAACCCAGGACCAAGCAGAAGTCCTGGGTGACACCTGTTGAATGAGGGTTGGTTACCTGGATCTCAGGTAGAACCAGAGAGGTCAGTATCTTGTTCTCAATGGAGGTGTCTCTGGCCAACATGTAGACCCTCTCAGCTTCAGAGAAACACGAAACCTGCAGCGACACCGCGCCTGAACACAGAATCAACAGGTTCTAGTAGCAGCTCCAGAACCAGTCCCCAAGCAGGTCTACAGGCCGTCTCGGTCCCCAAGCAGGTCTACTGGTCCATCCCAGTCCCTAAACATGTCTACAGGACGTCTCAGTCCCTAAGAAGGTCTACAGGTCTGCTGTCACCTCACTGAGTCAGACCATCAAACTCTCCTCTGGCTGACTTAGATCTACAGAACCAGTTGGAGTTCTACTGAGACCCACCTGCTGCTTCAGTCCCAGTCAGTCTCAGTCCATCTTTACTTTAATGGTAACGTCAAACATCACCTGTCCTTCAGAAATCATGACAACAGCCTCACCTTGACTGCTGTAGATGTGGCTGACGGAGACCAGGTGACCTGCAGAGATAGACACAGAAGAGGAGTCAGAGGATCCATCTTTGTCCTCTGACAGCAGCTTCATTCAGGAAGTAAAAATTCAAACCAGACTTCATATTTCTGTCAAACGGGATCTGAAACAGGTTGTTTTCACACCAGTAGTTCAGTTCCTCTGGTCTGAATCAGCTCATAATTTACTTCATAATTGGTTTTCTGGTGGTTTGGTTCCTTTTCACAGAGAAAACTAAAAACCAAACAAAACATGTTATAGCAAACTGTTCAGCCTGCTGATTGGTCAGCATGTCTGGAGGCGTGGCTACCAGATGGTTCTATATTCAGATCCCGATCTAGTCCACAACATGGTTTAACCTCCTCTGTCTGAGACATTTACTGTATCAACTACTTAAACGCTTCAGGGTTTTATGAGTCAGAGCTGAATAATCCAGTCACCTGATCAGATATCAGAGAGCTAACAGCCGAGCTTCATTTACCACTAGCTAGGAGCTACTCTGTAGCATAGATATCATACATATTGCTAGATGCCCTATCTAGGAGTCGACAGTGTCCCTACACGGTGGCCATCTTTCTTTGAACAGCTGAAGTTCTGCTCTCTATGGCAGCAGATGGAAGGTGAGCGATCAACTGAACTAAAAACACTCATAACTCGATGAAAAATGAACAGATTTACAAACGGTTTACTTTCTTACAAACCTTATGTATAGACTTTAGATATGATACTTTTACAATTTATGACTTTCCTGACCATTATCGATATATTTCACAACCACGTCTATTTCACAACCATTTAAAAAAAGGTTAAAAATTGAGCAAGTTAGAGGTATTTAAAAGTACATGCTCCATTGACACCAATGTTAAGAAAGAGGGCAGCTCTCGGTGGCAAGATGGCCGCCACATAGCTACGTCAGGATCCATTGTAGCGCGGGTAAGATATCTGGCCTTTATATATGACTATATATGCCGCGGCGGTGGCCCGCGACGGCCGCGTCACACATGCACCTTTGCTTTGCCCCACAAGTAACACAAACGCTTTTTCATCTGTTCATTAACTGTAATATAGTGAACTTGGTCTTTGTCAGACACCTGACATACCTGTTCACCACACACACCCACTGCACCATTTTGAGTGTATGAGTCTCGTTATCAAGTTTTTGCTTCTTGTGTTCTGGCAGGGCAGCCCTTCACACAACACGAGTGAACCATTTTCTGCAGGTTAATAAGCTTAACAACACACAGCGACCATAGTCTTCTGTTGTTTACACTTATCCATCCCATAATGCAACGCGCCATATGTCATCTGACAAAGACTGATTTTGATAGCGGCACTCGCCCTCTGGTGGCACAAAAATGTATTACACCCAATTGAAATACATAAATTTCAGTCAACCGGGCATTTATATTTACACTCGGTTACGTCATTAACGACACCTAAACCATACTCAGTAGCCAGGTAAACAATGTAGCTTTTAACGTTTTTTTAAATCCTCTTAACAACGTTCTAATATAATATAGCCATAAATATATTGTGGAGATTAAAAAAATTTTTTAAAAAGAAATCAATAAAGTAGTTGTCCCGCAGTTCTCTAAAAACTTCAGCAACTTGGACAATCCAGCTGTCTGTCTGCTGCATTTCCTCACTGCTTGGATTGGCATTAATCTGCCCGGACACATTTTGGGGCAGAGCATCCCAGAAGTGAAAGTAGAAGTAGGACAGAGGGCCAGCGGGTGATTCCATTTTAAGATAAAAATACCAGAGTCCCCCCCCCAAAAAACACCTTTTCAGCTAGCAGAAAACTAAAAACGTTTGGACGTGAAAAGAGGAAAAGCTGGGGGAACATTTCTGCAGCTGGAGTTAGACTCTGCTTTGTCACCTTTGCAAACCGTGGTCCTAATATCCGCGGGAGGCTGGCGTATGGATTTTACCCGACGGGAGGGGTGAGTTCACCGAGACGTGTTTCTGTAAAATAGCTAGCCAGACCTCGTTTGTTTACCTGGCTACTGAGTATGGCTTTAACCAGTTAACTACAGTGGTGTGAAAAACTATTTGCCCCCTTCCTGATTTCTTATTCTTTTGCATGTTTGTCACACAAAATGTTTCTGATCATCAAACACATTTAACTATTAGTCAAAGATAACACAAGTAAACACAAAATGCAGTTTTTAAATGATGGTTTTTATTATTTAGGGAGAAAAAAGATCCAAACCTACATGGCCCTGAGTGAAAAAGTGATTGCCCCCTGAACCTAATAACTGGTTGGGCCACCCTTAGCAGTAATAACTACAATCAAGCGTTTGCGATAACTTGCAACGAGTCTTTTCCAGCGCTCTGGAGGAATGTTGGCCCACTCATCGTTGCAGAATTGTTGTAATTCAGCTTTATTTGAGGGTTTTCTAGCATGAACCGCCTTTTTAAGGTCATGCCACAACATCTCAATAGGATTCAGGTCAGGACTTTGACTAGGCCACTCCAAAGTCTTCATTTTGTTTTTCTTCAGCCATTCAGAGGTGGATTTGCTGCTGTGTTTTGGGTCATTGTCCTGCTGCAGCACCCAAGATGGCTTCAGCTTGAGCTGACGAACAGATGGCCTTCAGGACATTCTCCTTCAGGATTCTTTGGTAGACAGTAGAATTCATGGTTCCATCTATCACAGCAAGCCTTCCAGGTCCTGAAGCAGCAAAACATCCCCAGACCATCACACTACCACCACCATGTTTTACTGTTGGTATGATGTTCTTTTTCTGAAATGCTGTGTTACTTTTACGCCAGATGTAACGGGACACGCACCTTCCAAAAAGTTCAACTTTTGTCTCGTCGGTCCACAAGGTATTTTCCCAAAAGTCTTGGCAATCATTGAGATGTTTTTTAGCAAAATTGAGACGAGCCTTAATGTTCTTTTTGCTTAAAAGTGGTTTGCGCCTTGGAAATCTGCCACGCAGGCCGTTTTTGCCCAGTCTCTCTCTTATGGTGGAGTCATGAACACTGACCTTAATTGAAGCAAGTGAGGCCTGCAGTTCTTTAGATGTTGTCCTGGGGTCTTTTGTGGTCTCTCGGATGAGTTGTCTCTGCGCTCTTGGGGTCATTTTGGTCGGCCGGCCACTCCTGGGAAGGTTCACCACTGTTCCATGTTTTTGCCATTTGTGGATAATGGCTCTCACTGTGGTTCTCTGGAGTCCCAAAGCTTTAGAAATGGCTTTAGAACCTTTACCAGACTGATAGATCTCAATGACTTTTGTTCTCATTTGTTCCTGAATTTCTTTGGATCTTGGCATGATGTCTAGCTTTTGAGGTGCTTTTGGTCTACTTCTCTGTGTCAGGTAGCGCCTATTGAAGTGATTTCTTGATTGAAACAGGTGTGGCAGTAATCAGGCCTGGGGGTGGCTACAGAAATTGAACTCAGGTGTGATAAACCACAGTTAAGTTATTTTTTAACAAGGGGGGCAATCACTTTTTCACACAGGGCCATGTAGGTTTGGATCTTTTTTCTCCCTAAATAATAAAAACCATCATTTAAAAATTGCATTTTGTGTTTACTTGTGTTATCTTTGACTAATAGTTAAATGTGTTTGATGATCAGAAACATTTTGTGTGACAAACATGCAAAAGAATGAGAAATCAGGAAGTGGGCAAATAGTTTTTCACACCACTGTATGTACATCCCTAAATTGTACACCTCCAACTTTATCAATTCTTTACAATTTTCTTGTTTCCAGTTTTCCCAAAATTTGCTGGTCAGTAATCTTTCACCTTCGCAGGAGTTAGACTTCTACGCACCTCTCACTGGTCTGACAGAGCAATAACACTGTTTCTGTTCAACAAGTGCAGCACAAGCAGCAGAGGGGCATGATGAGGTGAAGTCCCTATGGAACCGCTGCAGCGTCTTCACAGACAAACTCAACAAACGCCGGATCCCCCACTCCGCTTTATTACAAATCCCACACTGCACTCTTTGAGACGACTCAGGAGGGTGAAGGCACTGCAGCGGTTTGGGTCCAGAAGCAGTGCCCTGCTGAAAAAACCAGCATAGCTGGTTTCCAGCATATGTTGTGTTTTGGTGCTGGTATGCTGGTCCATAGTGATCCATCAGTTCAACCAGCATAGACCAGCATTGAATCATGCTGGTCTACCAGCTAAACCAGCACCAAACCAGCATAGACCAGCATATAAATCAAGACCATCATGATTTGTTTGCTGGTCTTTGCTGGTCAATGCTGGTCTATGCTGGTTTTTTCAGCAGGGTGGCGAGTCCGTCCGGTTCTGCCTGGACCTCACCTCATCATGCCCCTCACGTACTCATGCTGCGATGGACAGAAACCAGGATATTGCTCTGTCGAACCAGTGAGAGGCATAGAGGACAGTCCCTCTGGGGGTGGGGGGTCGGTGACCAGGGGGAGGTGGAGGGGCATTGGGATAAAAAAAAAACAAATCACACCATGGTTGCTCATGGTGCACAAGACTGTGTAGAACTTTACTTTTGCTGCTTAACAACTACTCAAGAATTGATAAGGGATTGTTAAGGAATTGGATTGATAAGATGAATCGACAATGGCACTGATGTTGATAAAAACCTATCTGCTGTGGCCGACTTACTTTTAATGGCCAGGTGGTTTTGGATCAGCTGGACGTACTCATCATTGGATCTGTCGGGGGGCAGTCCTCCAATCAGCAGGTTCACCTGTACAGCCGGGTTCTTGTTCTCCACCAGACAGAACCGGGTCTGGTTCATCTGACGCAGCGAGATCTGCAGGAAACAACTCTAAACTTTATTTACAGAACATTTCAAACAGCTACATGTTGATCAGAGAGCTGAACCGATTAAAGACACAACTATAAGTTAATAAATAAATACACACTGCAAAAATACTATCAAGATATTTTAAATACCATAATGACAATGAAAACAAACCATAAATGGTCTAATGCAACTTAAGTCACTACAGGTGTCCATCTCAACAAGAGTTAAAAGCCGAGGAGAATAGATGCGTCTTTTTCTAACCAGCTGATCCCCCTGACTCTGGATTCCCACAACATGATCTAAAATAGATTACACTCTCCACATCTTTGGGAGGGAAATGCTCTTTGACCTTTGCTCTAAGTCTAAGGCCCAGGGGTGCCCAAGTCCAGTCCTTGAGAACTACTCTCCTGGAACTTTTAGATGCAACCCTTCTCCAACACACGTGAATCAAATGAAAGGCTCGTTACCAGGCTTCTGCAGAGCTGAATAATTTACTGATGAGGGAATTCAACTCACCACCAGGTGGTGATCAGTTGACAGCTCCGCTCCTCTCTTCACCCGAGTGTCCAAAACATACGGTCTCAGGTCAGATGATACAACTATAAAGTCAATCATCGACCTGTAACCTAGGCTGCCCTGGTACCAGGTGTACTGGTGGGCATCCTTATGTTCGAACATGGTGTTCGTTATGGACAAACTGCGACTTGCACAGAAGTCCAAAAACAGAACACCACTCGAGTTCAGATTGGGCGGGCCGTTCCTCCCAATCACGCCCCCCCAGGTCACGCTGTCATTGCCCATGTGAGCGTTGAAGTCCCCCAGCAGGACTATGGAGTCCTCAGTCAGAGCGCCATCCAGCACTCGTCCCAGGGACTCCAAAAAGTGTGGGTACACTGAACGTTCCCCAACCCGAAGGAGCAGGGAAGCTACCCTCTTGTCTATCAAAGAAACCCCAACATACAGGCAGAGAGTCTTGGGGCTAACAAAAAGCCCACCCCAGCCCTCCGCCTCTTACCCGGATCAACTCCAGCAAAAAAAGAGAGTCCAACCCCTCTCCAGGACTCGGGTTCCAGAGCCAAAGCTATGTGTCGAGGTGAGCCCGACTATATCTAGCCGGTATCGCTCAGCCTCTTCCACAAGCTCCAGCTCCTTCCCCGCCAGAGAGGTGACGTTCCATGTCCCAATAGCCAGTTTTCCTGTCCGGAGATCGGACCGCCAAAGCTCCCGCCTCGGTCTACCACCCGATCCACAATGCACCGGACCCTTCATGCTCCTCCTGCAGGTGGTGGGTCCACAGGTGGATGAGCCCATGTATTCGGTTCGGGCTGGGCCCGGCCGGGCCCCATGGGCAAAAGCCCGGCCACCAGGCGCTCGTCCACCGGCCTTCACCCCAGGACTGGCTCCAGGGCGGGATCCCGGTAACCCTCCGGGCCGGGTACTCGAACTCTTTGGTGTTGCATCCATGAAGGGTCTTCTGAACCGTTCTTTGTCTCACCCCTCCCCTAGGACCAATTTGCCACTTGTGACCCTTCCAGGGGCACAAAGTGCCCCAGACAACATAGCTCCTAGGATCATTAGGGCACTCAAACTCCTCCACCACGCTAAGGTGACGGTTCACGGAGGAATCTTAGCCAATATTCTAAAAAGTCCAGATGGTTTGTGTTCTGAGCTACTGACCTCCTGTAGTTCAGGGTTCTGAGACATTTGCTGTTAGTTTCCTACCTTTCTGATCTCCTGCAGTTTGTCCAGGATCTTCTCTTGAGGACTCAGAGTTTGTCTCTGAACTGCAGACAGAAACAGAAATCAGATAAACGATGCTGTGAGCGGGTCAGCACAGACCTGATGCTGGGTTACCTTGCTTGCTGCTCATGTAGACCTCCTGCAGACTGAAGTTTGACACATCTTTATCCTGAAACACATCATCACCTTCATCAGCAGCAGCTCTGACACAAGTCTGAGAAAGTCATCAGAGTCTTTCTGAAGTGGCTTCCATCAGGTATTTATCTATAGTAAATACTACACCTACTCATGACATCACTCAAAGAAAAACAGGTAATATAGTGTTCTAACTGTAGAGCTTAGCTAACAGGTAATATTAGAGTTCTAACTGTAGAGCTTAGCTAACAGGTAACTACTGTACTACTGTGCTACTGTAGCGTTCTAAAACACTGGTGTGACTTTTTAGGGCAAGAGTGCTTTTAAGTACCAAAAAATTTGATGTTAATTTGTCACTGACCTGTAGCAGTGTCTCTCCTGATCTGACTACCCATGAGAATTGCTTCGATCAAAGGACCTCTGTTTCTTTAAAAAATTAAATAACGCCTCCCTGTTTCTAGAGACTCTGCCGACATTGATTGACGTCAACTGTGGTTGTGGTCCTTACTGTGGATAAATAGCTAGTAGAACCTCTCAGACATTCTTTTAAATCCATCGACTCCAGGAGCTGACTGGATGTCTCATCGGTAGTTTTGCTCCTTTAGAATCTTCCTCTATGCTGCTGCAGACCTAACAAATCTTTACATCCAGTCGCTCCAGCTCCACGAGTTAAACTGATCTGGGAACAGCCAGTCGGGATTTATTTACCACAACTCTTCCTGGCATTTCCAGGCTTCTGGAGCTGCCGTCCATCCGGCTGTCCAACTGAGAGAGAACGTCTCTCAGGACGGACGCTGCAGTGCTGGACTCTGAGATGGAGATGGAGACGAAGGCTGGACTGAAGCTGAAACTGGGGAGAAAACAGAACCTCCAATCAGAACCTCTGATCCACAGAACCTCTTATCTGATTTCAGTATTTTTTAACATTGTTTTAAATCCCACCAGCACACATGCTGTGGTTCAACCTCTCATTAAGGAGAATAATCTAGACCCTTTGTTTTGGATCATCTCCTCCCATCTTCAAACCTCCTGTTCTGTCTGAGGTCCTGGAGTAGATCGTTCACAAAGAAAACAGCATCTCTGAGAAGTTCCAGTCTGGGTTCAAACACCACAGAACAGAAACGGATCTTTAAAGTGATAATATGCAGTTTTGCTTGTTTTGGGCTCCCTCTGGTGTCTGTTTTAAATTACTGCATTAAACAAGTTACCAGATCGTTTCAGCTTCTAAACTACCTGTTGAAATGTCTCCTCAGCCTTCATAGCTTTCTACAGGAGCGGTTATTTACTCCTTCAAAGAAATCAGCTGTGTTCAAGCAGGGAGAGGTTGAAAAAAATCAGGAATCATGAGATAAAAACACTCCAGTACTAGCATAACAGCTAGCCACTTTGGGTTAGCCTAACCCTCGTGAGACACGTGACTTCCTGGGTACCGTGACGGCGACGGAGATCTTGCAGTCATGGTTTTCCGGCTGTAATCACCAGATGGGGCTAAGTGACTTCTCAATAACTCTGAAAAGGGTCATATTAGCACAGACTGGCTCAAGGAAAAGATTTAAAAATATGAAAAAGTTGCATATTATCACTTTAAGGACCTCCTTCTGTCTGCTGGTTCAGGGAGCTCTGCTGCTCGGGTCCTTCTAGACCTGAGTGCTGCTTTAGACCCTGTAGATCAGAACATCCTCTGATCTCAGCTCCAACACCGTGGAGGGACTAGAGGAACTGGTTTGCATCAGGTTTGGCTGAAAGGACCTTCTCAGTTCATATAAATCAGTGTTCTTCAGCTGCAGCTCCTCTGACATGTGGAGTTCCTCAGGGTTCCATCCTGGTCCCTCTCCTGTTCTCATTGTAGACTAGAGGCTGCCTTTAGGATCCATCTTCAGGAAACAGATTATCTACTACTTCACTGAAAGTAAAAACCAATGATTCACCAGCCTCTACTGGACTGTCTCTAAGTGACATCCAGACCTGGATGACCTCTGACCTCCTCTGTCTAAATGAAGATAAATCAGGTCTTCCTACCTTAGCTCTTCTAGCTCCATTCAGTCCATCCTCTCCCAGAACATTGGCTCTTTAAAACATAAAGCTTCTTCAACTAAACCACAACCTCAAAGATTTCTGAGACACTTTGTATGTGTGGAATGAATTTGGGGTCAAAGGTCATGGTACAACTTCACGGTTTGGTTTTCTCAATACAAACGAAAAAGTGCAGAAAAACAAGACAGCAAACAACAAAGAGCTTCGTTAATGCGAGCTGGTTTACAGACCACTAGCCTGACCCTCCCTCCTGAGGGTGTTCTGGGATGGACTTTTGTAAAGCTGAGAGCTTCTTCATGGGTATTGCGTAGGGCTGCAGGGCTCTAGGCTGCGACCAATTTGGTCGCAAATGCGAATTTAGCCGCGCGCCGCTAAACTATTTCCACAGCCTGACAGCAGCGATACGCAGCAGTCAGCTGTAGTCAGAGTAATAACGAGTCAATATCGTGGTGACAACGTGGATATAATAAAGAACTACAGCTCAGGAGACGGTAGCATGAGGGTCAAATGTCCGACCCCCGTGACTAACAGTCTGCTCAGGTGTCTCCTCTACCTGCTGTCTTTCAGCATCAGGCAGAAAACTGTTCATTAGAGAAGCTGAGATGATGATCAACTAACTTTTTATTACTTCAATCAAAACAAAAGCAAACAGAACGTACACACAAAATAAATATGAATGAAAAGGAGCTGAGAGGAAAATAATCTTATTTTCTGCCTCGTTTTTACAAAAGGACATTAAACAATTTCCACTACTGTCTGAGACCAACTTTCACACTTAGTCTTCATTTACACTTTCATAATTACTTCAAACCATTGATTTAAAACATTTAAAAATATATTTAATATTCTTGTTGATTCTTTCTATAATTTTATACCGTTTACAGAAATACTCAGTTCCTTCTCTTTGGTTCTTATCAGGTTTTTAAAGACTTCGGTTCCTTTTAAATTACAGCTATTTACTCTGAGACATTTTCTAACTGTTTATTGGTCAAGTATTTTATTAGCTTGGTACATTGTAATATTTTCCTACAATATTAAACATCTAGCCAAGGCCAAAGATCTAGAGACCAAACTACAGGAGGTCCATCTGAGGGACAGGGGTCTATAATGGAGGACCGTCCATCAGACATTTAGCCATGAAACGTTCAGGTTGAGACGTTGCTGAGAAACATGAAGTTAAAACATTTGAACTGATCCTAAAATATTTTTAAGTTTCAGTTTCAGCTGACTGAAGCACTTTACTTTTTCAGTAGGTTACCCACCTGGTACGATTCAGCTTCGAATAAAGAACTTTATGTTTACTAGCTTGTTAATTAGTCATGAAGGAGTTAATATTAATTTATATGGACAGAGCTTTTTAAAAAAGTGAACCTATAAAATTGCAAATTTGGGTGCACTTAACTTTTGTGCCAGTGCGCCTAAGAAAAAAATGTAGGCGCACCGGTGCAACCAGTGAAAAAGTTAGTCTAGAGCCCTGGGCTGCACAATGAATTGTTAAAAAATCGTGATCTCAATTCAGACTTGTATGCAATCTCAAATCTAATTTTCAAATGGCAACAATTTTTTAAAAAGAAGATGACGATTGTAACAGCATTTGATCCGGGACATAATCTACATGAAAACAAGCGCTCCTCTTTCTCCCTCAAATGACAAAGTTCAACATTGTAATTATTGTTGAGATTATTCAAAGCTTGTTGTGTACGTAATAGAAGACAAGAGAGACATTTATTGTTTTTATGTTCAGTGTCAGCTGTTATGAAGTTGATGTGCAGGTAATAAGTGCAAAAAATATTTATATTGGAAAAAAATTGAGAATCCTGGTCTACATTCCAAGTAAAAAAATCGTGATTCTCATTTTATGCAGAATCCTGCAGCCCTAGTATTGAGCCATGTAAAGGGCTACCAGGTGGATAAAATATTTATCTTTAAATTAGAATAGATCAGAGTTAAACAAATTTCATGTATAAACAGATTTTAAAGAGGAATTGTAGTTTTTAAATCTATATTAATGCATTTGTGATTAGAAAAAGATGGCAGCAGCTTTTTATTTTATTTTATGATAGACTTGTGCTATTTGGAGAAAAGGCCTGGGGGCACCTTGTGTGGTTCCTGGGGGCACCATGGTGCCCGTGAGCACCAGGTTGGTGACCCCTGGTTTAAACGCTCAGAACTCTGCACTTTTCTGTTCCAACTGAGGAACCGAAGAGATGAGAAACAAAAAAAGAAATACAGAAGTCCTGACCTGGACCAGAACACCCAGCGTTAGTCTCACCTTGGCCAGCTGGTGTACACCTTGATGACATCAGCATTCTGTGGCTTTGCCCGCAGCAGCCTGGCGTCACACGAGTCCTTCAGTGAGCCTCTGTTGTCAGGACCGCTGGCGTTCCGGTTCAGAATGTCGTCACTGTTGAGCTGCAGGCCTCCGACCTCCTGCAGCTCAAAGTTCTGAGGCTCATCAGGCAGGTAAAAAGCTCTCAGCAGCGCCTCCTGCAGGACAGAACAGGTTACAGCAACGAACATGAGCAAACAGCATTTTATTATAATAAAGAGTCTGAATGAAAAGGTACAATAAACTTAACTCTATGGGTCTATGTCAGGTTCTAATTTGAACCATTACAGGTCCTGGTCTGGACTCTGGGCCACCGCAGGTCCTGGTCTGGACTCTGGACCACTGCAGGTCCTGGTCTGGACTCTGGACCCCTACAGGTTCAGATGGTCTCATTGGACTGTAGAACTCTTTTGGACCAGAGGTGTTCCTGGTGGACTTGGTCAGCCCAGACCATCAGCCCTCCACCACCGTGTGATCAGCTGTTTGAGCTGCAGTGCCTTATGGGTAAACTTCTGTGTTTTTGTCTCATGGTATATTCAGATAAAACCTGAGCGGTCGTGACCTTTGACCTGCTGACGTGGGTGTCCTCTCGTGTCTCTGAGTGCTGACCTCTGACCTCAGGGTGAAGTTAACCCTGACTGATTACTGGGAGCATCTTCCTCTCTGCTCATTTCATCACAGATGACTCCAGATGAAATCTGAATGACCTCTCTCTCAGCAGAATGACCTTTGACCCTTCCCAGGTTGATGGGCAGCAGCAGTATCTCCTCTAGAGAAACTTCATGATGTTTGAAGACATCCTACTGATAACAGGCTGGTTCTCTTTAATGAAACCTGCAGGTACCAGGTAACACCGGTTCTTGGACCCTTTCTGCTGCACTGAATTAATGTTTTACCATTTAGAGGCAGGTAAACATTCCTGAGGTCTGAATCTACAGGCTGCACAGGAACTGCAGTAAAAATAGCCCCACTGAGTCTGCCTGCTGCGTTTACAGGAAGGAAGCGTTTTCTCACCACCACTTCCTCGTTCCTCGTGGCTCGGCAGATGGAAACCAGACGGAAGGAGCCGCGTTTCAAAGCATCATCACCATCAAACACCTTCAGAACCTGTTTACCTGTGAAACAACGGAGACATGAAAACTTTACTGACTGATCCCGTTCTTCTGCTCCAGCTGCTCAAAGCTTCAGTCAGACCAGAGCCGAGTTTTAACCTGATCAGTTTCCCTTCAAAACATTAAAGGGCATCTTTCACGTTCTTTTTTATGACAGAAAAAACATTAACTAAGGCAATAAAGTAACTTTGGTTATCTTCCCTGGTTTCCAGATAGCTAGAAAGTGTTTAAAAATAAAAAGTTAAGGGAAGAAATCAAGCTTCCCCCAAAAACGCGTGGTTTAGGAGTCACGTGATGTGTGACGTATGCAGAGGAACACATAGAGCTACACAGAGAAAGACCAGAGTTAGTAGCTGAGGTAAAACGTTGTTTAAAGATGGTCATAATCTATTTTTACTTAGCACTTAATAATATAAAAATTATATTGATGACATTTTCAGCAGCATTATTTCATTCCTTTTAAAAAACATTGTTAATTAATTGTTCCTCAACTGTTTCATCCAACACTGCGGTTCGGAGAACCTGAGTGTTTAATGAAGCTGCAGAGGATCACGTGGTTCTGATCTGACACTGGGCCCAGTTCAGCTCATAAATCCAGACTGATCTAGAGAATAAACCAGCTTGGTTGAGCGCTCTCGGGGTTTTTTTGAACCGCGGTGTTACCCGCGCATTACGCACGAGTGGCTCTGACTGCAGTATTCATATGTCTCATAACTACACAGCTGATCACTATATTGCATCAATAAGTGCAGTTATACCATTTGAAGACATGAACAGACAGTGATTTAACTCCTAAATGCGACATGCTTTCCTTCAAATTCTCGTTTTTATTCGGTTCAGAGACGGTGGAGGGTGACAGTTGGTCTTGTGTGCGCGCATGTCGTGTGTGTGCGGGTCTCCAAGTCTGAAAACTTACACAACTTTCAGACTCGTTTTTAAATGAGCAGGTTTATGAGGCACCAGCTGGTGTCTATCAGCGGTCACGGAGCGAGAAACGGCTGCTCGCAGCCCGACAAGCTGCTGTAGAGACTCGCCAATACAGCGCGGTGTGACGGCACGCACGCATACACAAAAATTATTTCCTGAGGGATAAATACACTCCAAGTGCATGAGCACGGAAAATAAAGTAAACAGACCGTGCCAATTTAAAGCGGCACTCCGGAGGACTTCATCAGGAGAGCAGTTTTTGAATCTAGCGTCCAAAGGCTCCTCCTCAAAACATCTCGACACGCGCGTCCGGTCGCGTGTGCGCGCGTGCACGCGGCGCATATACTTCGGACATGAACTGTACAGCTCAATGTGTAGGGTTTAATCACTCACAGTTCACAACTCTTATTCCAACAACACTACAAGGGTCTGATGAGCCCTCTCTGTCCCTGCTGCTTCTGATATTAGCTCTGTTAGCAGAGAGCTGCTGCTGGACTCTGAAGCTGAACTTGACTCGGCCCTGGATGAACTTTCTGACCAAAATAAACGCATAATCCTGTCAAGCCTTGCCATTCTGTGAGGTGAAAGGTTTAAAAATAAAAATAAATCCGTCTTTAGCTGGAGAATGGGTAGGTTTTTAGTAGAAATGAGCTGTGAGTCGGTGAACGGCTGAGACGGCAGAGAAACACACGGAGCGTCCTGTACGACAGCGCCCCCTACTGGTACAGGTTTGGTCGATGCATGTTGAGAGAATGCAGAAATTTGAATTTCATTGGCTGAAAAATGTCGGCGGCAAGAAATAATGGAAAGGGGTCTCTAGGAGGAAGGAGGGTCTTCATCAGAATGACAGATGTTGTGGAACTCAACCCATAGATCATAGTTTAGACCTGAAATATCATTTAAAACATTTAGAAAACTTTGATACAGAGAAAAATGCTCCAGAGAGCCGCTTTAAGTTTTGAAGACATTCGATATCCTCTTCATCGTTAGCTCTGCCATCTGCGTTTAGATCAGCTGGAAGCTCGTCGGGGTCTAACTCTGGCTCCAACATGTACGGCTGAACTCCTAAATCTTTGTTTACCTGATAATCACTGTCTTCATCAGAATAAAATTCCATAGCAGATAATTCTGATTGACTAGCAGAGGTTTCAGATGCTACGTCAAATTCGGATGAAGTGTTCTCTTCCGTTGTTTGTGATGCTACAGTCCGGCAGACGTGAATGTTTACTAAGTGACGGCCTGGGAATGTGTTCCTCTGGATACGTCACTTCCGGTTTTCCGAAGACAGGCGCTGTTTCCAGACGGATTTGCTAGAGAGCCAAGCTAGAGCAATAATATCACCTTTTCCATTTAAATATCACCCCTTTTTTCAGCGAATATATACATTTTAGACTTGTTACAACATAAGGGCTTCAACGTGTGTTTAAAATAAAACTTGCCCTTTAAAACCATCTCAAACACAACACAGGAGGTTTAAAGGTTTCCCAGAACATTCATCCCAAAACCAGAATCCATGAGAACCTCAGTCAGAGGAAACAAGAAATTAAAAAAAAAAAAAACAGACAAAAAAACAGCCTCACAGCATCAGCTGGGTCTACAAAAACCAGAACCAGTGACTGGATCACCTGATTCTGGAGCCGCTGACTGAACTTCTTTCAGTGCCGGAGCAGAAGGGTCGACGTCATCTGAGGTATCTGATGGAAACACAGAGATAAAGCAGGTCAGAGGTCAGAGGAGTGAACCAATCACAAAACATAAACAAGGCAGAGGTTTTCAGTTGGTTTGGTTCAATAAAGTTAATTCAAAATGTTAAAAGTCCGAACTATAAAATCTGACAAACTAAACAAACGTTCCAAACAAACCATTTTATTCCTGCTTCAAGACCAGAAAAATGTTTGAATAAGTTTTCATCCCCTAAACCTGTAAAGGTTCAATCACATCAAACTTTATTTATAATCATGTTTCATGCATGGCGACACAACGAGCTTTACAGCAGATTAAATAAAACGCAAACATGACATGAGGTCAACAGAGATAATAAGTAATACACAACAAACTCACATGCTATACACACATAAATAAAGAATCACAAGAATCACAAATACACATATATTCATCAGTACATGCATCTATACAAATACATACACACACACACGCACGCTGACGGATATACACAAAGACATATGTAAGTTTACATGTAGTCAAACAAATGTGTCATCAACCTATGAGAACAGTCACACAATACACAAACATAGTGGTTAAAATGCACTCAGAGCCAATATTCACACACTTGTGCACGCGCACACACACACACAGTAAAAGCAGAAGGTACTTACTGTATATAAAATACATAACTAAACAAAATAAGAAATAAATAATAGGCTTGGGCGGTTTTATGGTAATACCGTATACAGCTAGTGTTTAAAAATAGCAACTAAATCAGTTTCAATACCATCATGAAAAAAATGCACAGCCAGCGCTGGACTGCTGGTGAGCCGATGGAAACTTTGGACTGGTCCAGTCATGCAGCCCGCTGTCTGAGTGGCTCGTTTCAATCAGCACTTCCTTGTTGCGGCGTGAGTTCGTACGGCTGCAGTCGTGTTCGCCAACCCAAAACATAGTTGTCTGAATCAAACATCAGCTGTAAGTGCTCATGGTAGGAGCCATGGCCAAAAAGGCCCAGGCCAAATTATGGTCCCAGTCCAACTCTGGTCACGGTAAAACCGTACACTGTGGGAAAATGTGAAGGAAGTTTGACCTTATCAAAATTTGGATACAGCCAATGCCTAATAAATAAAATAAAAAAAATTTTTTTTTTAAACATCCATTTGTTTGTTCAATAAGAGTTTTAAACTTTATCTTAAAGATGTTTAGAGTGGCTGCTTCTCTCAGGTCTAAAGGCAGAGGATTCCAGAATGTTGGTGCACAAACGCTGAAAGCAGCTTCTGCCGATTGAGAGAGTGTACGAGATATAACCAGTTATAACCAGGTATAACCAGCTACGACCAGTTATAATATCTAGTTATAACCAGGTATAACCAGCTACGACCAGTTATAATATCCAGTTATCACCAGGTATAACCAGCTACAACCAGTTATAATATCCAGTTATAACCAGGTATAACCAGCTACAACCAGTTATAATATCCAGTTATAACCAGGTATAACCAGCTACAACCAGTTATAATATCCAGTTATAACCAGGTATAACCAGCTACAACCAGTTATAATATCCAGTTATCACCAGGTATAACCAGCTACAACCAGTTATAATATCCAGTTATCACCAGGTATAACCAGCTACAACCAGTTATAATATCCAGTTATAACCAGGCATAACCAGCTACAACCAGTTATAATATCCAGTTATAACCAGGCATAACCAGCTACAACCAGTTATAATATCCAGTTATAACCAGGCATAACCAGCTACAACCAGTTATAATATCCAGTTATCACCAGGTATAACCAGCTACAACCAGTTATAATATCCAGTTATAACCAGGTATAACCAGCTACAACCAGTTATAATATCCAGTTATAACCAGGTATAACCAGCAACAACCAGTTATAATATCCAGTTATAACCAGGTATAACCAGCTACAACCAGTTATAATATCCAGTTATAACCAGGTATAACCAGCTACAACCAGTTATAATATCCAGTTATAACCAGGTATAACCAGCTACAACCAGTTATAATATCCAGTTATAACCAGGTATAACCAGCTACAACCAGTTATAATATCCAGTTATCACCAGGTATAACCAGCTACAACCAGTTATAATATCCAGTTATCACCAGGTATAACCAGCTACAACCAGTTATAATATCCAGTTATAACCAGGCATAACCAGCTACAACCAGTTATAATATCCAGTTATAACCAGGCATAACCAGCTACAACCAGTTATAATATCCAGTTATAACCAGGTATAACCAGCTACAACCAGTTATAATATCCAGTTATCACCAGGTATAACCAGCTACAACCAGTTATAATATCCAGTTATAACCAGGTATAACCAGCTACAACCAGTTATAATATCCAGTTATAACCAGGTATAACCAGCAACAACCAGTTATAATATCCAGTTATAACCAGGTATAACCAGCTACAACCAGTTATAATATCCAGTTATAACCAGGTATAACCAGCTACAACCAGTTATAATATCCAGTTATAACCAGGTATAACCAGCTACAACCAGTTATAATATCCAGTTATAACCAGGTATAACCAGCTACAACCAGTTATAATATCCAGTTATCACCAGGTATAACCAGCTACAACCAGTTATAATATCCAGTTATCACCAGGTATAACCAGCTACAACCAGTTATAATATCCAGTTATAACCAGGCATAACCAGCTACAACCAGTTATAATATCCAGTTATAACCAGGCATAACCAGCTACAACCAGTTATAATATCCAGTTATAACCAGGTATAACCAGCTACAACCAGTTATAATATCCAGTTATCACCAGGTATAACCAGCTACAACCAGTTATAATATCCAGTTATAACCAGGTATAACCAGCTACAACCAGTTATAATATCCAGTTATAACCAGGTATAACCAGCAACAACCAGTTATAATATCCAGTTATAACCAGGTATAACCAGCTACAACCAGTTATAATATCCAGTTATAACCAGGTATAACCAGCTACAACCAGTTATAATATCCAGTTATAACCAGGTATAACCAGCTACAACCAGTTATAATATCCAGTTATAACCAGGTATAACCAGCTACAACCAGTTATAATATCCAGTTATCACCAGGTATAACCAGCTACAACCAGTTATAATATCCAGTTATCACCAGGTATAACCAGCTACAACCAGTTATAATATCCAGTTATAACCAGGCATAACCAGCTACAACCAGTTATAATATCCAGTTATAACCAGGCATAACCAGCTACAACCAGTTATAATATCCAGTTATAACCAGGTATAACCAGCTACAACCAGTTATAATATCCAGTTATAACCAGGTATAACCAGCTACAACCAGTTATAATATCCAGTTATAACCAGGTATAACCAGCTACAACCAGTTATAATATCCAGTTATAACCAGGTATAACCAGCTACAACCAGTTATAATATCCAGTTATAACCAGGTATAACCAGCTACAATCAGTTATAATATCTAGTTATAACCAGGTATAACCAGCTACAACCAGTTATAATATCCAGTTATAACCAGGTATAATATCCAGTTATAACCAGGTATAACCAGCTACAATCAGTTATAATATCTAGTTATAACCAGGTATAACCAGCTACAACCAGTTATAATATCCAGTTATAACCAGGTATAACCAGTTATAATATCCAGTTATAACCAGGTATAACCAGCTACAATCAGTTATAATATCTAGTTATAACCAGGTATAACCAGTGACAACCAGTTATAATATCCAGTTATAACCAGGTATAACCAGCTACAACCAGTTATAATATCCAGTTATAACCAGTGACAACCAGTTATAATATCCAGTTATAACCAGGTATAACCAGCTACAACCAGTTATAATATCCAGTTATAACCAGGTATAACCAGCTACAACCAGTTATAATATCCAGTTATAACCAGGTATAACCAGCGACAACCAGTTATAATATCCAGTTATAACCAGGTATAACCAGCTACAACCAGTTATAATATCCAGTTATCACCAGGTATAACCAGCTACAACCAGTTATAATATCCAGTTATAACCAGGTATAACCAGCTACAACCAGTTATAATATCCAGTTATAACCAGGTATAACCAGCTACAATCAGTTATAATATCCAGTTATAACCAGGTATAACCAGCTACAATCAGTTATAATATCTAGTTATAACCAGGTATAACCAGCTACAACCAGTTATAATATCCAGTTATAACCAGGTATAACCAGCTACAAACAGTTATAATATCCAGTTATAACCAGGTATAACCAGCTACGACCAGTTATAATATCCAGTTATAACCAGCTATAACCAGCTACAACCAGTTATAATATCCAGTTATAACCAGCTACAACCAGCTATAATAACCAGTTATAATATCCAGTTATAACCAGGTATAACAAGCTACAACCAGCTATAATAACCAGTTATAATATCCAGTTATAACCAGTTATAACCAGGTATAACAAGCTACAACCAGCTATAATAACCAGTTATAATATCCAGTTATAACCAGGTATAACCAGCTACAACCAGTTATAATATCCAGTTTTAATATCCAGTTATAACCAGGTATAACCAGCTACAACCAGTTATAATAACCAGTTATAATAACCAGTTTTAACCAGCTATAACCAGTTTTAACCAGGTATAACCAGCTATAACCAGTTACAATAACCAGTTATATTATCCAGTTTTAACTAGGTATAACCAGTTTTACCCAGTTATAATAACCAGCTGTAACCCAACCAGGTATAACCAGGTTACCATTGTCTGCAGACCTCACTGATCTGACTGTTGTGTAAAAGCTGGGACCCACAGTGAACATCGGTGTTTGCGCCTGAGCCAGGCCCGGCGCCAGTGGGAGAGGGTGGAGGGGGCGTTTGACACACATTGGGGGGGGCGGCCGGTCGGTGTTTGAGCGGGGGGGGAGTGATTGTCACCGAGGTGGTGCGCTTCCATCGGTCCCGACGGTCCGCGGCGCACGCCCACAATGAGTGCTCTTCTACCGTGGAGCGCAGCGGGACTACAGAGCTGTGCACATAACGCACCAGGCATACTGGGTTCTGACCTGATCTTTCCAGCTGATCAGTACATCATTTTATTCCGCCTTTCTGATCCAAATGAACCACGGACCAGTACTTATTTAATTATGATCCATCCTCCTACCTTCGTTCGTGGCTGATGAGCTCAATCTCCTCAGGAGATCTTTCCTCTCCACCTCAACTGCAGGCTGGAATCCGAACACCGGTACAGAGTAGAGGAACTGACAATACGGTTTTTCAGAACCATGAACAGAACATCACTCGTCTCTAAAACGATGAGGAATGAGTAAGTCCGACTCTTTCATCTCTGTTTTTCTTAAATCCAGTAATGGTTCCACGTTCTCACGCTCCAAAAACGTACAACAACATACAGCAAGATGCTAGCTGCTAAAGCTCCAACTTTACCGAGCGTCCGTGATGAGTTCAAGACGACTTGTAACAACCAAATGTGTATTAAATTGTTATAAAATTGTTTATTAAAATGTTCATATTTTGCATTTTGTATGGATACAAATTTAAATAAAAATGTTAGAAAGAGTTGAACATGTTTCTATGATTAATAGAATTTTACAAAATTTTCAGGGGGCGATGTAGTTCATTTAGGGGGGCGACGCCCCAAACGCCCCCTCGTGGCGCCGGGCCTGGCCTGAGCCGTGATTTTAAAACAAAACCATTACAGTCAGTGATGGTGGTCTCACTGGGAGCTCCACGTCACATACCAGAAGTGCCGGTTTGTGGCACAGCGCTGAAGATACACAACAGAACTATTTCAGCACCGTGGCATGGCTGAGGCGCGTGTGTCACAACATTGTGGAGTACTTTATAACAGAAATTACTACAATACGCTGAACTGCTACGGCAAACATAAACAATCACCAGTACATGGACGAGGAGCATCAGAGGATAACAGCTGTAAATCATCTGCATAGTTATGATAGTTTACATTATGTTTCTGAATAATATGGATAAGATTATAGAGATAAAAAAACAATGGACCAAGAATTGAACATTGAGGTAATCAACAGGTAAGCCCCACTTTGTTAGAATTAAACCCCCAATGATTAAAGGAGCTTTCCTCTCTTAAACTGCAACCTGAGCATTTTTTTTTTTTTGGTTCTGTGAAGTCAAAGTCAAACGTTTTCCTGTTCAGTGTGTTAAAAACTTCCTGAAACAGTTTCAACCTTTAACGTCAGTTTCAGTTTCACAGCAACAAAGTCAGGAAACGAGACGAGAGTTAGTGGTCTGAAGGGTGTGTGTGTGTGTGTGTGTGTGTGTGTGTGTGTGTGTGTACCCAGCTCTTGGCTGCAGCTCTCTGCGATGCGGTAACACTGCAACTTGCTGAAGTTCCTGGAGTCGAGCCGGATGCAGGTCGGATGCAGCAGCATACAGCGCAGACGTCCCAGAGTGCACTCTGGTGGCACGCTGAGGTAACATGCAGCGTGGCACTGCGGACGACACGGTGACATTAAAACTGACGAGTTCACAAAGAACACACAAAGAACTCAGGGAGCTGACCTAAGTTCCGTTTGACTGCTTAGAAACTTGAATTCCAGTTTTTCTTTTCTGAGTTTTATAATCAAAATAAATCAAACCTAAAAACTCTGATCCAAACCAGAAACCCAACCCATTTCTTATTTCAGAGATGTAATAAACCAGCTTCTGAATTAGTCTGAGCTGCTCTCTCCAGGGCCTCTGGACACACTTTGTTCTCAGGACAGCAGATGCAGATCTGTGGGGATGTGAGTGGATTCTCACCGTGATGCCGCACCACTCGCACCTCATCCCTGACAGAACGTCTGATGATCCACACGAACGGCGGCACACGTCACATCTGGCGGCTGACACCAGGTTTCCCTCCCTCCAGTGGTGGTGGAACATGTTCTGCTGGGAAAACGACACAAGACCTGGTCTGTGGCATGTTGGGGATGCTCAGAAAACAAATAAAAATTAAAATTAAAAATTAAAATTAAAAACAAATGTAGTTTTCAGAGTTTAGTCAGTAGTTCTGTTGGTTCAGATGAAGTAATTGTATAGGTAGTGGTACAGGTTGAGGTAGAGGAACAGGTTGAGGGTGGTACAGGTTGAGGTAGTGGTACAGGTTGAGGTAGTGGTACAGGTTGAGGTAGTGGTACAGGTTGAGGTAGAGGTACAGGTTGAGGTAGAGGTAGAGGAACAGGTTGTGGTAGAGGAACAGGTTGTGGTAGAGGAACAGGTTAAGGTAGTGGTACAGGTTAAGGTAGTGGTACAGGTTGAGGTAGTGGTACAGGTACAGGTTGTGGTAGAGGTACAGGTTGAGGTAGTGGTAGAGGTACAGGTTGAGGTAGTGGTACAGGTTGAGGTAGTGGTACAGGTTGAGGTAGAGGAACAGGTTGAGGTAGAGGAACAGGCTGTGGTAGTGGTACAGGTTGAGGTAGAGGAACAGGTTGTGGTAGAGGAACAGGCTGTGGTAGTGGTACAGGTTGAGGTAGAGGAACAGGTTGTGGTAGAGGAACAGGTTGAGGTAGTGGTACAGGTTGAGGTAGTGGTACAGGTTGAGGTAGTGGTACAGGTACCGGTTGAGGTAGTGGTAGTGGTACAGGTTGTGGTAGAGGTACAGGTTGAGGTAGTGGTAGAGGTACAGGTTGAGGTAGTGGTACAGGTTGAGGTAGTGGTACAGGTTGAGGTAGTGGTAGAGGTACAGGTTGAGGTAGTGGTACAGGTTGAGGTAGAGGAACAGGTTGAGGTAGTGGTACAGGTTGAGGGAGCGTCACTCACCTGCTGCTGATTTCCGTCCAGGTGACATTGACGACAGTCGGCGCAGCTGAAGACGGCGCAGTCGGAGTGAACATGAAGCTCACACACTGAGACACAAACACAGGTCCAGTTAAATGTTTATTCATTTCGCTGACGCTTTTATCCAAAGCAACTTACATATACACCTATAGGGCATGTAGTGATCTGTGGGGGAAACCGGAGGAAACCCATAAATGCATATAAAGAACATGCAACTCCACGCAGAAAGTCCACAGCTGGGATTCGAACCTGCGACCTTCTTGCTGTCAGACAACAGTGCTAACAACTCCGCCACCATGCAGTTAAAGACCAAAGACCTGGTTCTGATGGGCCTGAGACATGGGTCAGAACATCAAGACCAGAACTCCTGATCTGGTCCAAAAACCCTGTGCGTTCCAGTAATATGTTAAAGTGGTTCTGATCCAGTTCTCCAGACTGTCTGAAGTTCTGACAGAGTTTTGTTTTGAATATGGTAAATGGCTTGTATTTATAGAGCGCTTTCTAGTGTTGAACACTCCCCAAAGCGCTGTACAATCAGTCATTCACCCATTCACACACTGGTGGTGATAAACTACGTTGTAGTCACAGCTGCCCTCGGGCACACTGACAGAGCACCGGCGCCCTCCAAGTCCCTCTGACCACCACCAGCGGTGGTTTAGGAGGCGGGGTTGTCATGGTTGACATTTGACCAGAGTTCAGTTCTGGTACCAGAACATTTTGAGCAGTTGATCAGAACCTCTCCCAGAATAATTACAGGACTGTTTATCTCTTTTAGACCACAAAAAAACCCAGAACTGGATCAGAACCAGCTTTTCTTTCCAACCCAAATGAATCCTTCACTGAGTTTATCTCCAGGTGGTTCTGATCAGAGGATGCTGGAGACTCAAACTACAGACCATTAAACTGGTCTCACCTTCACAGCGCAGTGCCGTGATGCCCTCCGCCTGCTTCCTGCAGACGCAGCAGAACCGCTTCTTCTGACCTGCTGGACTGAAGCAGTGAGCCACCGGCACCTGGAGGGATGGCAGAGATGACACGCAGGTAAACAAACTAGGGATGTCACAGTTACCGGTGTAGCGGTATACCCCGGTAAAAATGTTGACAATAATAATTACAGTCTTGTTTAAATATATATATATTATCTTGGGCCCTGTGATGGACTGACGACCCGTCCAGGGTGTCCCCCGCCTCTCGCCCCTTGACCGCTGGAGATAGGCTCCAGCTCCCCTGCGGCCCCCTGTGGAGGATGAAGCAGGTATAGAAAGTGGATGGATAGATGGATATTGTCTCAGTGGATGACCGCATTCGCGGTGTAAGCCCCGTGAGCCTTACCAGCCACCGTCTCATCTGCTGAAGTTTCTGCACATGAGTTTAGTCATGTGCTTGTTTGTTCGCTCCACTGGTCTGATTTCAGATTTCCTCGTCTAACGTTCAATATCTGACGCTGAAGGTATTCTGAAATTCTCTCTATGATAAAATGAAGTTCTGGTGTTGAGTTGAATTCTGTTCCTGGGATGAGTTCCAATTACTTATCTAATTAAATGCTATAATCCCATTTCCTGGTGTTAGCTCCGCCCTCAGATTACCAACGTCCCTTTCAACCCATGATCTGAATGCATGGAGGCTAAAATACAAAATGGAACACCCCTTTATGACACACACACAGAAACAAATTACCAAAATCTAGAATGTCTGAGTCTGAATTCACTCACTGTGTTCATATTAGGATACGTTTGATGATGATTTATAAACTTTATAAAACTGGGACTTCCTGTTCAGCCCATTCTAAAACTACAACTTTAGTTTCATCACTTCAGAAACGTCCTCATAGGAGTGAAAACATGCAAAGGTTGAATTTAAATGGAAGTAATTAAAATGCTAATGAACTAATAATAAGAGTAGAGTGTTTTATAGGTTCAGCCCTGGAGCTACAGGCTACCGACACCGGTGGAGTGACTCACCTGCACCTGAGACGGAGACATGCAGGTGCAAACCGTCCGCAGCGTCTTCAGGCATTTCTCATGACACATGAAGTTACACACTGAGGAGGAGGAGAGAAAACGAAAAGGCTCTGAGCAAGGCACCAACACCGTCAGGGTGTAGGTTCATCTCCCAGCAGGAGCAGAGTCTGAAACCTTCATCATGAAAAATACCACGTCCCTCTGTCACCCTCTTAGTAAAATCATCTGAGAATGAAAAGTAAACCAAAACATTTTACAAAATGATGAAAAAATGTATCTGCAACAGAATGTTAGTGAAATACTGATTCTAATACAAAACACTTAACAATCAACCAGTGACTAAAACCTGATCCCTGAGTGGATCCAGTGATATTAATGTGTTTGTTCAGGAGATGAAGAGAAGTCTGATCCTCTATGAAAACCTGGTTATAAATAGAACTCCTGTTACCATGGAAACCAGCAAAGAAAACACTTTCATTCTGAAATGTTAAACTTTATCTCCTGGTAAACACGATGTCCTGTCAGAGAAGATCTCACATCAACATGATGGTCCCATTCCACCCAAACAAGCTCTAGAACTCTGTTCAGAACAGGGACCAGCTGGTTAATAAGAACCGGTCAAAACCTGCTTCACCAGAATCAAACCTAGACAATAAAAACCATCTGATGCAGAACAAACCCAGAAGAGGCCTCCTGCTCTCATTACAGCTCCTTCAACGGGACTTAATCATTTAGGAGCTGGAAGCTCAGATCTTTAGAGGAACCAGAGTTCATCCTTACTGAAGATTATGCTACTGAAGGAGGTGAATGAGGACCTGCTGGGGTCCTCCTAAAGACCTGCTGGGGTCCTCCTAAAGACCTGCTGGGGTCCTCCTAAAGACCTGTTTCTTGTCCTGACTAATTCTATCATCTGCCTTTAGGCGGACCTATAAGCACCGCCCCAGGGCAGCTGTAGTTCACCTCAACAAGAGTGTGTTCATTATTAATGGATCCTCTGAGAAGCACTTCAATAATCTATTATTATTAATACATTTAAGGTGAAACGGTGAAAGTTGACTTTGAGGTTTCATGCTTAGACCTGATTGGTTCAGAGAGCAGCAGCTTGAAGAGAGAAGCCCTGTGATTGGACCACAGCTGAAACCCCTCAATGACATCACAGCTCTGAGTTGATACAGAAGAAACATTACATAATGGAGCTTTAATAAGAGAGTGGAGCCTCTACAGCCTCTAGTGCTGCAAGGAGACAGGAGCGCCCCCCCATCCCCCCCGACACACACACCAGTCTGACCAGTAATGAACTATTTGTTTAGTGTGTGATTTCTTATGTGTGTGTGTGTGTGTGTGTGTGTGTGTGTGTGTGTGTGTGTGTGTGTGTGTGGGGGGGGGGGCTGCTGCTCCGTGCGTGTGTTTCTGTTTGTGCTCTTGTTCCAGGAGGTGTAAACTTTCTGCTTCATGCTGTAGTCAAGTAGTGATGTAGTTCCTCTGGTTGTCATGGGAACAGGAGACTGGCAGGGATGCTGTGAGTTGGATGACTGTGTCGTCTTTGTGTTTCTGTGTGTGGTGTGCGTTTGTTCTCCTGGTGAGTGAAGTTGTGACTCAGTGGGAAAAAACATGAAATGGTAAAAGACAGGAACTAGAAAAAAGGAAAGGAAAGAAAAGGAAACAAGAAAAGGGAACGAACTAGGGAACGAATAAAGGAAAGGAAAGAAACAAAGAAGGGGAATGAAAAAGGACAGAGGAGGAACTAGAGTAGGAAATAAACAAAGTAAAGAACAGATAAGAACTAGGGAAGGAAAAAGGAAAAGAAATGAATTATGTAAGGAAAGAGGAAAGGAAAAATCAAATGTTTTGTGTTTGGTCTCAAAACCTGAAGGTCCTCTCAGCAGGTCTGAGACCAGAACTGGATCAGAACAACATGTTAGTTCTCTTAGGCCTGGTCTAACACCTGGAGGTGGTCTGGTTGGTTCCATTAGGACCAGTCTAACACCTGGAGGTGGTCTGGTTGGTTCCATTAGGACTAGTCTAACACCTGGAGGTGGACCAGGTGGGTCCATTAGGACCAGTCTAACACCTGGAGGTGGTCTGGTTGGTTCCATTAGGACCAGTCTAACACCTGGAGGTGGTCTGGTTGGTTCCATTAGGACCAGTCTAACACCTGGAGGTGGTCTGGTTGGTTCCATTAGGAGCAGTCTAACACCTGGAGGTGGTCTGGTTGGTTCCATTAGGACTAGTCTAACACCTGGAGGTGATCTGGTTGGTTCCATTAGGACTAGTCTAACACCTGGAGGTGGACCAGTTGGTTCCATTAGGACTAGTCTAACACCTGGAGGTGGACCACTTGGTTCCATTAGGACTAGTCTAACACCTGGAGGTGGTCTGGTTGGTTCCATTAGGAGCAGTCTAAAACCTGGAGGTGGTCTGGTTGGTTCCATTAGGAGCAGTCTAACACCTGGAGGTGGTCTGGTTGGTTCCATTAGGAGCAGTCTAACAAATGAGGATGGACCAGTTGGTTCTATTAGGACCAGTCTAACACCTGGAGGTCGACCAAAGAGGACTGGTCTAACACCTGGAGGTGGACTGATTGCTTCTCTGAGGACTGGTCTAACACCTGGAGGCGAAGCAGTACTGGGTCTTACCTTCACACAGGAAGCCGATGAGACCCCATATGAAGTCGCTGCAGCTGTGGCAGAAGGTCGGTTTGGTCAGGGTCACCCTTCTGAAGCTGTGGCCCGGCCCAGAGCTCTGGTACCTGGGCCGTGGACCCGGTGACTGCTGCGCCCTCTTCTTCACTGTCACGGGGGTCGCTGGCCGGCAGTCTGCCGAATCAGAACCTGCCGGCCCGGCCCTGCCCGACTCGGCCATGGCCCCCGAACCCAAGCTCTTCACCCACGTCCAGAACAGCACCGGAACCGCCCGGGTCGGATCAGAGGGTCCAGGTTCGGGGGCAGGAACACCTAGCCTGTTAGCAAACACTCCCCATCCGAGGGAGAGGCATCCCACCGGGCCGAACGACGCGGCGCAGCCCGGCGGAGGGGCGCTGTGTTCGGCGGGAGACCCGGAGTTTCCGCCTCCTTCAAAGGCTAACAATCCAGCGTGGTACCGGAACCCAGCTGTGTGGGAGCAACTGGACCGGTTCTACGGTGACTGTGAGTCCGTTTGCCACTGATGGAGGCTCATTCCTCCGGCTGGAGCCAGCGATGCAGCCCGGTCCGCTTCCTGGAGGAGCCCTCCGAACCAGCTAGCTAATTATCAAAGTCTCGGAACAGTAATCCACCCAGAGCCCAGCAGGACGGCTCGCTGTGGGGCTTCGCAGCGTCCCTCCGCCCGGAGCCAGCGGCGCCGTTTGGAGGAGGTTCCCGGAGCCCCGCTCAGGAGTCCGGATGAATAAAAGATGACATATCGATCCAGGACAGAGCCTGTCCGTCTGGGGAAAGGAGGTCGAAGGGTTTCCAGTTACAGCCGGAGAAGGACACGCGACAGTGGCCGAAGGAAGCGAGACCCGCTGGTGGAGCTGGGGGTTGTTCGGTCCGCCGGAGGGGACTCTCGGTCCGGGCTCTGCTTCCTCTATGGAATATTCCTCCACTGATTCTTCTTCCGTATCTGAGTCTGTAACACTGATTTACTCCTCCTCTTCCTCTTCTTCTCCCTTCGCTTCCTTTCCTTCCTCCTCACCGGTCCCTCTGACTGAACCGTTTCCTAAAAACTAATTTCATAATTTTCTTTCTTTCTTTAGGAACTCTTACGCCGTGTTTCACCATACTTTTTCAGCCCAGACTCGTGATTTAGTTGTAAATAAAGTCGCACCACTGTGTAGAGCTCGTCTGATTGGCTCGTTTAATTGTTTAGAGAGAATCTGTGTTTAGAGAGTAAATGTTTCTAATAAAAACTCAGGCTCTTTCTGATCATTTACTGTAAAGACAAACCTCAGGGGCGGGGCATCATCACGTAGGGCGGGATTTAGCGACCCCTAGTGGTGGACGTTCAGACAACAACAGACTCACCGCTCCAGGTTTTTTATGATGCTTGACTTTAATCTTCTTTATTACTTTGATCACGTTTGTACTTAATCAGTTTTTTTTATGTATGTATATATATATATATATATGTATATATATATATATATATATATATATATATAGAGAGAGAGAGAGAGAGAGAGAGAGAGAGAGAGAGAGAGAGAGAGAGAGAGAGAGAGAGAGAGAGAGAGAGAGAGATAGATAGATAGATAGATAGATAGATAGATAGATAATTTAATTGACTTAATGAATTTATGCGCTGTACTTTTGAATTTCTGTTGTTAATTTATTTTATAAATGTATTTTACTGGGTGGCACTGACAACAAGCTTGGCCCCCTGTGCCCCCCTGCAAAGTGCTGAGTGTTTTTGAATGTGCCCCTTTAAAAAGCAGCTGCTAATAGGACCTCAGACACATTCGAAACAAACCAACCATCCATCTTCTAGAACTGCTTAGTCCTCCACTGAGGGTCTCCAGCGTCACTGGGCGAGAGGCGGGGGACAACAAACATTTTCCTAATGATTAATGACTCATCAATTAAAAACCTTGATGAAACAATTGAACATTTACGTTTAAACAGCTGAAAGCAGGGTGAGAACAAGCTGACGAGAGCAGGAGGATGATGACGTAATCAAATCACGTGGAGGTTGTGTTCGTGTGTAAAGTTGCACCGTTTGTCTGTGACCGCTAGGTGTCAGTGTGACCCAGTAAAACAGCTGTCGAGGCCAAAAAAACCCTCCAGTTACACAAACTAAAGTAGAGTAAACAAAACAAACAGTGACTGTTACTGAGATCCAACCTGTAAATAAAGACTGTTATTGGTTTATCACAACAAAGGAACATGAAACGGAGCTGAACGCTGATAAACAACAACAAGTTTGTGTTTTCCCCCAAAACTTTATTTAATATAATGCAGAATACAAAATAGAGAAATACTGTTAATACATGAGTGAGCACTTCAAATTGTAATCATTTGAACATACATGAATTAAAAAGGAATGATAGAAAAGAAAAAAATAGAATAAAAATAATAATAAAAGGATGGAAAGAAAGAAGAAGAAGGAAAAAGGTAGGGGTACTAGAGTTCAAATAAACACTTTAAACAATGTACAAGTTTCAACAGTTCTAATTGATAGAATGAAGTGTTTAGGGCATTTTCAAACAGAATATTCTTTCAAAACAAAATAAAATGTTTGTTAATCTTCTCATGAATAAAGTTACAGAGTTTTTGCCAGAACAACAAATGATCTCTGATGATTTTCTGAACAGATGATTCAGCCACTCAGAGTGCATTGTGGGTAACTGTGTTGTTTTCCACTTGTTATCCTGATACAGTTGATCTTGTTTCTACTGTTTGACCTGATTCTACCTCCGTTCCTCAGTGTTCAGTGTTGTTCTCTGTACCTGAATAGAGCTCTGGAAGGCATTTAACTTTTGATTCAATAACTATGATTGATTGATTGATTGATTGATTGATTGATTGAACTTTATTAATCCATGAGGAAGGCTCCTCTGGGGCATTTCATTTCCACCAGTAGTAGCACACTGACTGACAACAGTTTTAACAGGAATATGAGCAAAAAACTATAATTAAAGAAAAATAAGCAATATAAACAACAACAATATTTACAACAACAATATAAACAAAATAAAATGAAAAAGGATCAAATGAAGCATAGCAGCAGAATTAACACTGGATATTGATAATACGGGTAACTTCAAGCCACACTAAGTAACATTTTATAGTTTTAAATCTTTTTCTTGAGCCAGTATGAAAAGTCACTCAGCCCCCTTCCCCTTGTATCCAGACACACTTGCGACTCTCCGTTCCGATGCCCTGAAGTCTCATGAAGTCACGTATCTCGTGAGAAGCATTAACGCTTTACGTCAATCCATGATTATGTCTAACAACAAGACATCCTGGCAAGGTTGTGGCGTAATTTCACTTTGTGAATCGCCACAATGTAACATGCAACATTGTGGCATTGTTAAATGTGTTGTGACTACGTTCTTAAAACGGACCTGTGTTGTAGGGCAGGACAGACGAGCTGAAGACACAATATGAGCTAATATAAGCCTGCAGCACCGTTTTCACCTGCTGAGTAGCTGAGCTGCTCTGTACTTCTTACCTCCCGCTGCACTGCAGGCAAAGAAGCTCTCATAGAGGGTTGTAACTCGTGGTCAGCGCAGAGGCACTCAGCTGCTCTTTGGTGGTCCGGTGCGCAGGGAGAGATCTCCAGAGAGGACGCAATGAATGCACCCCACGTCAGTGACACACAGGCAACAGCACCGGCGTTGCACAGGAGATTGACTGATAATGGTCAGGACAGAACACAAAAATTTGCAAAACAGCAAGGCTGCAGAAGGAACCGCGAAAGAGCGAGGGACCACTGTATACAGAAATACGATATCTATATGCATACATATAAATATACAGTACATAAACATAAATACACACATATATATGTACATATACATAAACATATTTACACACACACACACACACACACACACACACATATATATACGGGTCCTTCTAAAAAAATCAGCATATTGTGATAAAGTTCATTATTTTCTGTAACGTACTGATAAACATTAGACTTTCATATATTTTAGATTCATTACACACAACTGAAGTAGTTGAAACCTTTTATTGTTTTAATATTGATGATTTTGGCATACAGCTCATGAAAACACAAAATTCCTATCTCAAAAAATGAGCATATTTCATCCGACCAATAAAAGAAAAGTGTTTTTAATACAAAAAAGCCAACCTTCAAATAATGATGTTCAGTTATGCACTCAGTACTTGGTGGGGAATCCTTTAGCAGAAATGACTGCTTCAATGCGGCGTGGCATGGAGGCGATCAGCCTGTGGCACTGCTGAGGTGTTATGGAGGCCCAGGATGCTTCGATAGCGGCCTTAAGCTCATCCAGGGCGTTGGGTCTGGCGTCTCTCAACTTTCTCTTCACAATATCCCACAGATTCTCTCTGGGGTCCAGGTCAGGAGAGTACCACAGTAATCCCATGGTCAGTAAACCAGTTATCAGTGGTTTTGGCGCTGTGAGCAGGTGCCAGGTCGTGCTGAAAAATGAAATCTTCATCTCCATAAAGCTTTTCAGCAGATGGAATCATGAAGTGCTCCAAAATCTCCTGATAGCTAGCTGCATTGACCCTGCTGACCCTTGATAAAACACAGTGGACCAACACCAGCAGCTGACATGGCGCCCAGACCATCACTGACTGTGGGGACTTGACACTGGACTTCAGGCAGTTTGGCTTTTCCCTCTTCCCAGTCTTCCTCCAGACTCTGGCACCTTGATTTCTGAATGACATGCAAAATTTGCTTTCATCCGAAAAAAGTACTTTGGACCACTGAGCAACAGTCCAGTGCTGCTTCTCTGTAGCCCAGGTCCGCCGCTTCTGCTGCTGTTTCTGGTTCAACAGTGGCTTGACCTGGGGAATGCGGCACCTGTAGCCCATTTCCTGCACACGCCTGTGCACGGTGGCTCTGGATGTTTCTACTCCAGACTCAGTCCACTGCTTCCGCAGGTCCCCCAAGGTCTGGAATCGGTCCTTCTCCACAATCTTCCTCAGGGTCCGGTCACCTCTTCTCGTTGTGCAGCGTTTTCTGACACACTTTTTCCTTCCCACAGACTTCCCACTGAGGTGCCTTGATACAGCACTCTGGGAACAGCCTATTCCTTCAGACATTTTTTTGTGTCTTACCCTCTTGCTTGAGGGTGTCAATGATGGCCTTCTGGACACAGTCATGTCGGCAGTCTTACCCATGATTGTAGTTTTGAGTAATGAACCTGGCTGGGAGTTTTTAAAAGCCTCAGGAATCTTTTGCAGGTGTTTTGAGTTAATTAGCTGATCCAGATGATTAGGTTCAGAGCTCGTTTAGAGGACCTTTTCATGATATGCTCATTTTTTGAGATAGGAATTTTGGGTTTTCATGAGCTGTATGCCAGAATCATCAATATTAAAACAATAAGAGGCTCCAGACTACTTCAGTTGTGTGTAATGAATCTAAAATATATGAAAGTCTAATGTTTATCAGTACATTACAGAAAATAATGAACTTTATCACAATATGCTCATTTTTTGAGAAGGACCCGTATATATATATATACACACACACAAAGCATGTAGCTATTAATTCAGACTAGCTGTTAGCTCAGACTAGCTGTTAGCTCAGAATAGCTGTTAGCTCAGACAACAGCATCTCCTATCAAAAATGTATAATCATTTGTTAACATTTTTGTCCATCTTCTATCTTGACATGTTATTGTTTTTTTCTGACATTGATTTTACTAATATTTCTGGAGATAAATAGTCCATCATGTGTTTGGACGTTGATTAGTTTTGGATTATTGGAGCAACTGTGAACTAAGGTTGGTGTCATTTTTACAGCAGTGGCCTGAGCAGGTTGTGGTTTGGTGAAACTGTCTAGAGTCCGGCGGCTAAAACCTAACTAGTCATGTTTCCTCTTCCTGTTTGGATCTTTTGATTCTCTCTGAGTTTTGCGTCTCTCTCTCTCTCTCTCCCCCTCCCCCTCTTTCTCCTCCCCCCGGCTCAGATCCCAGATCAGCCCTCCCTCCTCCTCAGTCTCGCTGCTGTCTCTCTCTCGGTCGCAGCTCCTCCCGCCGCTCTCCGGTTGTCTCGGTCAACCTGTCCCCTCCATCCTTCCCTCCACCGCCACCCCCCTCGGTGCGGACATGCTCCCGGGGGTCCGGAGATGAGGCTCCGAAATGTCTCATTCCTGACGGTGTTGTTGTTCGGGCTGAGCGGGCTGGTCTCCCTGTCCTGGTACACCGCCTTCAGCAGCTCCAGAGGTAGGACCCGGCGTGTGTGTGTGTGTGTGTGTGTGCGCGCGTGTTCGCGGGATTGGAGGTGATGTGTTGATGCGCGGCTGGAGGTAAAAGGAAGCGTTCGCTTGTGGTGCATCCGATCCCTGCTCTGTGTGTGTGTGCGCGCGCGTGTATGTGCGTGTGTGATGCTGGTGGTCGCTCGGTTTGCGATGCATCAGGAGGAGGAGGAAGGTTTCTTCTTGTTGCTCCTTTGAGTTTCTGTTCCTGTGAAGGTGATTCAGGGAGCGCTTGGTTTAGCATCCAGGATGGGCCTGCTGGAGGGGCTGGGTTAGGATCGATCAATAAAACTTTATTAATCCACAATCAAGGACAGGTAGGAATGTGGCAGCAACAAGGTGTTTCCTAGCTTCAGAAGAAAACCAGGACCTGGTCCTGGAGAAGAACTAAAGCCTTCATTTAGGTTTCTTTAAAAATTGCTTATAATAAAGGATTTGATTATTTTTTTTATTCTTTATTTATTTGACAGGGGCATTGCTGTTCAGCATAGTATGCAACTGATGCGACGCATTTAGAGCGTATAGCTTTTCGCTCATTTTCAGCTCCCATCCCTGGATGGGTTTTGCTACCTAATATTATAAAATCAACAATAAAACACCAATGTATGATTCCAAGATATTAATAGTGTGATATGGACTCAGTACAGGAGCCTTGAGGTTTGTTTGGTCCAAGAAGAACCAGCTGGAGATCACAGGTGAGACTGAAAAACATCATCAGATCAAACACCAAAGCTACAGTCTCATCCCAACAATAAACAACCATATCGTCAGCGTACAGGAGTACACAGGCGGCCATGTTTCTAACTAAGCCGTCGATATGAATAGTAAACAGAGTGGGTGCTAAATCTGAGCCTTGTGGTGCACCATCAGTGGGCACCTTGCTCCTGACAGCAGGTAGTTAAAAAACCAAAGTAGTACGGTAATTTCACAGAACCAGTTTAAACTAGGGCCGTTGGATATTATCGGTCTACCAATAATATTGACATTAAAATGTAATATCGGTATCAGTTTTTGTAATGACACACACAACCTTTACATACCGTGCACATATTACACATCAAACTGTTCGGCTTCTTCTCCTCTCTCCCAAAATGTCAGAATATAACTAATCTGATGTTTAGTTTAGGAGATGTTTTTATTTATTTGGCACACCTTGCATTAAATCCAGTGGCTTCAGCATTTCCCAGCCAACCTTGAATGCAACATCTATCAGTGTACACTTGATGACATCATCAAACCACATCATTACTTGCAGCATAACATGTAGCATGTAAGAGGAAACGCCTGTAAGAGGAAACGCTGACCTGTCTTTGGTTTGAATATATCTCAAAGTGTCTCCAGACAATAAAGTTGCTGTTTGTATTGACTGTAAAGGGGAGGTTATGGAGGAGGAATCAAGATGTCTCTTTTTTTGAAGAGGAATTGAAGCAGTTGTTCTATTTTGCACTGATAATATTTAAAGTTTAAGTATGTATGATAGGAGGTGAGATGTTGGTTACCTAAAATGATTTTGTTTGTCTTTTTTTTAATGAGGGGAAACACGCTTATATCGTATCAGCTTATATATATCAGTTTATATCGTATCGATTTATATCGTATCAGCTTATATCGTATCGGTTTATATCGTATCAGTTTATATCGTATCGATTTATATCGTATCAGCTTATATCGTATCAGTTTATATCGTATCAGTTTATATCGTATCAGCTTATATCGTATCAGTTTATATCGTATCGGTTTATATCGTATCGATTTATATCGTAGCAGTTTATATCGTATCGATTTATATCGTATCAGCTTATATCGTATCAGTTTATATCGTATCAGTTTATATCGTATCGGTTTATATCGTATCAGTTTATATCGTATCGATTTATATCGTATCAGCTTATATCGTATCAGTTTATATCGTATCAGTTTATATCGTATCGGTTTATATCGTATCAGTTTATATCGTATCGATTTATATCGTATCAGCTTATATCGTATCAGTTTATATCGTATCAGTTTATATCGTATCGGTTTATATCGTATCAGTTTATATCGTATCGATTTATATCGTATCAGCTTATATCGTATCAGTTTATATCGTATCAGTTTATATCGTATCGGTTTATATCGTATCAGTTTATATCGTATCGATTTATATCGTATCAGCTTATATCGTATCAGTTTATATCGTATCAGTTTATATCGTATCGGTTTATATCGTATCAGTTTATATCGTATCGATTTATATCGTATCAGCTTATATCGTATCAGTTTATATCGTATCAGTTTATATCGTATCGGTTTATATCGTATCAGTTTATATCGTATCGATTTATATCGTATCAGCTTATATCGTATCAGTTTATATCGTATCAGTTTATATCGTATCGGTTTATATCGTATCAGTTTATATCGTATCGAGTTATATCGTATCAGTTTATATCGTATCGGTTTATATCGTATCAGCTTATATCGTATCGGTTTATATCATATCAGTTTATATCGTTATCGGAAATTAAGAGTTAGACAATATCGGATATCGATATCGAGCATCCCAAGTTTAAACTGGTCTACAGACTCATTAGTCTGGTTCTCATTGATCCCTTTTGTTTAGGAGATTTTCCAGGACTTTAGCTAAATAATACAAATTCTAAATGGACCTGTTGTTATTTAGTCCTGGATCTGGTTCTGGTCCTGGTTCTGTTCTTGGTCCAGGTTTTGATCCTAGTTCTTCTGGTCCTGGTCCTGATCCTGAATCTGGTTCTGGTCCTGGTTCTGTTCTTGGTCCAGGTTTTGATCCTGGTCCTGGTTCTTGCTAGCTGTGTGTTAGAGACTCAGAGGACTGTGATCTGGAAAAGCTGCTCTTGGTTCTGTTTTTTTTCCCAGCATGCCGCGGTGCAGCTGTTGTGGAGCAGCTGACTGACCTAAAAGGGGGCGTTTGGTTTGTGACACTTGTCCTCCAGCTGGTTTTAAACACCATGAGGTTACATTTTTTTCTGTGCTGTCTTCGTGTGCTAAATGTTTAAAACTAATCCAAGCCTTCAGACTCTGGTGCACGAGTTCTGTGCACGAGTTCTGTGCACGAGTTCAGTGCACGAGTTCTGTGCACGAGTTCAGTGCACGAGTTCAGTGCACGAGTTCTGTGCACGAGACTCGTGCACCAGAGTCTGCGAGTGGACTCCTGACTATCGCAGGGATCAGATCGACTTTCTGCAAAGTCTGAATGAACAGCAGCTGTTCTTCTGGTGGAATGATGAGAACGCTGGCTGGACCGGAGTCTCTGAACGCAGCGCAGACTCAGGTCTGTTCACCTGGAGTCAGGAGGTTAGGGTCAAAGGTCAGCTAATCTGATTGATTTAGCAAAACGTCACTGAATTCAATAAAATCACACACATGCACGCAATCAATCAAACACACACACACACACACACTAAAGGCTGCTTCAGTTTCAGCTCAGACAAAAAACAGAATCAGACAATGTGTGTGTCTCTTTGTGTGTGTCTCTTTGTGTGTGTGTGTTAATTTGTATTATTTCTAATTTGTGTAACTAAATCTGACGTGTTATATTCACTAAGGGTAAATACATTTCCCATCTGAACATCTAGACTGATGGACGCTGCCTTCAAGTGGTGTTGGAAATGTAAACCACGGAGCTGCTCCCTGCGTCTAAATGAGACCAAACAGTCGGGCTGAAGCAGAAGCTCTGAGTTCAGAGTCCTGCTCCGCTTACAGCCACGGATCGTCTTTAGGACCACACCGTCTCCATTTAGACCAAAGGCTGTTTCAACCCAGGAATGGAGCTCCAAAGACTTTAGGTCCAGTTTGTAGTCAAAGGGGTGGGCGTGGCCTGAGTGGTGGGCGTGGTCTGAGAGGTGACTGTTTGAAATTTAATCATAGAAAATCACTCAAATAATGAAGTGTTTGACCTGCAATGAAGGAATAAATGTGTTTATGATGGTTCAGCTGTGTGTGTGTGTGTGTGTGTGTGTGTGTGTGTGTGTGTGTGTGTGTGTTGAACACGAAAACAGAAGACACACACACACAGAGTGATGTCGTGAACAGAAACAACACAACAGACGGCTCATAGCGATCAGATGACGCATCGGCCCTTTTCAGCCTGGAAGTGAACATGCTCAGCCTTGTCCTGCTGTCATGCGCGCGCACACACACACACACACACACACACACACACACACACACACACACACA
>SSNR01000254.1:772729-782125 GCA_006937965.1 Callopanchax toddi | reverse complement strand
CACACACACACACACACACACACACACACACACACACACACACACACACACACACACACACAGCCTGGCGTTGTTCAGGTCTGAATACCTCGGGTTTTTCTTTCCTCTGAGACGTTTTGTTTCTGCTCTAAACTAATTCACAACGCCTGCTAACCTCTTATCAGTGTGTGTGTGTGTGTGTGTGTGTGGGAAGACAAGCTGTAACATGATCAGTAACCTATAGAAGAGTTTAGTTCATTTCATGTAAAAATGGAAACAAACTGAAAACTGGATTCAATTTGAACACTTTCAGAGACCCACTAGAACCCATCAGAACCCACTGGAACCCTGGTTCTGTTAGGAGGCACCAGGTGAGGGTCTTGCACTAGTTCACTACAGTGTTCACTACCTAGTCCCCTATGTAGAGGACAGGGAACAGCCTCGTGTTTTACGTTTCCTACAGCACCTGAACGCACCTGTCTATTTTTCAGGTGGGTGTCTCATAAATCAATGGGGTCAGGGGTCACCTGATTCTGAGCTGATGAACAGCATCATGGGGAATGTAGTTCCTTCATCGGTCTCTGATGTTCTGTTTAATTCCTCAGTAGTGATCAGTGGTGACACGTTTTCACTGACACCAGCATGGAGCTGCAGCTGCACCACCTTCAAGTCCAGCTGCTCCACGCTGCAGTGGTTGAAACCAGTCTGGACTTTTACTTTGGGATTTCTCCTTTCCTGTTTCGTCTGAACATCAGTGCTTTTGTTTACTCCTCCTCCTCGTTCCCCTCATTCCCCTCCTGCTCCTCCTGCTCCTCCTGTTCATCCTGCTCCTTCTGTTCCTCCTCATCCTCCTCCTCCTGTCCTCAGTACAGTAACACAATCTTTGACAGTTGAGTCAATATGAGGAAAACTGAGAGTGTGTGTGTGTGTGTGTGTGTGTGTGTGTGTGTAATGTGAGCTTCAGATTAACTTTGTGATTCTTGTTACTGAAGCTGCAGCTTGACGTGTCAGTAACACTGTTAGTGTGTGATGGTGTGTGTGTGTGTGTGTGTGTGAGATCACTTTACACATTATTAATAAATAATGTTTTATGTTTATTCAGTCAGTTTTAAAGTAGTTAAATCAAATTTTAGAGAACCAAGTTAAAGCTGAAAGTTTTCATCATGAAGTGAAAACCATCAGGAAGCTGATCAGGAACCAGTAAAGATCCAGAGAGTCAGAACCAACTTCATGGTCAAAATATCAAAATGTCTGACGACCTTTAACCCTCAACCCCCACATCAGGAAAACATCTAGACAATTCTTCATTAGGACGGTATAAAGGTAATAATAATAATAATAATAATAATAATAATAATAATAATAATAATCAAACAAATCATCCTATTTTGCATAATTTAAAACTCGAATTATTAATTTATTAGTTTTTTTATGTTAATGGGAATGAATTTTACGTATTTGATTGTGTATTCATTTATTTATTTACTTTCATTTTGTTTATCTAAAAATGTTTGAAATAATTAAATATTATTAAAGGTAATGGTCTTTGACTTCTTATTCAAACAGTTTTTTAAATTGTATTTTATTTATTTTAGTCATTAAAGGGACTTTCAGTCTGACCAGATGTTCTTCAAACTAGGGATTCAAACAGTAGCGGCTGGTGACATTTTTTTTTTGGTGGGGCGCATTTTTGCAAGTCAGTTTTCAGATGTGCAAAAAGAAATCACATATCACCACTAGGGCAGGGAATGAAGCAAAATATTTTCATCTGACTGAAAATTTTGCTGGTAAAAATCCCTACCACCAGTTCTCTAGAAATGTGGAGCTGTTAGGTCTAATTCTACACATCAAACAGTAAAGAAATCATAAAGTCTTCATGATAATATCAATATAATCAGATACAAATAAACATAAAAAACAACCACAATGTGGTCACAACAGAAGTTGTAAGAGTTTCAAGGTAAAAACAACCTGACCTACACAAGGTCAGAAACACAACTTAATATTCACAATTATCTTTCTACTGTCACCACAAACAAATAAATCCAACTCTAACTAACACAGTCAGATAATTAATGTTACAATTCAGCCAACAACCACTAACCAAGCAAGTCATGACAATTAGCTCAACTAATGAAGTGAATTAACAACAAAATAAAGTCAAATCCACTGATAAGTCCATCAAAATAAACTACAGTTACGATTTTAGACTACTCACAAAACTCCCATAGAGCGCCAGGCGTTTTAAGGAAAAGTAACAAAAAACTCCTCAAAACTACATGAACCACAGTATTCAATCAACAGTTTAAGTGTTCCTCTAACATTCGGCCACAACTATAACAAAGACATTTCACTATTTAATGAATAAAATCAGTCATCAGGACTTAGAGCAGCTAACCCTAGCCATTAGCTCATAGGCGTTTTGAATGGAGGAACTCTGTGACGCATAAAAGAAAAGAAACAAGCAAACCAAAACGATTCACCGTCGAGTTGATTAAGTCAGGACACATGGAATCAATCGGCTGGGTTGTCACAAGCTGCCAAGAAGGATTCTTTGAATAAATATCCATTTTGTTTCCTCCATGATAACTCTACGAGCTACTTAGAGCTTCCAGGTCAACATCCTGACCTGAGCCGAGACTCCGGTCTTCTGCGCATGCTTCAGGAGCCACAAGGCTCTCCTATACTTTGTATTGAAGGCGGTTCCAGTGTGCATGCACCAGTTATAGCGTAGGTCTATGGTAAAGATTTGTGTGTCCGAAGCATGCGCAGAAGACCCCAAAGAAACAGGAAGTACATCACACTGCCTTTCAGTCGTATTAAAAAAAGTGAGAGAACAGTTTAAAACTACACCATGCAGATTATACACAGTACTTATAGTATGTACAGATAGATCATGTAGTTTAATTTTCATGGTTATTTTAAAACTATTTTGTGATTCCAATTTTCTTCTACTTCCTCCTCCTGTGAGACTGGTGGGGCAGCGCCCCCTATTGACAGGTCGCCACTGGATCCAGGCCTTCTAGCTCTATTGGTGGATTGGTAAAACTAACTGATACTGGATCTGATATAATTTGCTTCACTTTATCTTCATTATGATCAGAGAAATAATGTGGCAACCTACTTTACACTGTAACTCACAAATTACAAATGTTGGACCATTTTGATGGCTTTCTGGTCCAAGTTATATTATGTTTGAGGTTTATTATTTCTGATATTACAATATGTTAGTGCATTAGTATCGGTGGATATCTGGTATTGACTGATCCACAAAGCCCAAATATCGTGATCGGTACTGGGACTGAAGAAGCTGAATCGGTGCATCTCCAGTTCAAACCAGGACCCTTTGCTGTGTTTCACAGTTTATTGGAGAGGCTGATGATTTTCACTCTTTTTCTGACTGAACGGCTGATTTTTTTATTTTGGTTTATTTTACAGCCCCAGATCAAAGGAGAACGTCTGTTTTGAAATCAGACGTTAACGAATCAGAGGAGAGACGTCTCTGAGTCACACTTCTATTAAAGCAGAATGTTTTTAACGTCTCTGAACTTTCCTCTCTGATCCGGATCCCATCCGTTGTGAGGATCAGAGCTCTGGGATCAGTCCTGATCAGCTGATCTGATTACAGAAACAGGAAGTGTTCCATTTCTGTGACTCCCCCGTTGATCTCGCGCACTCCCCTGTAGGTTTGAGGACTCACAGCTGGTTCTGAATCCAGCAGCGTTCGATTTTCCTCTTCAGGTTCAGACGTTTAAACCCAGTTCGCTCTGGAGTTGAACTCTGACCTGATCCGACGAATTCCGACCTCCCAGACATGGAGAAGATCTCAAACAACCAGGAAGTGAATCAGTTAGTGTGAACCCGTCAGTTCACCTGGAGGGAGTTATCAGTCTGATAGGAAATAAAGTCTGGAAAATAAAAACATCAGATGCTTCCTGATTGGACGATTCAGGATCAGAGTCAGAATCGGGTTCAGAATCTGGATCAGGTTCAGGATGGTTCCACGGGGATCTCATCTTGTAGTTTGTTTTCTTTACAGTGTTATTTAGTCATGAGTTTTGTTGCTGGTAATGTGTTAACTGTGTGATATGAGCGCTAACGTGGGTGTGTGTGTTTCCTGACGGGCCAAGACGCTGTGAAGGGAGCTGATGAATATTTGATGTGCGTTCCTGCAGGTCGGGTTGCACTCAGACTCACAGCAGCGACCTGGTCTTGGAGCTTCAGACTGAAAGCTTTCAGTTTCTGTCTGATTTAAATCAACAAGCACCTGGTTGTGTTTCCACTCCGACACGCACATCAGCTGTTTTACACCGTTTCTCCTGTTAAACAAAAACCGGGGTCTGAGTAATAAAATCTGTTAAAGTCCCACCAGCTTCAACAGAAAACCTGTAAAAGTGAGTCCTAAAGGTGTGGGGGGTCAGCTGCTGTGTCAGGAGATCAGACGTTTCACAGTCACAGCTCACACACAGCAGGGTCTTCAAGAATCCACTCCATGTTTTCATGTTTGACCCAGCAGGTCTGATCATTCTGGACCTGACAGCTGAGACCTGCTAGCCTAGTAAACTAGTCGGTTTTGCTCTATGTAGGATAGGATGGGTTGTCAGGCTGGAAACCTGCTGGTTGATTAATGAACTTGTTTTGATCCGTTCAAGATGCTCAGGAGTTTTTATTTATTACTTTATTTAGTTTATAAAGGAGTTTTTGTGCTGTCCTTTATCTTCAGTTTCATTTTAATTTCAGTAAACTTTTATATATTTTTAAAATTTTTTTAATTCAAAGAACCTGAGTGAAAAGCTAGATCAAAAACTCCTTCAGACCTTCAGAAGTCCTGTGTTGAACAGAGAAACGTGGACCGGATCAGGACTTTGGTGTGGTTCTGGGGGGTGTTCTGGATGTTAGAAAAATGTGGACTGGATCAGGACTTTGGAGTGGTTCTGGATATTAGAGGAATGTGGACCGGATCAGAACTTTGGAGTGGTTCTGGATGAGAAATGTGGACCGGATCAGGACTTTGGAGTGGTTCTGGATATTAGAGGAATGTGGACCGGATCAGAACTTTGGAGTGGTTCTGGATATTAGAGAAATGTGGACTGGATCAGGACTTTGGAGTGGTTCTGGATATTAGAGAAATGTGGACCGGATCAGGACTTTGAAGCAGTTCTGGATGTTAGAGAATTGTGGACTGGATCAGGACTTTTGAGTGGTTCTGGATATTAGAGGAATGTGGACCGGATCAGGACTTTGGAGCAGTTTTTGATGTGGTTCTGGATGTTAGAGGAATGTGGACTGGATCAAAACTTTTGAGTGGTTATGGATATTAGAGGAATGTGGACCGGATCAGGACTTTGGAGCAGATTTTGATGTGGTTCTGGATGTTAGAGAAATGTGGACCGGATCAGGACTTTGGAGCAGTCCTGGTGTTTCTCTCCGTGTGGTGAACCGTCTGAGGGGGTTTTATCAGGACATCATGTGACGGAGTGCCTCTGGGTGATTTCATATTTTGGGACGGGACCTTCTCTTGTTCTGGCTGCCTTTTAAAGACAAGTGGTCTTTTATGTTGGAGCTCAGAGCCTCAGAACATGAATGTGTATTTTTTGAGATTTGAGACGCTGCTGTGGATCTGTTTCCTGTAGAACACCAGGTCTGATCGTTCTCTTTGGTTCTCACAGCAACAAACGGCTCTAAAATAGGAAGCAGGCAGCAGGATGGTTCAACAGTTATCAGTTAAAAAACACATCATCCTAGGAGGTCTTAGGTTTATTTAAGATCCTGAGTCCCTTTAGGAGATCCTGAGTCCCTTTAGGAGATCCTGAGTCCCTTTAGGAGATCCTGAGTTTGTTTAGGAGATCTTCCATTTGCCAGACAGCTGCTCTACCAGTACCTACTGACCTACTGTAGACACTGCCCCAATCCAAAATCTGTTGATCAAACTGTCTCTCGTCTCGTCTTCTTCCGCTTATCCGGGTCCGGGTCGCGGGGGCAGCGTCCCAATTAGGGAGTCCCAGACGATCTTCTCCCCAGCCACTTCTACCAGCTCCTCCGGCAGGATCCCAAGGCGCTCCAGGGCCAAACCAGAGATATATTTTCTCCAGCGTGTCCTGGGTCGACCCGGGGGCCTCCTGCCGGCAGGACATGCCTGAAACACCTCCCTGGGGAGGCGTCCAGGGGGCATCCTAACAAGATGCCCGAACCACCTCAACTGGCTCCTTTCGACATGGAGGAGCAGCGGTTCTACTCCGAGTCTCTCCCGAGTGTGAAGCGGCTGGGATGAGGATCAGCACCTCCAAGTCTGAGTCCATGGTTCTCGGTCGGAAAAGGGTGGCTTGCCAACTCCAGGTCGGGAGAGAGGTCCTGCCTCAAGTGGAGGAGTTCAAGTATCTCGGGGTCTTGTTCACGAGTGAGGGAAGGAGGGAGCGGGAGATCGACAGGCAGATTGGGGCAGCGTCTGCAGTGATGCGGACGCTGAACCGGTCTGTTGTGGTGAAGAAGGAGCTGAGCCAGAAAGCAAGGCTCTTGATTTACCGGTCGATCTACCTCCCAATCCTCACCTATGGTCATGAGCTTTGGGTAATGACCGAAAGAACGAGATTTTGGATACAAGTGACCGAAATGAGTTCATAATCTTTATGGACAGGATTTCTAGGAGCAGCCGTGGTGTGGAGGGTGTTGAGTTTGGTGACAGGAGAATCTCATCTCTGCTTTTTGCGGATGATGTGGTCCTCCTAGCTTCATCAGGCTCTGACCTACAGCTCTTGCTGGGGAGGTTCGCAGCCGAGTGTGAAGCGGCTGATCAAAGTGTAGTTTTGAAATTAGTCTTTTAAAATCTAAAACAGGAAGAAGTAAACGCAGGTCCTAATAAACAGTCCACTGAGCTCTCTGTGTGTCACACGACACTCTTTATTTTGACGCTCTTATTTTGACGAGCTGCATTGCAGATTTCCAGGTGTCTCGGCTCAGGAGGACCAGAGGCTTTCCTGACTCAACAGGTGGAACATCACGTAGCCAATCAGAATCGTGATCCAAAAGAACTGCCTTTCTCTGCTAGAGACCTGATTGGTTGACTGAATGTGTGGGCGGAGCATCCACTAAGAACTGATCCAATATCCTGAAGCTTCCAGAGACTCATTAGAGTCGGAATAAAGGGGATGAATAAAAACCGACAGGCAGAAAACCTGGAAACGGTCAACTTCCTCTCACACAGCGAGCCATCTGCCCACCGCAAACACTGCGTGTGTGTGTGTGTGTGTGTGTGTGTGTGTGTGTGTGTGTGTGTGTGTGTGTGTGTGTGTTTGTGTACAGTAAATGAGTGAGTGTTGCTGCTCATATGAGGTTCACTTTCATCAGATCAGCTGAGTTAACCTGAAGTCAGCTTGAGTCACATGACTTCATATCTACACACACACACACACACACACGCGCGCGCACACACACACACGCACGCACGCACGCACGCACACACACACACACGCGCACGCACGCACGCACACACACACACACACACACACACACTTTTGCTCATCAGCCCAGCCCGCTGTAGTAAACCTGGAGTTCAGTTTGAAGCTTCGATTCTCGTTAAATCACCTCTCTCCTGTTTCTTCCACTTGAGAAACGTCTCAAAACGTCATTAAATAGTTTCAGCTGAAGACCTGGAGAAAATGATCCATGTTTTTGTGCGTTCACGTCTAGACTACTGAACAAATCCTCCCCCTCAGGCCTTCAGCCAATCAGAATGCAGCAGCCAGACTCTGTAGGTAGACTACAGTGATCTCTGAAGGGCCAGACTCCAAACCTAACCACCTATCTCAGCTTCTATCTCCACACACTGTCTAATGTAACCTTTGATCCACAGCTCAAAACCTGCTGGCTGTTCCTCACACCAAACTAAAAACTAAAGGGGACAGGGTCTTTCAGTCTCTGGCTCCCAGACTGTGGACCAGACTGCCTCTGAAACTCAGTCTATCTGACACTGTGGGAGTTTTCAAAAACCACCTGAAAACTCACCTTTTGAACCAGACTCTCCCTCATGGACCACGTAGATAGACTGTTTAGACTTTAGTCTTTGCTCTTGATTTTTACTGATGTGTTTTACTGGTTTATAATGTTGACCCATCTACCCACTCTGTGACGTACCTGTCTGTGAAAGGTGCTGCCTCTAAAAATAGACTTTATCTACTTACACACCTGTTCTGAGATCAGCTGTGTGTGATTTAGATCAAGAGACGCTATAGAAATAAAACAAACCAGATGTGGAGGGTTTCAGTTTCAAACCATTTCTCACTGAATGAAGTTTTATGTTGGACCAAAAGTCCAACTCCTGATCCGGTCCAGAACTCCTGATCCGGTCCAGAACTCCTGATCTGATCAACAACTCCTGATCCAGCCCAGAACCCCTGATCCGGTTCAGAACTCCTGATCCAGCCCAGAACCCCTGATCCGGTTCAGAACTCCTGATCCAGCCCAGAACCCCTGATCCGGTTCAGAACTCCTGATCCAGCCCAGAACCCCTGATCCGGTTCAGAACTCCTGATCCGGTCTAGAACTCTAAAAAACAAATAAAGCTGAATAAATCCCAGATAATAAATTAGTTTTAGCTTTTTAATAATTAAATCAGCTCGAAATGAAAACACATTTAAACAAATCAAATTATTACAACAAAAATATCCAAGATCGTTTTAATTTTATTTTAGAGGCTTAAAACAGATTTTGAAGCTAAAAGCTTTCTTTAGTTAACAGGATGAAGTTTCTGGATCAGGAGGAAACCCGAGAACTCAGGAGGTCAAAGTTCATCAGGGAGCAGAGAAACCTGAGGATGGTCTGAGTCCTGGATGTTCTGGTTAACCCGATGTGGCCCCTTAGCCCCCAAAGACGCCTTTGTGTGCTAAGATTCCCACAGAAATCCCACAAAGAAGGGAGCTGCTACCAGCCCCGCCTCCCAGACCGGGATGCCCTCTCAGACTGGTCCAGGGTCCAGATGGGTCCAGTTGGGTCATCTAAAGAACTCAAAGATGGTCAGAAACCAGATGAAAGTTCAGCATGTTTAAAAGACAGTTCTGTTTCCAGACCCACCCGAACCCAAGCAGAACCTCTCAGACCTCCTGATCTCACGTCCAACCAGTGTTTGAAATTCAAACAACCAGGAACTGAATGTCCTCATGGACCAGGATCCTCTAGAACCCAGAAGACTCATCAGAACCTCCTTCAGACCCATCTGGACCTTGTTCAGAACCCTGAGTAACCTGTCTGAGTGAGTCTGGAACCAAACCACCTCCCCCCAATCCCCAGGGAGGAAGCTGATTGGTTTACACAGATAAACATCTTGTTGCCATGCCAACAAGGGGAGGGCTTTCTGTCAGGCGTCTGTTCCCACGGTAACAAAAGCCTGTATACTCCGTTGCCCCCCAATTCAAGGAGATAGAA
>SSNR01000254.1:762729-770229 GCA_006937965.1 Callopanchax toddi | reverse complement strand
ATCCCCCCTAGTTCTGGTTCTGTCTAACGTTTTTCCAGGATTAAAGGTCAGAATCGACCAGAGGAGTTTCAGGCCTAAAGCCAGGAGAGAAAGGTGTTCCGTCGGACCAGACTATTAACTGGATTACATGATACTGCAATCGGATTTCAGCTGTGCAGGAAGTGTCTAACATCTGGAGACGGGTGGCTGTGAAGGTGTCTGAATGACAGAGTAGACCCCCCCCCCCCACACACACACACACACACACACACTCTCAAAGCTGCAGGAAAACACACTGCTGCCTTGTTCAAAGAGAAGTGATACTTGAGATGAATGATGTGAGAACAAAACACTCAGTGTTGAGACCAACACACACACACACACTTTGTGAGGACTCCTGATCCAGTCCAGACGTTCTGAAGGTTTTTCTCTGATTCAAACAGCTGTTAGCTGGATGTGGTTCTTCTGCAGCCAGATGGGTGACCTTCCAGGTTCTGGATCAGGTCTTTGTTAGATCTGTTCTGATTCTTAAAGACTTTTGGACTCTGTTCGTCTGCTGGAGGGGTTGTTGTTTAGGTCTTGTTGTTGTTGTTTTTGTTTGGATGTTTCCTCTGAAGTCCTCTGCTCTTTACAGACGGTTTTACTCCACTAACAGTTTCAGTTTTAGTCTCAAACTCTACAGGAGCAGCACAGAGACGCTTTCACAAACAGAGATTCTAGTGAAGCTTTAAATAATCCACATTAAAACAACAGCTCCAGGTTGTAGTCTGAGCCCAAATCCCACCTGAGGCCCAGACTCGGTGCAGTCAGAGGAAGCTGAAGCTTTGTTCCATGAATTAGTCCAGTTTCAATCTAAATATTAACAAATGAATTTAACCTGGTAAACCTGCACTCAAAGCTCTGTGATGCTGATTTTATGTTTTTGACTCTCATGTGAGCGTCCACACAAAAAGCTTCTTATTCCTAAAAAAAAAAAAAAACCTCTCAAAGTGCAAAACGGATTCTTTTTCTCTAAATTGAATTCAGAGTCGCTCACAGTGAAAAGTCTGTTCAGCTTTTCTGGAAAACTCCTCAGGCGGAGAATTTCCAGCCGTCTCATCGAGTCCCATCAAAGAGCTCAGTGTTGCTTCAGCAAACAGAAAATCAAACCGCCGTTTGGTCTGAGAACGTTTGGATTCAGAATAATCAGTCAGTCGGATAAACGGCACAAAAAACTACACGTCGACTCTAAGGAGTTCACTGTGTTTAGAGACGAGTGTCTGATTTTAAATAATTAGATTTAGTTTCAGTTTCTGATTCATATGAATAAAATGAATCATCTTTATTTATAAAACATCGTCCTGAGATCATTCCTGGACAGAAGAGACATCCAGAGATTAGACGGGGATCATATTATTGTTAAGAGTTCATTTACGGATGGACCCTGGAGCGCACACAGACAACAGAGGAACTGGAAGATAAGTGTAAAAGGTGAATTTATTATTTTGTACTGCTGGTGCTGGAGGTGTGGACCTTAGGAGGTCCTAGCGTCCCGGGCGGAACCGTACGCCACCTCATGTGAGCGGAGTGAGGAGCGAGTGTAGGAGCAGGCGACCGGAAGGGAGACAGGCAGGCAGGCAGGCAGGAGGGGATGATGATGATGATGGTGACCGGTCGTAGTGTAGCCAGGGGAAGCAGAGGGAACGGAGGCTGGTGGTGAACGGCAGGGTAATCCAGGAGAGACGGAGACTGAGGAAGGAGCTGGAGATCCAGACGAAGGGACGACAGGCCAGAACGAAGCAAGAGAACAGGAACTGAGAGGGGAGACTGTAGGAGGGATAAACAGGATTAACTACAACACTGAGGAGATCTAGATTAAAAGGGCCATAGTTACCACGGGGAAGTGGACACAATGAACTGGCGCTCATCTTCTGGACGACTGGTGGTTTTATGCTGAGTAGATTGCTTGAGTGGCTGCAGCTGGAGGTGATCAATGGAGCTGAGGGTGACGAGGGAGGAGATCCTGCTGATAGGGAGGAGGAGGTGTGCCCGCTGGAGCTCAGGATATGACAATTTTAAACCCTTTGATGAACTGCAGCACATTTTTGTGTTGTAGAATTTTCAGTTTTAGCATGTATAACGTTGATAGTTTTTGCAAATTGTTTGCCTTTTGTAACAATGTGATCTAAAATACTAATGTTAACGTCACTAAAATAAAAAATGTTCCCATAGAACTACATAGAAACTCACAAGATCCCATAGAAACCCATAAGATCCCATAGAAACTCATAAGATCCCATAGAAACTCATAAGATCCCATGGAAACCCATACGATCCCATAGAAACCCATAAGATCCCATAGAAACCCATAAGATCCCATAGAAACCCATAAGATCCCATAGAAACCCATAAGATCCTATAGAAACCCATACGATCCCATAGAAACCCATAAGATCCCATAGAAACCCATAAGATCCCATAGAAACCCATAAGAGCCCATAGAAACCCATAAGATCCTATAGAAACCCATAAGAGCCCATAGATACCCATAAGAGCCCATAGAAACCATAAGATCCTATAGAAAGCCATACGATCCCATAGAAACCCATACGATCCCATAGAAAACCATAAGATCCCATAGAAACCCATAAGATCCCATAGAAACCTATAAGAGCCCATAGAAACCCATAAGAGCCCATAGAAACCCATAAGAGCCCTTAGAAACCCATAAGAGCCCATAGAAACCCATACGATCCCATAGAAACCCATACGATCCCATAGAAACCCATAAGAGCCCATAGAAACTCATAAGATCCCATAGAAACCCATAAGATCCCATAGAAAACCATACGATCCCATAGAAACCCTTAAGATCCCATAGAAACCCATAAGATCCCATAGAAACCCATAAGATCCCATAGAAACCCATAAGATCCTATATAAACTCATAAGATCCCATAGAAACTCATAAGATCCCATAGAAACCCATAAGATCCCATAGAAACCCATAAGATCCCATAGAAACCCATAAGATCCTATAGAAACCCATACGATCCCATAGAAACCCTTAAGATCCCATAGAAACCCATAAGATCCCATAGAAACCCATAAGATCCCATAGAAACCCATAAGATCCCATAGAAACCCATAAGATCCCATAGAAACCCATACGATCCCATAGAAACCCATACGATCCCATAGAAACTCATACGATCCCATAGAAACTCATAAGATCCCATAGAAGCCCATACGATCCCATAGAAACCCATACGATCCCATAGAAACCCATACGATCCCATAGAGACCCATAAGAGCCCATAGAAACCATACGATCCCATAGAAACCCATACGATCCCATAGAAACCCATAAGAGCCCATAGAAACTCATAAGATCCCATAGAAACTCATAAGATCCCATAGAAACCCATGCGATCCCATAGAAACTCATACGATCCCATAGAAACCCATACGATCCCATAGAAACCCATACGATCCCATAGAAACCCATGCGATCCCATAGAAACCCATAAGATCCCATAGATACTCATATGATCCCATAGAAACCCATAAGATCCCATAGAAACTCATAAGATCCCATAGAAACCCAAAAGATCCCATAGAAACTCATACGATCCCATAGAAACTCATACGATCCCATAGAAACCCATAAGATCCCATAGAAACTCATAAGATCCCATAGAAACCCAAAAGATCCCATAGAAACTCATACGATCCCATAGAAACTCATACAATCCCATAGAAACCCATACAATCCCATAGAAACCCATACGATCCCATAGAAACCCATAAGATCCTATAGAAACTCATAAGATCCCATAGATACTCATAAGATCCCATAGATACTCATAAGATCCCATAGATACTCATAAGATCCCATAGATACTCATAAGATCCTATAGAAACCCATAAGATCCCATAGAAACCCATAAGATCCCATAGAAACTCATAAGATCCCATAGAAACCCATAAGATCCCATAGAAACCCATAAGATCCCATAGAAACCCATAAGAGCCCATAGAAACCCATACGATCCCATAGAAACCCATTGAAATCCATTCAAATCAGAGTTATTGATCCTTCTGAAGTGAAGAATAAAACCTGCATCTTATTTCTCCCCATTTCAGGTCATTTTTACCATATGTGGTAGAAGAAGGAAATACCTGCTTTTTCATTAAGGGCAGATTTTCCTGTTTTTATTTAAATAAAAATGTATAAACGTTTTTTTGCAGGTTTTTAAACTGAGTTGCATCAGGACAAAATCCTGGTGATTTTTGGATTAAAGTTGTAAGAATGTAATGTTTGATTGGTATGAGTAGGATTGATGCTGGCTAAAAAGTAAAAATAAATAAAAGATTTATGTAATTGTTAATGGTCACATAAGTGAGTGAAGGGACTTTAACTGGTGTTTTAAACTCTCCAGTAATTAATGTCGTTTCATCAGGTCATGTGACGTGATTTAAGAGGGGTGACTCATATGTGGATCGATGTCGGGATGAGAGTTGTGTAAAAGCATCGCCATGGCAACAGGCCTATTGCTGATGGGTCAGAGGCGTGTCATGTGGTTTAGAGCATCCTCAAACCACAAGCTGTGACCTTTGACCTAAAGGGACCGTTCCTGCTGATGGTGTGTGTGTGTGTGTGTGTGTGTGTGTGTGTGTGTGGTAGTTTGGTTGTCGATCAGAGTTTATGAAGTTTAGTTTTGACCTGAAACGTGTTTTTAAATCTGGCTCCTCAGCAGTTGGTCGGCTCTCAGCTCCTCGTCACATTAATTATTTACTGAGTGAATTAACTGGCTTCCCTCTGCAGGACGTTCTGCAGACTCGGCGTTTTAAACACAAACTGTCAATAATAGGCCTCGCTGGACTTTGGCGTGTTCTCATGCACACGCTACAGAACATACAGCCGGCGTTAAAGCTCCGCCTTCAGATGATTAAAACATTAAACATAAATCATTTCTCTGTCGTGAAGTGAAACCATCAGAGCTGAAAGTCATCTCAGCGTTTCTTTAAAACAAAACATTTCATCAGTCTGAGACCGCTTAGCTCAGATTTAATGAATGGAGTGTTTAAATGGCTGCAGCAGATTCAAGGATTTCCTCTCAGAATTTATATTTATTTATATTTCATTCATTTCTGTTTATTAGAACACCCTGAATTATAAGCCTCAATTACAAAGTAAAAAACTATTTATTGGCTAACATCTGGAGTTGATCCTCCACCAGGGGGCAGCAGAGTGGATATGGCAGGTTGTTGATGAAGGTACTAATCCTGATCCTCCACACTTTAAAGACCACTCACTGGAATTCTTGGACATTTAAAGTTGTAACCAGAGTGTGGTTTGGGTCTGTTAAAATAACTTGTTGTATTTATTTGACTTTTTTAGGTTTGAACATTTTTATATTTCCTGGAAACTTTTTTCTTATTTTAAAACTTTTGAAGAAGTTTTTAAGTTTCAGGTTCAGGCTGCAAATCAGAATTCTTTCCCTGACTTTCCCTACAGAGGGTCAGATCAGAATGTAAATCAGCAACAATAATCAGATACAGGGTTTACCTCCTAAAATGAAATAATAAATGTGTTGGACAACGTTTGATGACCCTAACCCTAAACATAATCACGATAAACACGGTTAGTCTGAGTTCGCTTTTTAAGGAGACTGTCCATCCATCCATCCATTTTCTGTAGCCGCTTATTCCTCCACAGAGGGTCGCGGGGCAGCTGGTGCCTATCTCCAGCGGTCAAGGGGCAAGAGGCGGGGGACACCCCGGACGGGTCGCCAGTCCATCGCAGGGCCACACAGAGACGAACGAGACAAACAACCACACACCCACTCACACCTAAGGACAATTTACCAGCCCAATTAGCCTGACAGTCATGTCTTTGGACTGTGGGAGGAAACCGGAGTACCCGGAGGAAACCCACGCATGCACGGGGAGAACATGCAAACTCCACGCAGAGAGGCTGTAGAGCCGGGATGCGAACCCACGACCTCCTTGCTGCGAGGCAACAGTGCTAACCAACTGCGCCACCATGCAGCCTTTTTAAGGAGACTGCAGGCACTAATTTACACCAGCAGGTGGCAGCGTTGAGCTGTTTAGTGATTAATGATGTTTATGTTTACGTTTATGTATTTGACAGATTTTTTTATCTAAAGCGACTTACAAATGATATGGTAACCAAAAGGTTACTATAGAGGCTAACAGGGACGAACACTAGTCAGTCTGTGAGGTGAAAAGAATACCAGCATAGAGTGAAGTGCATGAAGAGAGTCCAGAGGAGAAGGGAAGGTAGGAGCTAGTCTAGAAGATGTTCTCTGAAGAGCTGGGTCTTCAGGAGGTTCTTGAAGATGGACCCTGTTCTGGTAGCTTGGTAGGTCATTCCACCTTCTTCCATGAGAAGAGTCTGGACTGTCCCAGCGTGGTGTAGCGCTGCTAGCTGATGATCCTTTGATGACCGGAGTGACCGAGTCGTGACGTCAGCCTTAGCAAGAGGATTCTAGTAGATGGGAGCCGTTCCTTTCAGGACTTTGTATGTTTCAACCATCACTTCATCCATCCTAACGAGGAACGGGAATCCTGAACCAGATGGACCAGCTTGACGCTCTGATGAGGATCCATCCAGAACATCATGTGTTTCACTGAGACGTGGTTCAGGATCAGATCCAGACTCCAGCGTCTCTCTGTGGCTTTCAGACGATACCAGCAGACAGAGATTAGAAGAGGAGCAGAAAAAGCAGAGGAGGTGGATTAGCAGTGCTGGTGTAATCCAGGACCTGATGCTGTGGAGGATCATCTCTTATTTATTTTTATTTATTTATTTATTTATTTATTTATTTCAAGCAACATTATGCATCCATCACATTATCATCATATCTGGTCATCATCATCAACATCCTTCATAAACAATATCATCTATTAATAACTAAAAAAAAATATTAATGAGCAATGATCAATAGTCGTTGCTTGAAAGGGAGTGGGAAGAAGAAAACTTATTTAATCCCACCCCCATTTACCCCTAACATTTCCTTCTAGCTTCACTGCTATTCTTTACAATGAGTGACAACAATAATAAATCACCTATTGTGACTCAATGTGAATGAGTGATTGACATTAGATCAATCACAGTAACAATATGGAATACCAACAATGGTAACGATCATCAATACCACAATGATACAACAATACCAACAGTGATAATAAATAACAATTTGTCAACAATGAAGAATAACCACAATGAACAAAAGTGCAGATTCCCTGAGTACAATTACAACCCATTATCTATGTATTGATTATAGACCTTGTGTTTATATAATTGTTTAAACTGGTGTATATTTAGACATTTCTTGTGGTGAGTATCCAGACTGTTCCACAGTTTCACCCCACGTACAGACACACAAAAACTTTTACGAGTCGTTCTGACTTTAGGAATTACAAAATGTCCATATCTTCTGGAGTTCTGGGCTCTGTCATTGGTTGTAAAAATTTGTTGTATGTTTACTGGTAGTAATTTATTAAATGCTTTAT
>SSNR01000254.1:735166-747584 GCA_006937965.1 Callopanchax toddi | reverse complement strand
TGTGTGTGTGTGTGTGTGTGTGTGTGTGTGTGTGTGTGTGTGTGTGTGATGAGTAATCTCATTACAGTGATGGTAGGCTCTCAGATTATCACACACACACACACACACACACACACACACACACACACGCACACACACACACACGTACGTTACTACAGGATGAGTCAACATGCTCGGGTTTGTAGAACAATAACACTGTGTGTGTGTGTGTGTGTGTGTCGGTGTGTGTGTGTGTGTGTGTGTTTCTGTGTGTGTGTGTGTGTGTGTGTGTGTGTGTGTGTAGATTCAGATTCTGATTAGTTATTTCTCTCATTTATTTTTTATATTTCAACCTCCTGGGACTTGTGATTGTGTTGGTCCAGGTCAGCATCGGCTGATTTGACGTAGGATGAGTCTCTCAAATAATAATAATAATAATAATATAACAATACATTTAATTTCAGGGGCCTTTCAAACACCCAAGGTCACTGTACAATTCATAAAATTCACAGTAAAAACACCAATAAGACAGTAATTTAGGGATGCATTAGGGATGGTAGGTAAGTAAGTAAAGTGTATTTATACAGCACAGACATAAATCACAACGTGCTTCACAAAAACATGATGGGGTCAGAGAAGGTCATTCAGGCAGAAACCTGAGCTGTCTTTGGTCAGACAACAGCCTGTTGGAGCCAGAGGTTAAAGATGGTGGTGAAGACCTCACTGGCCTTCAGTACCCGTTCCAGGACTCCCATCTGGGCCAGGAGCTGTCTCTGTAGCGCGGCTCTGACTTGATGTTGTAGCCGGATGAGGTCAGGTGATGGTTTCACCTGAGCTGCTTGCTGGTTGGAGCCTGAAACCTGCTTTGTTGTGCAGCATTGCTCCAGTTAAACAGACTGGCTGCTGCAGGAAGGAGAGGATTTCATCAGAGCAGATAAATAACTGGACAGCAGCGTCGTTAAAACCTCATCAGTGAGGAGTGTGCTCCTCCTGCAGCTACCAGCCAATCAGATGTGTGAATTGGTTCCATCAGAGGGACCTTCTCAGCTGGATGATCTCGTTTGGTTTCATGGGAGAAATGAGCTGCTTGACTCTGAGTTCATAGTCATCTCTCTGTTCTGAACTGAGAAAAGTTTCTCAAAATAAAAATCATTTATTCACTTTTCCAGGAAACGCCTTTGAGGTCAAAGGTTTTGGACATTTTCTTTATTATTGTCACTGATTTAACTCCTTCCAGACCATATGTACTCAATAGCTTCTGGCCATTACTGTGTCCCCAAAGCTGTCAATATTTTGTAAAACCACGGCGAAACGGCACCATGCGCCTCTCGCGACAGCTTCAGGAAGTGGAGCTCCTGCAGGGATCCACACCCCGATCCCCAACTGGGTGCCTCTCCCCTCCCAGACTGTTAATATTTCATAGAATCCACTGCAAATCCCCGCTGCATCTCTCGCACTGCTCCAGGAAGTAGAGTTCTAGCAGGCGAGCGGCAATGCACACCCCCACCCTGATCCCCCTGCAGACCAATCGCGTGCTCCCCCCCCCCACAAAGCTGTTAATATTTAATTAAATCCTCCACAAATCGCCGTGGCATCTCTGGCACTGCTCACCCGTACAATGTGGGGTTTTGCTCCAAACTTCTCCTCCAACACCAGTCTCTGGTTTCTCCACATCGCGCTCGCTGTTTGCTCCCCCCCCCCCTCCTGTTACTCTGACAACAGCCGGCTGTCAATCAATCGATCGGCTTCCCGCAATAAATCCCGCCTGTCTTGTGATTGTCTAATGTTCAGCTTGTGATGAAAATACACCGGGCATCATGTACCTACACAGAAATAGCTTTTTTGATTCTTCGTTTCCCTGACTGTTATCAGCTGATGGCCCTGTCAGATCAGACACATCCGTTGTTTTCCTGTTTCTCACTCTGTGCAGAACAGAAAAAGGCAAGAGAAGATTGACAACTTTTTCAAGAAAAAAACTCTGAAATTGCTGTAAAAGCTAAAATCCTATTTAATAAATGAATAAAATATGTATTTAGGATTATTCTTATTGATTAAACTGGGCCAAATGATTTAAATGAGTTTGAGCTCATTCCATTCACCCCTTTGTTTAATGTTACATTCATGTGCAGCTCCTAACAACAAACCCTCTGATGTACTGTTCAAATAAAAACACAAGAGAAACAGACAGTAAGAGTTTCAGTCAACAGCCGATCCCTCACACGTCCCCCCCCCCCCTCCGGAGCTGAACCCCTCTAGAACCAGGAAGTCGTCCTCTGACTGGAGCACTCCTGAAATGCTGTAGAAAGCTGTAACCTCCTGCTGTGTTTTGTGTTCAGGAGATGTGGTGGACATCTACCAGAGGGAGTTTCTGGCTCTGAGGGAGCGCCTCCACTCAGCTGAGCAGGAGAACCTGAGGCGCTCCAAAGAGCTGAACCTGGTTCTGGAGGAGATAAAGAGGGCCATCGCTGAGAAGCAGGCACTCCGAGACATCAACCGGACCTGGAGCAGCCTCTCAGGTCAGTTCCAGGAGGAGCACGGTGAAGGTGTTGATATTAATGTGTAAACCGGGTCCAGGCAGCCCGGTCTGGTTTCTTGTTGTCCCACCTGGACCTTCTGGTTTGATGGGGTCTGTTTTTATCCTCAGAGGAGACCAGGCTCAGGCTGTGGAACGTGAGCAGCAGCAAGAACGTCCTTCAGCTTCCCTCCATCTTCCATCATCTTCCTCACCTGCTGAACAGAGAAGACAGCCTGCAGCCCGCCGTGCACCTGGGTCAGGGCAGAACCGGAGGTACGGGTCTGCACCAGTCACCTCCATGTTCTGGTCTGGACTCTGGACCCCTACAGGTTCTGGTCTGGACTCTGTTCTGCTGCTGGTTTTGTGGTCATGGTTCTATTTCATGACCGTTGTTTCTCTGCTCGTTGACCTTTGACCTCAGGGTGAACCCAGCAGCTGTTTTCTGAATAATGTTTTTCTCTGTATAAAGACCGACTCCAGATGAACTTTGACCTTTCCCAAGTTGATGGACAGCAACAGGTCACTGAATTTTTTGTCCCGTGACCTCACCATCACTAATGCTAATGCTAATGCTAATTCATGCTATCAGGTCTTCATGTGAAAGTTTTTTCTTCGTGAAACAAAAATAATTCTATTAATTGTTGTTGGAGATGAATCAGAGAAATCTGTTTCTTCAGGTCACATCAGGTCGTCTGTATGTTTTGTTCAGGTTTAAATCTGAGAAGAGGTTGAGCCAGACTTTAGTGAAGGTTTACTCGAAAAGTCCCCTGAAAGCTTCTGTCTATTCAGAGCCAGTTATTCCAGGAAATCATTGTTATTTTGTCACTGTCTATTTCCTGGAACTGTTCCTTTCCTGTGGGGTTCTCACACTCGCTGGGTTTGTTTTTAAAACACTATGGGATCTTTGGGCTTGGTGTATTTACTGTAAACATGTTTAGGTAGCGGCTGGTTTAAATCCTGCAGGTTGTAGTGTGTTTCTCTGATGTTTGTTTGTTTGTTTGTTTGTTTGTTTGTGTAGTTTCAATTGTCATGGGGGTTCCCAGCGTGAAGAGGGAGGTCCACTCCTACCTGACGGACACGCTCAGCTCCCTGATGTCTGAGCTCAGCCCGGCTGAGAAGGACGACTGCGTCATCGTCGTCCTGATCGCAGAGGTCAGAGTGAGTGTGTGTGTGTGTGTGTGTGTGTGTGTGTGTGTGTGTGTGTGTGTGTGTGTGTGTGTGTGTGTGTGTGTGTGTGTGTGTGTGTGTGTGTGTGTGTGTGTGTGTGTGTGTGAGTGAGAGAATTTTCTTTAGAACATAAACATTTCACTGTCATTTTATCCTTATTTAGAACTCACTGAATTAATAAAACATAGTTCAAAGGTCATAAAGTGCAATGAGAGTTTATTTATAAAATAAACAGACCACAGTATACTAGTACTAGTATTAGTAGTAGTACTAGTTCTGTAACCATGTCTGGTTTTAGGTCCTGTGAGGAGTTCTGACTAATAAAATGTTTATTGTTACCTATAAAGGTAGAGATAAAAACAGAATCATTAGGATGACTGAGATTTAATAAATAATCAATAAATAATAAACATGAACAGGATCCAGCAGCTCATCAGCTCATTAAAGGACTTTCTGTTACTTCAGTCAGATCATTCCTGGTGTTGAACAGATGAAGTCCTGTTGATCCCTGTGGTAGATGTAGGAACAGGAGAGACCTGGACCTGAACTTGAGCCTGGATCTAGACCTGGATCTGGTCTCGTTATAAAGTCACCAGCTGATTGGACTGAAGCGTTAGTTCAATCTAATCCTCCGTTCTGAGCAGCTCGGTAGGACGACAGGGGGACTGAAAACTCACATTTAACAGGAAGAAACCACCAGAACCAGACCAGTAAAGACAACAGTCCACTGGGTCCATTGAGTGCACTGGGTCCATTGAGTCCACTGGGTCCATTGAGTCCACTGGGTCCGCTGAGTTTATTGAGTCCAAACATGAACCTTTAGAAGTTCCTAAAGGTCTTTCCTGTTTATTTGTTAGTCAGATTTTAAAAACACAAAGTTCTCGGCTCCTGTTGAGTTTTAATGTTTTATTTAGAACCTCATCAGGTCCTGGGTGAGATGGACCCAAACCCGACCTGGTTTCTGTGAAAGCTTTTTGTCTCATTCAGATTCAGAGATTCTTTTACCTCCACAGTTGTAAAGCCTTCACAGGGACTCGGTCTTCCTCTCACTCATGGACCCAAACTTAAAGCAGATCTTAGATCTGATTTCAGTCAGACTCCACATCTGTTCAGGTTCTGGGCTTCAGGTTCCAGACCTTCTTGGATCATAAGAAGCATGAAGTCATAACTCAGCGTTTATTGAGACGACCAATCGGCAGCGAGAGCACTAAAAGCTTTTGAGTAAAGAGATTAAAACCAAGCGGCTGGAGCAGAGAAACGCTCTGCAGCTGATCTGAGGTCAGATTCTCTGCAGGATTACGTCTGATTTCATGGAAAGTGGAAGATAAACCGTTAAAAACAGCATTTTGGACCAAATGGAACTAAAAGTTCCATCCAGCTTTAAAAGGAATTCCTTTAATAACAAAACACAACCAAGGACAGATTCACTTATAGATGATTTTACATTTGTTTCAAAACTATTCTCTATATTTTAATTATTTTTAAAACCTTTTTTAATTTTATATTCATCAGACTTTACATTTGTTAAATATTTATTTATGGAGCGTTGTTATTGTTCCTCCTTCTCATCCTTTTAATTCTTTATGTTTTCAGACAGATAATTCATTTTCTGAAACTTAATTATATATTTTTAAAAAGTGCGTGCGTGCGTGCGTGCGTGCGTGCGTGTGTGTGTGCGTGCGTGTGTGTGTGTGTGTGTGTGTGTGTGTGTGCAGAGGGGGAACAGGTGTTTAAATGCTCTCAGATCAACATGTGTGCATGAATCAAAACAACTTTAAATCAAATCAAACTTTATTTATAATCCCAGTTCATGCATGGCGACACAACGAGCTTTACAGCAGATCAAATAAAACACACACATGGCATGAAGTCAACTAAGATAATAGAGTACATAATACACAACACACTCTCAAACATGCACACACAGAATCACAAATACACACATGTTCATCATGCATATACACATGTATATAATATAAATGCATACACATTCATACAATGCACAAACATATGAGCGTTAAAATGCACTTAGAGGCAATATTCACACGCACACACACACACACACACACACACACACACACCACAGACTGTGTGTTAACAGAAACTGAGTATTGTGTTGTTGTGTTTCCAGGCTGACCAGCAGTATGCCAGCGGTGTAGCCGACAATCTGAAGCGCCTGTAAGTCCAGCTGAATGATGGGATGCTGTTACCACGGCAACACATGGCTCCCTTCTCTCCCTCCTCGTCTTCCTCTCTTCTGTTATAAAGATTCTATTAGAGGTTCTATTTTAGAGGTTCTAATATAGAGGTTCTATTAGAGGCTCTATTATTAGTGCTGTCATGTGATTTTAAAAATTGTGCGACTAATTAATTATGATCGGTAATAATTAATCTAATTAATCACATTTTTAATCTCACCTAGTCCTCATCTGGAGGTATGTTCATTTAAATTCATTAACTGATTGTGTCAGACTAATAGATTGATATATGACATCATAAAGTGTCTTTATGAAGTCATTGATTGTGTTAACAGACGTGAACAGATTCAGTCCCAGAGCTGCTGAAACCTTTACTTTGGTCGTTGGACTCAGTTTGTAGCAGCTCTGTTAACTCCTCATCGAAGGAGGACATTTTGATTTCTAAGGTGGGGGACACAACTGTGTGGACTAGAGTCCAGGGGTAAGGGGTCTGGAGGTGGAGAAGAGGGTCTGAACTGTTTAAACAGAGCCATGATATCAACACCCTACGCCTAAAAACAACAGCCAGTATCCATTTACGTAATATAGTGGAACTTTGTTTTAGACAGTAAAAACTACAGGGATCAGAACAGACTTTAAAAACCTGCAAAGGAGACATGTCCCCCCCGAACCCCCCAGATTACGTCCATGTCTTATGTTTATGTATTTAGCAGACGCGTCTATCCAAAGCGACTTACAAAAGACATTGTAACCAAGAAGTTACCTTGAGGCTGACAAACGGCTAACTCTGACATTCTTGTTTGGCTCTCGAGGCGAGCAGACGCTCTTCCCCTTTCTCCCTCCCTCCCCCGTCTTCCCCGGCTCTCTGTCCTGTCAATTATCTCCGGAGAACCTGCCTGCATCCCCCTCTGGACTTTATCAACCATGAATTTGATCAGCTGTTCTCAGAATGCTATGAACAAACTTTTTTCCCACTACTTGAAGATGTTCACATAATTGGATCCTGACAACCGGGTTCTGCTGTTTGGCGTGTGTGGGATCCAGGAACGTCAGCTAATTGGTGAGCTGAGGGAGTGATTGGCGAACAACCCTGGCTCTATAGATGGAGCTGTGCTGCGTGTGAACTCTCAACCTTGGGCTGGCCGAGCTGATTCACAGGTTAGATGCACTGAGCGGTGAACTCTAAACCCAGGCTGGCTGAGCTGTGGTGAAGGCTGGACGCTCTGCAGTGATCTGGCCGTGGTTTTGGACTTGTCAGCGGGAGGGGTGAACAGCTGAGAGGAACACTCAGCTGGCTCGGTGGATTCTGACACATATTTCGACCGTTTGGATGGATCTAGACCGCTTAGGACTGAAAACAGAAGGAAAATTATCTCTGCCTGCCCCAAAACAAATCTGTTATCTGGAATTCAACCTCCCTGCCGGCGAGGTGACTGAAGGTGGCTGCTCCACCACCCCTCCTCCCCCATCCTCACATGTACTGATTACAACACACGCATCCCACTGACGCACAGACACGCCCCCTACATTTCAACGCTCGTCTCGGACCGATGACCTCGTTCTCCCTCCTGGCGGCTGGCGGCTGCGCTGATGCTACGATCAGCTGTGGACTCGTCTTTAGCGGAAGGGAGGTCTCCTTCCCTTCATCATGTTGATAATGTGTCTAAGTTTTGTTTTGCACTAAATGTAGTGAGGCGGTTTTTGCCTGTCTCATGTCTCTGAACTCCATAATGAGGGCAGAGAAGTGAGACAGCAGTTTTTTATCCTTATGCAGTTTCCCTCTTGTTTTACCACGTCTCTGTTCTACAAGGGAGCGCGTTGTAGGCACCTGATTTCCTGTTTGTATTATTCACGTTGTTTGTCTGATCTGTGAAACGGCTGTACTGAAACTACATTTTGTTGTACCAGGACGCTGGTTCAATGACAAGTAAAGCTATTCTATTTTATTCTAACCCTAAATAAACTGATGGTCGAACACTAGTCTCTAAGTGAGCGTGAGGGAAAAGAACACAGGATAATGTGAAGGGCATTAGGTTAGTTGTCTTCCACCAGGCATGGACTGGTCATGGCACCTGGACTGGTGGTGGTAACCTCGGGCCAATCCAGCTCACAGTTACCTGTGTTAGTGACTGTACCGCGGGTAACTAGTGGTCAGCGGTGTGCTCACTGCGCTGGACTGGCGGTGGGCCGTTCCAGTCGCACAGCCCATGATTTTAATTTGCACTTCCAGTTGTGTGGTTCAGATAAAGAGCACTCAAAAAGTCATCTGGCATGGGCACCGGTGGTGTGTCTAAGGAGTCACATGTGGATCATGTGATCACTTCCTGAAACTGCAGGGCTCTAAGGAGCCTCACAGAGCTGCTCAGTGACACAAACGCCACCAGCAGACCAGCCCAGTACACACACACCACCATGCATGAAAAAACTGTAAAGAGATTAAAAATGGGTTTAACTTGATTAAATAAAATAACGCATTAATTATGGCTGTAATTAATTAATCGCAATTAATGTGCTAATTTGACACCTTTATCTATTATAGAGGTTCTATTAGAAGTTTTGGTTCCTTGAGGTGTTTTTGTTGATACTATTCTATTTATTTTCTCACTTTGTGTGTGTGCGTGCATGTGCGTGTGCGTGTGTGTGTGTGTGTGTCAGTTTCCCAGCAGAGATCCAGGCGGGACTCCTGGAGGTCGTCTCTCCTTCTGCTCATTTCTATCCCGACTTTTCTCAACTCAGAGAATCATTCGGCGACCCGAAGGAGCGCGTCAGGTCAGAGGTCACCAGACATCATTTTTATTTGATTTTATGTGGTTCATTAAAATCTAGTGGTGGGACTTGATTTAAAAAATTAATCAAATTACAGACTTTGCAATTAATTAATTGCAGGTAATTGCAATTGATTATATTTTAAACGAAAGATTTATTTGCCCTAAAAGGCCATTTTTTATTTTAAAATAATTTTAGTGCAGACAGAATCAAATAATAGACCTGAACTTTAGTAGTGTAAACTCAAGCTCCTTTAATTTAAATTGCATTTCAGTTCAAAACAGTAGAAAAACAAATAAATGTCCCTGACTATAATTGACAGATCTAAAACTACAGTAATGTATTATTTTATTTATTCATATTAAATACATTTTCAGAAGGGTTTTGTTTTAAAATAATCATAATAGATTTCCTCCGTGTGGAAACACCCTGAGTGGCTCTGTTTTGCCCCAGTCTGGTTTGCGTCCTCTGTTTTAGCAGCGCTGTGGTCAAACTGACCCAGGGTCTGGGACGGGTCGTGTCCTTATTTTGTCTGTCCCCACTGTAGAACCGGCCCACACAACCGAACCGGACGACGAGGATGTAGCGGGAATGAATCTGAAGGACAGACCGTCTCTTACCGGGTAGAGAGGCTGACTCCTCTGAAGGAAGCAGCCTTCTGATCTCTGCGTCATCAGTGTGTCGTCAGACAAGTGTTCCCCTTTGCGTCTAATGCAAGTTGCGATTAATTGCATAAATTTTTTTAACGCATTATTTTGTTTGTAATTAATTAATCGGAATGAACGCGTTCAAGTCCCACCCCTACATGAAACACAACTAAATGGATCAAATGTGCAGGTATGGAGAAAATAAAGAGTTAGGGTTGATTTATCTTTCCATACATGACCTCATCCTGTAGAAACAGCTGATTGATGACAAACAGGTTTTCATCAGAATTGGTATCTTCTGACGTCTGATGGAGACTGGTGTTTTTACAGGATGTCCTGTAGTCTCAGATGAGTCCAGACGATTGGGTTTATTCTGCAGGGTCAGGGGTCAAGTAGCAGTAGATATTTTAGTCTGGACAAACAAGATAATATTCATACGAGATCTGAACATTATTTGGTTGTTGTGTGATTGATGATTCTTCCTAACTGAGTTAAAGATCTGACGCAGAGACAAACTTTACTTCATGTACTTGATCACTATTCTAATCATCACTCATAGTGATGATTAAGGATTTATACGAGTTTCTTGAAAACTCAGATTTATAGGTTTATAATAAAATAAATCAAGCTTGATTTTATTGATCCTAATTATTGATGGTTAATTAATTATTTATGAATAATTATCCAATCAAGCAGAACAGCTTGTTCAGACTTTTTGTTAAAGTCAAGTCTCAACCATCTGATGGAGGTCAGGTCCCTCTGGGCTCTGAAGTTGACTCCAGGTGAGCAGGTCACAGGTCACTCTGAGCGTGTCTGGAGGTGACGTCGTGGCCCTGGGGTGGATTCAGACGTTCACTGAGAAAAGTTCAGGCTGGAACAAAAATCATTGTTTTATCTTTGATACCAAATAAAACTCTTGTTATAAAAGTGATTAAAAATGTAAGGTTTTAACCAGGACTGGGGGGTCTCCAGTGTTTTGATAAGGAGGAACAAGGTCCAGAGTCTGTAGACCTGAATGTAAACAAGGGACTTGATGTTCTGGGTCTGTGCATCTTCTTGTCTGAGACCAGAACCAGTTTTGACCTCTTGGTCCAGAACCGGAACTGTAAACACAGAGTGTCCTGGTCCTCTCTCCTCAGGTGGAGAACGAAGCAGAACCTGGATTATTGTTTCCTGATGATGTACGCTCAGTCCAAAGGAACGTACTATGTGCAGGTAGGGTTGGACTTCGCAGGGTTTTACAGACGTCTTCAGGTCAATTATTTGTTTGATTTTCTTCCTCGGTTTTTTCTCCTCACAAAGCACTGTGATCACTTGTTCAACAGTTGTAAAAAAGAAAGAGAAAGAAGGAGGGTTATGAAGGTTAACTGCTTATACTGATAAATAAATACAGAAATAAAAAGTTTCTCCCCACAATGCATTGTGATTACTGTCACTTTAAGCATGAATGATAAAAAAATACAGGAATAGACAAAAGACAAGAGGAATCAATACAGATCAGTTCAGTATTTTTACATTTTTATGAATTTTATGAAACTTTTTTATTTACGTATTTATAAAATCTGAAGTTTTGGTGTCATTTGATCAGTTTTGTTCTTCGAAATTCTTAAAGTCCAGAGAGAGAGAGACGACTGTAACCTGTCTCTCTTCCAGCTGGAGGACGACATCGTCGCCCGTCCAAACTTCTTCACCACCATGAAGAACTTCGCTCTGCAGCAGCCGTCGGAGGAGTGGATGATCCTGGAGTTCTCTCAGCTCGGCTTCATTGGTCAGTTTCCTCAGGTTCACCCTGACCGTCTCGTCGCAGAGACCGAGACAGGGACAGGAGACCAGGACAGGAGACCGAGACAGGAGACCGGGACAGGAGACCGAGACAGGAGACCGGGGCAAAAGACCGGGACAGGAGACCGGGACAGGAGATTGAGACAGGAGACCGAGACAGGAGACCAGGACAGGAAACAAGGACAGGAGACCGGGACAGGAGACCGGGACAGGAGACCAGGACAGGAGACTGAGACAGGAGATCGAGACAGGAGATCGAGACAGGAGACCGAGACAGGAGACCAGGACAGGAAACAAGGACAGGAGACCGGGACAGGAGACCGGGACAGGAGACCGGGGCAGAAGACCGGGACAGGAGATTGAGACAGAAGATCGAGACAGGAGACCAGGACAGGAAACAAGGACAGGAGATCGAGACAGGAGACCGAGACAGGAGACCAGGACAGGAAACAAGGACAGGAGACTGAGACAGGAGATCGAGACAGGAGACCAGGACAGGAAACCAGGACAGGAGATCGAGACAAGAGACCAGGACAGGAAACCAGGACAGGAGATCGAGACAGGAAACCAGGACAGGAGATCGAGATAGGAGACCAGGACAGGAGATCGAGACAGGAGACCGGGACAGGAGACAGGACAAAAGACCGGGATATGAGATTGAGACTAGGACAAGAGACAAGGACAAGAGACAAGGACAGGAGATCGAGACAGGAGACCGGGACAAGAGACCAGGACAAAAGACTGGGATATGAGATCGAGACAGGAGACTAGGACAAGAGACAATTCAATTGTAAACCTGGACTGAAAAACCAGACGAGCTTCTTCAGATGTTCAACTGAAACATTCAGTTTACAGAGTCTCAGATTCATCAGTTACAGCCCTCTGATTGGTTCATCTGGTACAGCCCTCTGATTGGTTCATCTGGTACAGCCCTCTGATTGGTTCATCAGTTACAGCCCTCTGATTGGTTCATCTGTTACAGCCCTCTGATTGGTTCATCAGTTACAGCCCTCTGATTGGTTCATCAGTTACAGCCCTCTGATTGGTTCATCAGTTACAGCCCTCTGATTGGTTCATCAGTTACAGCCCTCTGATTGGTTCATCTGTTACAGCCCTCTGATTGGTTTATCAGTTACAGACCTCTGATTGGTTCATCAGTTACAGACCTCTGATTGGTTCATCAGTTACAGACCTCTGATTGGTTCATCAGTTACAGCCCTCTGATTGGTTCATCTGTTACAGCCCTCTGATTGGTTTATCAGTTACAGCCCTCTGATTGGTTCATCAGTTACAGCCCTCTGATTGGTTCATCAGTTACAGCCCTCTGATTGGTTCATCTGTTACAGCCCTCTGATTGGTTCATC
>SSNR01000254.1:718957-734175 GCA_006937965.1 Callopanchax toddi | reverse complement strand
CTTATACACATCTAGCCCTCTGATTGGTTCATCAGTTACAGCCCTCTGATTGGTTCATCAGTTACAGCCCTCTGATTGGTTCATCTGGTACAGCCCTCTGATTGGTTCATCAGTTACAGCCCTCTGATTGGTTCATCAGTTACAGCCCTCTGATTGGTTCATCAGTTACAGCCCTCTGATTGGTTCATCAGTTACAGCCCTCTGATTGGTTCATCAGTTACAGCCCTCTGATTGGTTCATCTGTTACAGCCCTCTGATTGGTTCATCAGTTACAGCCCTCTGATTGGTTCATCAGTTACAGCCCTCTGATTGGTTCATCAGTTACAGCCCTCTGATTGGTTCATCAGTTACAGCCCTCTGATTGGTTCATCAGTTACAGCCCTCTGATTGGTTTATCAGTTACAGCCCTCTGATTGGTTTATCAGTTACAGCCCTCTGATTGGTTCATCAGTTACAGCCCTCTGATTGGTTCATCAGTTACAGCCCTCTGATTGGTTCATCTGGTACTGCCCTCTGATTGGTTCATCAGTTACAGCCCTCTGATTGGTTCATCAGTTACAGCCCTCTGATTGGTTCATCAGTTACAGCCCTCTGATTGGTTCATCTGTTACAGCCCTCTGATTGGTTCATCTGTTACAGCCCTCTGATTGGTTAATCTGTTACAGCACCCGATTGGTTCATCTGTTACAGCCCTCTGATTGGTTCATCAGTTACAGCCCTCTGATTGGTTCATCAGTTACAGCCCTTTGATTGGTTCATCTGTTACAGCCCTCGGATTGGTTCATCTGTTACAGCCCTCTGATTGGTTCATCTGTTACAGCCCTCTGATTGGTTCATCTGTTACAGCCCTCTGATTGGTTCATCAGTTGCAGCCCTCTGATTGGTTCATCAGTTACAGCCCTCTTATTGGCTCCTCTCTGCTGGGGGCGTGGCTTCTGTGATTAAATGAAATGAGACCTTCTGAGGTTAAATGGCTGATCTAATTGCAGCATAGAAACCAGCTGATGATGTCATTGTGTTTCCATCAGTCTGAGTGAAGCAGAAAGGTCCAAACTGTTTGTTCTTCCTGGTTTAGGTGACGTGTCAGAGGGAGCTGGGAGAGTCGTGACTAAAAACACAGAGACAAAGTTTACAGATGAAATCAGCTCCTCCTTAGTATGTGCTTCATCTCCTGAGTGATGATGATGAAACTGTTGCTCTATGAACCATCTGACGTTGAGCTCTTTGCCTTCAGCTCTGCTGTCCTGAAACAACAGAAGGGAGAGTTTGTCTTGACCTGGTTAATGAAGAGAAGCTGACCAATCAGAACCACTGATGAAGAGAATCATGCTGAATATTGACCACCTGATTATAGTTCTCTGCATCTCCATCACCTATCAGTTTAGTCTCAAACATTCCTTTTATTCCTGATTCACAGAAACTTAAATGAGACTGGTTCTTAACTGGTTCCAGACTTGTTCCTGATGGTACCTGACGGGTTTTAGACTTGATCCTGACTAGTTCCTGATAGATCTGGACATTTTTGAGAGGATTTTGTGTTGCAAAGACAGAGGAAACTGAGAACCCTCAACAGCATTGAGACATTTGAGAAACCTTTTCCTGAATGCTGTTTGCAGTCTGTTCATCAATCTCAGCTCAGTGGGACAATGGAAGCAGCACAGCGGAGAGGGATGATAGAGGGACGATGGAGGGATGATAGAGGGACGATGGAGGGATGATAGAGGGACGATGGAGGGATGATAGAGGGACGATGGAGGGATGATAGAGGGACGATGGAGGGATGATAGAGGGACAATGGAGGATGATAGAGGGACAATGGAGGATGATAGAGGGACAATGGAGGGATGATAGAGGGACAATGGAGGGATGATGGAGGGACGATAGAGGGATGATGGAGGGAAATAGAGGGATGATGGAGGGATGATAGAGGGACAATGAAGGGATGATAGAGGGACGATGGAGGGACGATAGAGGGATGATAGAGGGATGATGGAGGGAAATAGAGGGATGATAGAGAGATGATAGAGTGATGATGGAGGGATGATAGAGGGACAATGAAGGGATGATAGAGGGACAATGGAGGGACGATGGAGGGACGATAGAGGGATGATGGAGAGGAAGCTGAGGTTGACTGACGCTGGAGGAGAATGCAGATGGAGAATCGGAGCTCCTGAGCACCAGGATGTTCTCTCAGCTGGACATTTGTTTATCTTCCTTCTGCCCTGACAATCTGAGTTCACCACCCCCCCACCCCCACCCCCATCCTCCCTCCATCCCCCAACTCTGACCCTATGGGTCCTGGATGACCCTGAAACTGACCCTGCAGGTCCTGGCTGACCCCAGGTCTTGTGCAAGCGGCTGCTGTAATGGATTCATTGGCGTTCAGCTGACTGACTGGATTAAATCAGATGGAGAGGAAGCTGCAGGCTGCTCACATTTTCTAAGTTTAGCTCCAGTTTCTGTCTCTGTGGTTCTCCGGAGGCTCAGAACATCCAGCGTTCTGGAGGCAGACACGTCCACATGGATCAGAGAGGACCACACAAAATCCAGAGGGGGCGGGGCTTATCCCCAGTCCATCATAAGTTATCAGGCGATCTGATTGGTTCTCAGCAGAAACAGAACTAAAACATTCGAATGGAAAACGTTGGGTTTGTTTTTAGAGTAAATTGATAAACATCAGCTGATCCTATGTGAACGATGGAGTTATTTTCTCTGTCAGACTCACCTGATCAAGTGGGCGGGGCTAAAACGTCAGGAGCTTAGCTCGAATGGATGGAAATGTTTTAGATCAAGCAGAGAAAATAGAAACAGCAACATCTTTGCTGCAGCTAAAATCTAAACTGTGTTCATTTTTTTTGCTTTAGTTTGTTATTTAATGGATAGATGTTTGTTTTTTTTATGCATTTTTCAACTCAACCCCTTTTAACCCTGATTTTGAGAATTATGTTTTCAAATTTTCAAAAAAGTTAAAGGTAAATAAAAACTTGTCTGATGGAAGTAAAAAAAAAACCTAATAAAGTTTAACAGGTGTTTCCTGTCCAACTTGAATGGTTTCCTGTCTAACAGGAAGTGTTTCCTGTCTAACAGGAAGTGTTTTGTCTCTGTAGGTAAGATGTTCAAGGCGCTGGACCTGTCTCTCATCGTGGAATTCATGCTGATGTTCTATAAAGACAAGCCCATCGATTGGCTGCTGGACCACATCATGTGGGTCAAAGTGTGCAATCCAGAGAAGGACGCTGTGAGTCACTCCTTTCATTCACGTCATTGTGTAAAAGTCTTCATCCACCCCAACATCACTGGCAGGCCTGGATTAATGCACTGAATAGATATGGTTTGAGCCTAAGGCCCCTGTGTGGTCTGGGGGCCCCATTGGTCAGTAAAAAATAAATGATTTTATTTACATTTTCATGCTAGAATACTGTATTCTTAAAGTGAATTGGCCCTAAAAACTGTAAGATTTTTCGCAATCTTGACTCACGTTATGTGAGGCGTAATGTTCATGTATAGTAGCGGAGCATTAATTAACACAGCTGAACCTTAGTGGTTTAAGACACTGTCTTTCATGTGGGAGACCTGGGTTGGAGTCCCATCCTGAGCATGTGTCAAATTTTTAATTTCCCTATAGGAGATCAGTAAAGGATAAATTATTATTGTTAATCGATATCTTTAAGGACAGTGTTAAAATTTTGACAGTCCTTTTGTATTTAACATGTCCCACATTGTCCCCAACCAACATGCTCTGTCCCTAATTATGTTGGTTTGGATCTGGTCACTCTAATCACAGATAAGTGTAGCCTAGGGGCCCTGGCCTGGACACCTTGATCTTCCCCTGATCACTGGTTTCTGTGAAGTTAAATAGTTAAAAAACTAAAAAATAAAGATTATTCAGCTGGAATGTTTCCTGTTTGTCTCCACCAGAAACACTGCGACCGTCAGAAGGCCAACCTGAGGATCCGCTTCAAGCCGTCGCTCTTCCAGCATGTTGGAACTCACTCCTCTTTAGCCGGAAAGATCCAGAAACTCAAGGTACCCAACGGACTTCCCTCCCTCCGTCTGTTTCTGGTGTTCAGCTGCAGCAGGAGATATATTACTACTAAGTTTTCTATTAACCATCGTTTCTTCCAGTACTCTTAAAAAATTCAAACTGTTATCAGAAGCTGCTCTCGTGCACGTTGATGGGTCCGAGCACGACTAAAGATCCATTCAGTTATTTATTTATTAACCTTTTAAAGCGATAATATGCAGTTTTGCTTGTTTTGGGCGCCCTCTGGTGTCCGTTTTAAATCATTGCATTACACAAGTTAGCATATTGTTTCAGCTTATAAACACCTAAATCTACCTGTTGAAATGTCTCCTCAGCCTTCATAGCTTTCTACAGGAGCGGTTATTTACTCTGTCAAAGAAATCAGCTGTGTTCAAGCAGGGAGAGATTGAAAAAAATCAGGAATCATGAGCTAAAAACACTCCAGTGCTAGCATAACAGCTAGCCACATTGGGTTAGCCTAACCCTCGTGAGACACGTGACTTCCTGGGTACCGTGACGGCGACGGAGATCTTGCAATCGTGGTATTCCGGCTGTAATCACCAGATGGGGCGAAGTGACTTTTCATTAACTCTGTAAAGGGTCATGTTAGCACAGACTGGCTCAAGGAAAAGATTTAAAAATATGAAAAAGATGCATATTATCACTTTAACCTCCACACGGAGAAAAAAACTATGAACTTTGTTAAATTTAGCCTCTTTTTGTTATTTTGGGGCAATAAGGGTAATAATAATAATAATGTTTATTAACTCTTTACAGGGCCAGTGACCATATTTGGTCACATGCTCTAAATTTTGTTTTGAATCCTGAAAATTAAATTTGTACAAAAACATTTTAAAAAGTAAAAGTTTTGGCATTAAATGGTTTTTTCCACATTTTTTCATATGACTGTAAAACTGCTGTAAAGTATAAAACCTGTGCTGTAAGCTCCGCCTCCTGTGTGTAAAGGTGGGGGTGCTGCCATTCACACTGTACTGGTTACACAAAGCAGTTTCTCTGGAACCTATTGGTCAGTTTGAATGATTGACACCTCTATTGAAACATAAGAGCCAATAGAATCAAGTGGGAGTGACAAAAAAGAAAATCGATGTCATCATTCACCAATTACTAAGGAGAGAAAAGAGGCGCTGTCGTCATGGCTACATGTTCTCCTGGGATGTGTGACACGGGGACGATGGGTCACATGATCCTGGAGCTCAAACATGATTTACAGTCAGGAAACAGAAAAGCTGGTTTAGTTCTGATCGTCTTCAGCTGCTGCTGCTCTGAGGTTCACAGGTCGAGGATGAATCTGATAGCGTTGTAACCTGTGGAGGCTGCAGAGCTTTCAGGTGGTTTATTGTGGTCAGATTTTTCAGGTTGGTGATGGTGAAGCTAGCTGTTGGTTCAGCTGCCTCCTTCATGCTGGAAACACAGGAGTCTCTTTAATTCACTTCCCTCTGGAGTCATGAAGGACAGAAAGGTGCTCTACTGCTGTGAAAGCTTTACTAATCAATTTATTGATCTGATTGTTTAAATCTGTTGATCACCTTCAGTCCTGATCAAAACCACCAGACTGTCTATCATCTGGAGGATTTTAACTCTTTAAAAATTTTGATTACTTAATTTTCCTCTTATTTATGAAAAAAACAACAAACCGTTATTTCTTTAAAAAGACAAAAACAAATCTGGACTACAGCTTTTTAAATAAATCACCCCTAAATCAGTCAGGAAAAATATTTGTATTCATTATGACACCATTTAAACCCTCTATTACATCAAATGTTTAGAACTTTTTGTTTTAGTTTGCTGTGACCAGGGTTATCAAATAAAATCCCCAGAGTCCTTCAAAAATAAAAGCATCAAAACAAGAAGCAGAAATCAAAGAGCAAACAGAAGTTTGACTGAATGATGGAGGGATGAGCTTGAATGGATGGATGGAAGAAAAGTTTGAATTAGTTAAAATGAGGAGAAGCAGAAAAAAACGCTGGTCTGAGAGAATAAAGTTCTGACTGGATGGATTTGGTTTCACATCAGACGGTTAATCCTTCTGAACACGTTGAGAAACCTCAAATCAGTCTAATATCACCATGAGACGTAGGAGAAACCCAACGTTCCTGATGTACCGTGGGAGCTTTAGAGCAGCTGGTAAAATGAGAATAATCCAGGACCGGCGTGAATGTGAAAGAACAAAGAACAGGATTAGATGATAATCTGTCAGGACCTCCTCTGCTCTGAGCTTCTTGACCTGATTTAAAAACATCCTGAGGATGAAGATTTGTTTATTAGAAACCAGGAAGAGAATCAAACTCCGCAACGACAAACTCAATATGTCAAAGTCACAAAACTCATATTATTATTATTAATAAGTGAATATAAAGTGACTCGATTTTGAATTGAATTCCTTTTAATGGATGATCCAGCTCCTTCCTGGGATGTTGAGATTTAATCCTCCAGTTTCAGCTCTTCTTAAATTAAATCAGCAAATAAATCAACTATTATAAAAACCTGCTCAAACGGGAGGTTTGTTAATGGATGAAATGCTTCTTATTATAAAGTTAAATAAAATAAATACAGTTCCTTATTTAAAGGGATATTCCACCAGAAAGTGATTTTTTGTCTGTTGTCATATTCCTCGTAGTTAGATCAGTGGGCAGAAACTATTTGTAACCAATCCAGCTGTTTTCCTGATCCGGCAGTACTCCTTTAGCATTAGCTCAGAGTAAAACACTGTAAGTGAATGGTAACAACTAGCATTGTGAGAAAAAAGTCCTTAAAACTCCCTCAGTAGTGATACTAATGATATTAATAGCGCTTACAGACCACCAGTACCCACTCTGCTCGGTTTTGCCCGGTCCGAACCTTTCAGACATGGCCATCATGTCCAGTTTCATGGTCCAAGCGGGGCCACTCAGCCGGGCTACACGCCCACTGTGGACTGATTGGTCGGCTGAAGTCTCACTCTTACCTACAGGCTTGGCGCTTGTGTCTTCAGACGCGACGCATTATTTCATGCTGTTCACGGAGCTGGTTCCCCATGAGCTCTGGCCACAACTGGAGTATAATAATTATAAGTTCCATGAGGTTATCCATTGTTTTCACCGTCAGTGTGATCCAGTAGTCTGTTCACAAATACTTTTTGTTTACCAAGGGCTGGCGCTCGTGTGTGACGTCACGATTTCCCCTCGCCATTTTTTCATGGCACTTTTAAGGTGCCGCCCATCTGCTCGCTCGCTTCCGCGTTCCTGAGAAGAAGAAGTCAAGAATCATCCCCGACCGAGCGGGGGCAAGCTGGTGCTATCAAACCGAGCAGAGTGGATACTGGTCTGTAAGGGCTATAAATCTGACCAGTGACCTCAGTAAACAGATCGACTGCAAGTGTAAATAAAAAGCAACACGAAGGAATTACAGGTACAGTTTTAGACTAGGGACTACAGGGAGTGCAGAATTATTAGGCAAATGAGTATTTTGACCACATCATCCTCTTTATGCATGTTGTCTTACTCCAAGCTGTATAGGCTCAAAGCCTACTACCAATGAAGCATATCAGGTGATGTGCATCTCTGTAATGAGAAGGGGTGTGGTCTAATGACATCAACACCCTAAATCAGGTGTGCATAATTATTAGGCAACTTAACAAAAACAAATATATACCCATTTCAATGATTTATTTTTACCAGTGAAACCAATGTAGCATCTCCACATTCAGAAATATACATTTCTGACATTCAAAAACAAAACAAAAACAAATCAGTGACCAATATAGCCACCTGTCTTTGCAAGGACACTCAAAAGCCTGCCATCCATGGATTCTGTCAGTGTTTTGATCTGTTCACCATCAACATTGCGTGCAGCAGCAACCACAGCCTCCCAGACACTGTTCAGAGAGGTGTACTGTTTTCCCTCTTTGTAAATCTCACATTTGATGATGGACCACAGGTTCTCAATGGGGTTCAGATCAGGTGAACAAGGAGGTCATGTCATTAGTTTTCCTTCTTTTATACCCTTTCTCTCCAGCCACGCTGTGGAGTACTTGGACGCGTGTGATGGAGCATTGTCCTGCATGAAAATCATGTTTTTCTTGAAGGATGCAGACTTCTTCCTGCACCACTGCTTGAAGAAGGTGTCTTCCAGAAACTGGCAGTAGGACTGGGAGTTGAGCTTGACTCCATCCTCAACCCGAAAAGGCCCCACAAGCTCATCTTTGATGATACCAGCCCAAACGAGTACTTCACCTCCACCTTGCTGGCGTCTGAGTCGGACTGGAGCTCTCTGCCCTTTACCAGTCCAGCCACGGGCCCATCCATCTGGCCCATCAAGACTCACTCTCATTTCATCAGTCCATAAAACCTTAGAAAAATCAGTCTTGAGACATTTCTTGGCCCAGTCCTGACGTTTCAGCTTTGTATGTCTTGTTCAGTGGTGGTCGTCTTTCAGCCTTTCTTACCTTGGCCATGTCTCTGAGTATTGCACACCTTGTGCTTTTGGGCACTCCAGTGATGTTGCAGCTCTGAAATATGGCCAAACTGGTGGCAAGTGGCATCTTGGCAGCTGCACGCTTGACTCTTCTCAGTTCATGGGCAGTTATTTTGCTCCGTGGTTTTTCCACACGCTTCTTGTGACCCTGTTGACTATTTTGAATGAAACGCTTGACTGTTCGATGATCACGCTTCAGAAGCTTTGCAATTTTAAGTGTACTGCATCCCTCTGCAAGATATCTCACTATTTTTGACCCATTTTGCCAAAGGAAAGGAAGTTGCCTAATAATTATGCACACCTGATATAGGGTGTTGATGTCATTAGACCACACCCCTTCTCATTACAGAGATGCACATCACCTGATATGCTTAATTGGTAGTAGGCTTTCGAGCCTATACAGCTTGGAGTAAGACAACATGCATAAAGAGGATGATGTGGTCAAAATACTCATTTGCCTAATAATTCTGCACACAGTGTACTTTATGACAAAGAACTGCTGTAAGCCTCCACTGAACGGCGCAAGGACATGACCCAGCGGCTCCAAGGAGACCTACTTCTGTAAACACGTATCCGAAAGTTGTTTTCAAACCTGACAGATGATGAAAAATAACACAAAGTCAGGAGCTGCACAGAGATTATCTTCAAAAAACGTTACCAGGTTTAGTCTAGTAGCCAGTATTTGTTTTTACGGACGTAGGCGTCTGTGGAGCCGCTGCGTCATGTCCTTGCGCCGTTCAGTGGAGGCTTACAGCAGTTCTTTGTCATGAAGTAGTCCCGAGTCTAAAATAGTACCTGTAATTCCTTCATGTTACTTTTTATTTTAACTTGCAGTCATTATGTTTACTGAAGTCACTAAGCAGAATTAGTATCATTAGTATCACTACTGAGTGAGTATTAAGGACAATGCTAGTTGTTACCATTCACTTACAGTGTTTTACGCTAAGCTAAAGCTAAAGGAGTACTGCTGGATCAGGAAAACAGCTGGAATGTTACTAATTGTTTTTGCCCTCTGATCTAACTCTGAGGAATATGGCAATAGACAAAAAGTCACTTTCTGGTGGAATATCCCTTTAAAACGTTGTTTTAAAAGTTTAGATTATTGGTTTTAAATGCTGAATTCTGGTTTCTGGATAAGGGAGGCAGCTGGTTTGGTTTTGTTACCAGTGATTTTTCTTCATGTTTCTGATTAAAGGCATTGATTTAGTTCTGGTCTGAATCCTGTGCTGCTTGGAGGATTTTTGCTACAACTTTTCTACTTTTTGGCCACTAGTGATGAAGCGTAACCATGGCAACAAGAGACTTGTCTACAGGAGGGAGCAGCAAACTGACAGCGCTAATATCCAACCTGTGACCCAAAATCCAGCTGAGTTAAAGAGGAGGAGTCATGGATGTAGAGCAGGAGCAAAGAGGAGAGAGAGGAAGTTTCAACCATCACTTCATCCATCCTAACAGGGAACCTGAGGTCTCTCCTGAACCAGAGGGACCAGCTTGAAGCTCTGATGAGGATCCATCCAGAATCTCATGTGTTTCACTGAGACGTTGTTCAGGATCAGATCCAGACTCCAGCGTCTCTCTGTGGCTTTCAGACGATACCAGCAGACAGAGATTAGAAGAGGAGCAGAAAAAGCAGAGGAGGTGGATTATCAGCTGGTCAACAACAGATGATGTAATCCAGGACCTGCTGCTGTGGAGGATCATCTCTGAAGACCAGAAATCTTCTGCCCAGGATCTTCTGTAGCAGCAGATCTGAAGAACCTCTGACTGAAGACGCTGTAGTTGAATTACTGTTTTGTAGAGGATACTCATCCAAAAACTACAGATTATTTGAATAATCTAGTATTTCTGCAGATGACTGATCTCTGGTGCTGAAAGTCTGATGTGTTCAGAGTAAGAAGGAGTGGTGAGAGTTCAGTTCCCTGTGGGACACTCAGCCCTTCAGTCTCACTACCTGAGGTCTGTTAGTCAGGTGGTTGGGAGGATCCAGCTGTCTCTCTGGAGTTTCTTACTAAATAAATCAGGTGGACCAGCATCTGTCTCTGGAGGACTTTCATGATGTGTGCTATTAGGGCAGCAGGTCTGTATGAAGGTGGAGGTCCACCTCAGTCAGGGCGTGGTTCTGTTGGGCCTTTAGGAACGTTTTGCTCCTCCTCTCTGAGCTGTGAAGCTGCTCGTCTGTCAGAGTTTGGGTCACGGTTCAGTGGAAGTCAGACTGATGAAGACTGAAAGGCTGAGGCGCTCCGAGCCAACGGCTCCACTTAAAGCCTCTGATTAGTGCGTTAGCAGCGACAGCGATCAGCCTGCTGACTGCTGCTGCAATCTGCTCTAATCAATCAGCTATCGATCGGACCGTGGAGGAGACGGAACCACTGAGAGCTGCTGGAGGTCTGGATCGTTCCAGGGCCGAAAACCACAACCAGCTCTAAAAACCAGAGCTAATGCTAAGTTTGTTTTTATGGTTTAAGTCTTGTGTCACATTAAAGCGTCTCCAAAGTAAAACAGATTAAATACAGAACCATGCTACTCCGGAGCATACAGGCGTGTGTTAACACACATCAGCAGAGACTTCACAGAGGATCTGGTAATCTGAGAAGGGTCAAAGGTCATTCAGAGTCCATCATTCTACAGAGAGAAAGGCTGTGTCCGGATTCAGGGGTAGGATGCTTCTGAGGACGCATTTTGAGGCCGATGACGTCACAACGACACGACGAGTGCTGTCCGAATTCGAAGGATACTCATTCGTGCGTCCTCGTTCCACCTGAATTTTGAGGATGGGTCTGATGTATCCTCGCTGGCAAAGGCTATCCCAGGATGCTTTGCGCGCCGGCCATTGGATTCTACTGATTCATTAAATTCACAACAGCAGCAGAAAAAACCAGAGAGCAGTACAGTTTTAAATGTTAGTTGTTCAAAAGATAGCAATTAAAATGATAAAGCTTGTGTTTAGGAATTTTTAGCTTATTATTATATGAAGTTTAAGGATAAAATCTCCACAAAAGAGGTTGAATGTTTTATTTTTCATGTAATTTAAGACAAGAAATCAATGTAAGCTAGCTTAAATGTTTTTAATGGAATTTTAGGAAATAAAACATCATAAAAGAGGAGCTTAAAGTGTTTCTTTAGATCCATTTTATTAGCTTTTAGCCTGTCTGCCGGCGCTGTAATGGAGGACAAAAATGTCCTCCATTAAAAAGTTCAAAGGTCAAAACATCAACCAAAAACAACACAAAGGCTCATCTCACTTTAGATAAAAACATCGATGAGAATTACCGTTCCACCTGGAAGGTGTGTGTCCAGGTGTGTGTGGATTTATTTTATTTGGATTAAAGCATCAGCAAAGTAAATAAACACGAATAAACATAAATCTACAATAACACTCCTTTATGCACCTAAAATATATATGGAAGAAAAAACATTCCCCCAAAAGTGAGAAAACAGAGCAGCTGAAGCAAGCTGCCACCGTGTGGCGCTGTTCTAGATCCAAACCTGAGGTTCTCATGGTGGATAAACAACACGTTTGTTTCTCAGGTTAGAGGGTCTTAGGGGACTGAAGGCAGCAGCTCAGGGTTCTGGTCTGGCCTCAGTGTGGGTCGGTTCAGGAAGCTGCTGAGAGCAAAGGTCACAGAACATCTGTGATGAGGAGGGTGAACCAACGCTGCAGACGGCTTCCTCTGGTGGTCTGGCAGGAATCGCACCGACAACTCGTTGGTGGTCACTGGGTTCAGCTGAAAGAAGCAGGTCTGGATCCAGAACCAGTGCTTGGTTCTGATCCGATCAGCGGTAAATAGAGACTTTATTCACTGCTCCAAGTCAGGTCCTGGTCCTTGTCCTGGTCCTGGTTCTTATCCTAGTCCAGGTCCTGTTCCTGGTTCTGGTTCTGGTCCTGGTCCTGGTTCTTATCCTAGTCCTGGTTCTTACCCTGGTTCTGATTCTTATCCTGGTTCTGTCTTATCCTGGTCCTGGTTCTTATCCTGGTCCTGGTTCTTATCCTGGTCCTGGTTCTTATCCTGGTCCTGGTTCTTATCCTGGTCCTGGTTCTTATCCTAGTCCTGGTTCTTATCCTGGTCCTGGTCCTGGTTCTTATCCTGGTTCTGGTTCTTATCCTGGTTCTGGTTCTTATCCTGGTCCTGGTTCTTATCCTGGTCCTGGTTCTTATCCTGGTTCTGGTTCTTATCCTGGTCCTGGTTCTTATCCTGGTTCTGGTTCTTATCCTGGTCCTGGTTCTTATTCTGATCCTGGTTCTTATTCTGGTCCTGGTTCTTATCCTGGTCCTGGTTCTTATCCTGATCCTGGTCCTGGTTCTTATCCTGGTTCTGGTTCTTATCCTGGTTCTGGTTCTTATCCTGGTCCTGGTTCTTATCCTGGTCCTGGTTCTTATACTGGTTCTGGTTCTTATCCTGGTCCTGGTTCTTATCCTGGTTCTGGTTCTTATCCTGGTTCTGGTCCTGATCCTGGTTCTTATCCTGGCCCTGGTTCTTATCCTGGTCCTGGTTCTTATCCTGGTTCTGGTTCTTATCCTGGTCCTGGTTCTTATCCTGGTTCTGGTTCTTATCCTGGTCCTGGTTCTTATCCTGGTCCTGGTTCTTATCCTGGTTCTGGTTCTTATCCTGGTCCTGGTTCTTATACTGGTTCTGGTTCTTATCCTGGTCCTGGTTCTTATCCTGGTTCTGGTTCTTATCCTGGTCCTGGTTCTGGTTCTGTGACTCGTCTCCTGCTGATGATGCTGTTTCATCCTGATCCTGTTGTTTTTCCAGGATAAGGACTTTGGGAAGCAGACGCTGCACAAAGGTCACGCCAACCCCCTGGCAGAGGTCACCACCAGCCTGAAGACCTACCAGCACTTCACCCTGGAGAAGGCCTACGCAGGGGAGGACTTCTTCTGGGCCTTCACCCCCGTGGCGGGGGACTTCATCAGGATTCGCTTCTTCACGCCGGTCCGCATCGAGAGGTCAGACCCAGTAAGGGGTCCTAGACCCAGGGAGGGAGGAAGAGGGTCCACCTTCAGATCTAAAACCTGTGTTCTGGTTTCAGGTTTTTCTTCCGGAGTGGGAACATCGAGCATCCAGGAGACAAACTGTTCAACACGTCGGTGGAGGTTCTACCGTTTGACGTGAGTTTCCTGATTCTCCAGGTGGTCCCAGACCAGGAGACACCAAAGCAGCTGTCAGGGTTTGAGTCCACGGAGCTTTTTTCTCTCAGGGGCCGAAAATGTTATTCTAAAGACTAAAAACCCAAACGTTCTAACCCTTTGATTCATCAAGCACTTCTTTAGCCTTTTTGATCAGTTTTCATTCCTAATGTTGATGATTGATGGAGGTTTGTGCATTTTTGAGTTTTCTCAGTGATTTCATGTTTTTTAGTTTTAGCCTCTTGTAAAGATTGTGATCTGAAGCACCAACATTAACGTCCCTGAGCCATAGAAACCCATTCAGACCTGAATGTTGGCCCCTGATGGGATCAGACCGACATTTAAAGGGTTCAGATCCTCCTGCTTAACAGGTCTAATGTTCTTTTTTAGAGGGTTAGTGAATGCAGCCTTATCAAGCAGCAATAAGAAGTCCAACGTTTTTCCTGCTTTGTGAACTCACCATCAGATCTGTTGACTTCCAGAATCAAAACCCTTCATTGAGTCATGTTAGTTCTCTGTGATGAGTTGATGTCAGCGGGTCAGAAACCGGTACTGGCCCTCAGAACCAGAACCCGTTCATCTCTAGAAACTACAGTATTTAAACTGGTCTCTTAGATCTAACAGCTGTTACCTGTCCTGTTTTCAGTTTTTTTCATCTGAAATCTGATCTACAGGTTTACTCTAGACTAGAACTGAGTGGGTCAATCAGGACTTGATAGTAAAGATCTGTTAGTGGTTTTAGTTGCTGAGTCTGGGCCTGAGTTATGGATCTGCTCCCGTTCCTCCTCTGAGAGACGAAGGCTGATTAAAGCCCAGAGCCTCAGCAGGACGTCAACAGACACGAAGGAGGCGAGGAAGAGGAGGTCCTGTTGAGATCGGCCGAGCAGAAAGACAGGAAAATCAACCGGGATGGAGAGAGAGGCAGGGAGGAAGGCGGCTACCATGGCAACGCTGACTGGGAACAGGGAGGGAGGAGGACGATGGGGTGGTTTAGTCATTTGCTCCTCCAGGATTCTGCTGCAGAAACTTTGAGTCTGAATGAGAATTTTAAAAGAAACAGTTAAATATTTTAGTTCTGGTTGTGACGCCTGAATGACTCCAGTCCTGTTTGTCTTCCAGAACGTCCAGGCAGAGAAGGAGGCCTTGACTGAAGGCAGGGACAAAACGCCAAAGTACCATCGGACCGACGACGGATTCATCAGAATCGGTGAGAGATGCAGGTTCTGAGAAGTTCTGAATGTGACGGCTGAAGGTCTTTAAGGGGTTGGGTCTCCTAGCAGCAGGTCCAGGTGTTCATTAAGGTCCAGGTCCAGGTGTTCATTAAGGTCCAGGTCCAGGTGTTCATTAAGGTCCAGGTCCAGGTGTTCATTAAGGTCCAGGTCCAGGTGTTCATTAAGGTCCAGGTCCAGGTGTTCATTAAGGTCCAGGTCCAGGTGTTCATTAAGGTCCAGGTCCAGGTGTTCATTAAGGTCCAGGTCCAGGTGTTCATTAAGGTCCAGGTCCAGGTGTTCATTAAGGTCCAGGTCCAGGTGTTCATTAAGGTCCAGGTCCAGGTGTTCATTAAGGTCCAGGTCCAGGTGTTCATTAAGGTCC
>SSNR01000254.1:687010-718594 GCA_006937965.1 Callopanchax toddi | reverse complement strand
GGAGGACAGAGGGAGGACAGAAGGAGGACAGAAGGAGGACAGAGGGAGGACAGAAGGAGGACAGAGGGAGGACAGAAGGAGAACAGAGGGAGGACAGAGGGAGAACAGAAGGAGGACAGAGGGAGAACAGAAGGAGAACAGAGGGAGGACAGAAGGAGAACAGAGGGAGAACAGAAGGAGGACAGAAGGAGGACAGAGGGAGGACAGAAGGAGAACAGAGGGAGGACAGAGGGAGAACAGAAGGAGAACAGAGGGAGGACAGAAGGAGGACAGAGGGAGAACAGAAGGAGGACAGAGGGAGAACAGAAGGAGAACAGAGGGAGGACAGAAGGAGGACAGAAGGAGAACAGAGGGAGAACAGAAGGAGGACAGAGGGAGGACAGAAGGAGGACAGAGGGAGAACAGAGGGAGAACAGAGGGAGAACAGAAGGAGAACAGAAGGAGAACAGAGGGAGGACAGAAGGAGGACAGAAGGAGAACAGAGGGAGAACAGAAGGAGGACAGAGGGAGGACAGAAGGAGGACAGAGGGAGGACAGAAGGAGAACAGAAGGAGAACAGAAGGAGGACAGAAGGAGGACAGAAGGAGGACAGAGGGAGAACAGAAGGAGAACAGAAGGAGGACAGAAGGAGGACAGAAGGAGGACAGAAGGAGGACAGAGGGAGAACAGAGGGAGAACAGAAGGAGAACAGAGGGAGGACAGAAGGAGACAGAGGCAGGACATCCTCCAATCATAAACTTGTTGGAGTAACAGATTTGGTGTTGTGTGTGTCACATGGCCACGGTTCCACCGTGATTTCCCAGCATGCAGCAGTGCGTGAGCGTGGAGCTGCAGAGAGGTTTTAGTTGTGATGTTCCAGCTGTTTCCTGCAGCTGGATCAAGTCCTGCTGCTTTCTGCTGAAACTCGGTGGGATTACAGCTGTACCTGGAAGCTCCACAGCTGCATCCATAATCCCAGGATGTAAATCCTCACAGGGATTATCGTCTCTCCGAGGTGCAGCTGAAAGCAGGAGACCGCACCTCCACCGCAGGGGTCACCTAATGGACTTTGGATAAAAGTAATGGGTCTTAATAACCGACTAATCGCCGTAAATCTGCTCAGAAGGACGACGAATCCTTTAATTACTGCAGGTTCCATCAAGGCATAAATAATGAATGTTTTAAACACGTGGAGCTGATCGGCTGCTTCGCTCTCCTCCTGGAGCCGCCAGATCAGAGAGCGTCTGTCTGCCAACCAGACGGTTGTCGGTTCGATCCCAGCTTTGTCTTTGAGCAAGACACTTCACCCACCTTACCTGCTGGTGGTGGCACCTGGTGTATGTTAGCTCCGCCCCTGTGGCTGCGTGCAGCTTCCTGTCATCAGCGTGTGACTTAGAGGACATTTAACGTCCTGTAAGGAGAGCTGGTGTCTCCTGAGGTCACAGGGTGAGAGCCAGGGACGCCCTGGACAGGTCACCTGTCCATCACAGGGACACAGAGACAAACAACCAGTCACTCTCACCTAGCAACAGTTTAGAGTCACCAGGTAACCCATCAGGCATGTTTCTGGTCTGTGGGGGGGACAGGGGGACAGGCTACCTCCACACAGAGAGGACAGCTGGGAAGTGAACCTGCTGAATATAAAAATCTTGTGAATTTTTTAGTCTTTAAAAGTCATTTTTACTATTATTATTATTATTATTGATGAATTTGAGTCCCACAGAGTCTCTTCACTGATCTTCTGATCCGCTCCAGGAAGGTTCCAGAACGGGATCGCTGAGGGGGAGGTGGACCCGTCCTTCGGACCGCTGGAGGCCATGCGTCTCTCCGTGGTGACGGACTCGCCGGTTTGGGTGATCCTCAGTGAGGTGAGACCTGCTGCCAGCTGAGGAGGATTCAGACTCCTCGGGTCCATCAGATCTTCAGGGTTCAGCTCCAGCTGCTGTAGAGCTCAGAGGCTCCATGGAGGGTTGAAGAGTCCTTTAAAGGATGAAGTTGAGAGGAGCATCCAGTCCTTTAGTGGTTTAACTTCATCTCTATTTAGCCTTTAACCCACATTTATGGAAGAAGTTCTTTTATAAACAAAATGTGTTTCGTAATAGTTAATATTAAGAAACACATTTAGTTAGTTTGGGGCTTTTATTTTGTAATTCTGTTTTTTCCCCTCCTCCTCTGCCTGCTCCTCCTCCTCCTTTGCCTGCTCCTCTTCCCTCTCTTTCTCCTCATCCTCCTCCTTCTCCTGCTCCTCTTCCTGCTCCTCCTCCTGCTCCTTCACCTCCTCTGCCTGCTCCCCCTCCTGCTCCTTCTCCTGCTCTTCTCCTGCTCTTCTCCTGCTCCCCCTCCTGCTCCTTCTCCTGCTCTTCTCCTGCTCCTCTGCCTGCTCCCCCTCCTGCTCCTTCTCCTGCTCTTCTCCTGCTCCTCTTCCTGCTCCTCCTCCCCCTCCTGCTCCTTCTCCTGCTCTTCTCCTGCTCCTCCTCACTCCGTTTCTCTTCTTCCTCTCAGATCTTCATAAAGAAAGCTGAGTGAAGCTCCGCCCCCTCCAGCCCAGCTGAGAGCAGGCTGGTCAGCTGCCTCCAGTCCAGGACCTGTGAGCGGTTCTCCAGCGCCGCCGTGTGGCCGGACCTCGCCGCTGCAGGCTGAGCAGCTCAGACTGAAACCAGCAACAAACCTCCTTCTGGTCCATGGGGCCGCTGCAGCTGTAATTAGAACCTGTAAATACGGAGTGGAAGCACTGGAAGCTGCTCCTGAGGACCAGCCTGCTGCTTCCTGTCTGCAGACGGACCTCCTGCCCCTCCACTGCCCCCCCACACCCTGTGTTTGTCTACAGAGATGATGTCCCATGAGTCCCTCCGGTGTGTGTCAGGTTCAGGTTTTCCCTCTGTCAGTTAACGAGTTGCCTTAACGAATTCAGAACAGATTTATGTCACATGTAGCGTCCACAGATACCCCAGAATCCTTTGCTGCAGCCTCGGACCACTCACATCATTGTATCTAGAAACTACTGATGAAGTAGAGAGAGGAAGTTGTTCTTCTCTGGTGAACTTTGTGAACCCGTTTGAAGGAAACTGAGGCCTTGATGACCCCTCTGAGTCCACAGGACTCTGGACTTCAGTCTGCTGTGCTCCTCTGCGTTCCTGTGCTGTACTTTCACATCCAGTGCTAAATCCCTCCCCCTCTTTCAGCCTGTTCTGTGTTTCTGCAGACTGTTGTCCTTCAGAGACTGTTGTCCATCAGGATTTTGTCTTCCAGTCAGAGATTTTCATTGCCTCCCGTCTCAGAGGACAGAAGGTTTTTGGTAAATGGTTCCCTTCATGTCCAGGTGACAGTAGGTGCCTTCAGGTCCCGTTGTATTTATTTAGTCCTGCTGACTGGATTTGGTTCCCTTCAGGTTGGATGTTGGATGGAACGGAACTCCCAGTAGTTTTTCCAAACTGGGTCACATGACCCTGCACCAGGCCCGACTAAACGATGGAACTCCTCTGGATTCTGGAAACGAGCAGCAATCCTGAATCTAAAGAAAAGCCGAATGAAGTCAGAATCCAAAGTGGAATTATTTACACCTCCTCTGAGACACAGAGACACATATGTTTTCACTTTAGTTTTTTATTTCTACATATCAGTAAATTTTGATGTAAACAGTCAGAACTGATCTTAGAACCATCGCCTCCTGATCAGAAGGAACATGGATCGTCCTGGTGGGTCGCTGTTCCTCTCAGCTTGTTGGGGTGAAAGTCTGCTCCCTTCTGCTGATTACAGATAGTCACTTTAACTTGTGGACGTTTGAATATAACGTCTAAAATTATTAATGATTCCTATCATATCCATTAACTTCATAAACAGCTTCTGTTCAGAGAAATAGAGATGATGTCCTTCAGTCTGAGTCCTCCTAAATCAGCTCGAAGCTCCTAAATGTCCCAGCAGATCATGTGACATTATTTTATAAACCTTTATACTGTCGTCAGGTTGTTTCTATGGAATTCTGTGTTTTTCATGAATTTCTATTGTTTTTAAGCATGTTATGGTCAGCAGCTACGTAAATGTAGGGTCAACTCTAAATCATTTCTTGATACGAGGTCATAATGCTAACGTTAAAGCTCCAGGCCCGCCTGCTTCCTGTTTAGGTTATAAGCTCCGCCCCTCCATGTAAACAAATAGGACAACCTTGTTATAAAAATAAAAACACACCTCACAGAATGATCAGACTCTGAAAACAGGATCTCATGGTTTTACTGTTCGCTGACAGAAGAAGGCAGAGTCAATTTGTTCATTTATTTCTAGCCAATGAAAGAACCTGATGAATCTGTAAAGGTTTAAAAAATCACATTGTTTTGATCCACTGGGACTTTTAGGAGATTGAAGCTGATTGAAGACCAAAGCAACACACTTTGATCTTCACTCTGCTCATTAGCTCATCAGTCCTGTGAACTCTACTTCTCTGAACAGAGGCTGTTCAGGAAGATTTCTACAATGAGAGGATCCAACTTATACGGTGACTACATCGCATCCAGTGTGAGGTAGCAGTCAGCAAACTAGCAGGTGGAGAGATCAGGTGAAAACAGCTGTTTGGCTTCATTCTGACAGATGTTTCTGTTCACTTTAACATCATATGAAGAGCTCCCATTTAATCAGAGATAAACTAAAGTTCAGGGAAAATAATCAAATAAAGTCTGGCTGCTTCTAAATGTTCTTCTGTTTCCCTAAAGGAGGACTCACTCACACTTGTAGCGTATTTCATGACTCATAAACATGATTTTACTCAGAAACCAGTGACCCAGTAGAACTTTTGTACATTTTGGTGAAGAAAATGTTGTATAAATATAAGAGTGAATAATCTCAGGGAACGATTTATCGAGACGTTTGCTCCTCTGAGACGACGCCCAGCGTCTGTTTGGACTCCTTCAGTCTGAGCGAGCTGAGCAACATAAGCTACACACCACAGAAACTTGAGCTTTATTTGATTTCCTTTGGAAGATGCACTGGAAAACATTACTGTCACCTCGTGTCTGTCTTTTGTATCCTTTAGATAAACTATTTAAACTTCTATTCAATCTGTGGATTGTAATAAAGACAGAACTTTAAATTATTTTGTGACTCTTGCTTTGTTTGACACGTTTTCATTGGCTGGCTGTTAAATCTAAAATCATTGACATTCACTAATCGATTGATGGAATTTTCAGATATTTTTTTCTTGCAGATCATTTGTTTAAATATTTATAAATTAATTAGAGAAGGTCAAATTAGTTGTGGTTGTGTCAAATAAATGGATTATAACTCTGAGAGTATCAGATGTCATTGGGTAAAATCTATAGTCTGGCTTCAAAATGTGCACAAATAATTTAAATTGATTTTAAATGTATTTTTCTGAGTAAATCTAACTTAGGGTCTTCATAAAACGAGTAGAAACACCTCAGTTCCTCCCAGGGAGCAAAAGTAGAATAAATCTATTCATCTTAATGTTAAAACTGAGCTTAAAATCAGAGGACTAAAGCAGCTTTTTGTTTGTGATGATGAGGAGTCAGTCACAAGGATGAAGAACACATGACCTGCTCTGAACCAACACCCAGACACCAGGAAGGAACTGGATTCATCAGAATAAAAGGGATTCTCTGTTTTCCTTACAAACTAAATTTGTTTTAATTATACCAGTACTTTGATCTCAGAGAAGTTTCTATTTGAAATCCATGAAAATTCAAATATTGCTCCAGTTACAATATTCATCTACATATAAATCATTTGATTTATTTAGATTTTACATACAAAGCTAATTTTTAAAAGTGTGTGTGTGTATGTATATATATATATGTATATATGTGTATGTATATATATATATGTATATGTAATTCAGGTGCACCAGCAGCAAGTTGAGAAATATATAAATGTGTGTGAGTGTGATGATTATAGTATATGATTCTATGTACTGGTTGCAAATTATTGATGTTTTGTAATAAAATCTCCTTCAATCACAGCCGACACTTCCTGTGATAAGTCTTACTACAGCCAATCAACGAGGACTTTCTGTACCAGCTTAGCCAATCATCGCTGTCCACGAGGTGCAGCTCCAAATAGGCGGAGCCACCGGATCTTCCTCCAACCAATCAGAAACTGACAGTTGAGAGGAAACGTCATACGTGTCTTTCTGTCGACCAATTATCGTTAAAGAGAGGCGGTCTTTACCCTTCAAGCTCCCACGTGACCCTCCTCAGTGGTTCCCAGGCGGTCACATCGAAGAGCTTCAGGTGAGTTTAATTTGAAGAAATGTCACTTTTTTTACATGAAAGCGCGGTAGATTATGACTGTTACCTAAGAGTAGGAGAGTTTCTCATGTCTCCATGTTATGAGTGACTTGATGGATGATTTTATTCAGTAAAAATGATCCCGTAAAGCGTCTCAGGCTGCTGTCAGGACCGAGCGGAGCGGCTAGCGTAGGCTAACCGCAGGTGATCTCAGTCAGCCTGCTAACCTGCTCCGGGGTGTTTATCTAACTACAAAACGCGACTTTCACCCCATATTAACTATAACGAGTCAATAAATGTCTGAGTGAGAGTCTGACGCTTTTTAAGCGGAGAGAGCTGTCTGCGACGTTTAGTTAGCATTACAACACGGCTAAAGTGAGGGTTAAGTTAATGCTAAGGGTTAGGGTTAGCTAAGGGTTAAGTTAAGGGCTTAAAGAGCTTCATGAGCATCTAAGAAACACAGTCTGTGGTTAAATGAAGAGTAGAGATGAACGTTTAGATCCTGTGTGTCAAAGGCTCTAGTGCAAGCTAGCTTCAATAAACTTCAGGCGGTGGTGTTTAAAACGGAGAGGTTTCCATAAAATTGTAGGTCAAAGGTAATCATTAATAACTAAGTAATCTAGGATTTTGATATTTAACCTTTTTATTGAATTTTCCATGTTTTTTTTAAATGTTTTGTTTTAGTTTAATTAATTTTTTTCCAGTTATTTTCAGTGCATGTTTTAAGATAAAGGAGCTAAAATGTGCTCGAAGTGGTTGACCTGTCAGTTAAAGGGTTTATATACCAGCCTTAAAGTCTCTTCACAATTTTATAAATTATTTTTTAATGTTATCCTTTAAACTAGCATCAGTCCTAGTCATATCAAATGATTATTTTAACCCCTACATTGCCAAGGTTTTTTATGCTGAGTCAGCTCAGTTTAGTGTTCTTAAAAACCATAGTGATTTATTTTCATTAAACTTCATTAAATTTGGATCATTTATGACTTAATTTTGCAGCACGTATAGGTGAAAGATTAGCAGCAACATTTATTTATTGTCAATAATTATTTGGCATTCTTATTTCATCCATTACTAATGTTAAAAGTCCTTTGACACATATGTGCTCATGGGAAAAAATAAACCAAACAAACAAGTTTTATGTATTTTTTAACCCTTTAACAGTGCAAGTGAGTATGATTGATTTACATGCTTTAAAGTTTGATCTGCAGCCAAAACACTTTAGCATGTTTAATAAGGCCAAGGTATTTTAATGTTAAGGAAAGATGTAAAGATGGAACAAAATGTTTAAAAAAATAATAAATTTTGACAAAAAAATAATAAAATTTTTAAATGGTAAAAATAATAATGATTTTAAAAAAGTAAAAATAAAGACAAAGTAACAAGACTTTCAAGTTATAAATGTACATGTTTAAAAAAAAGTTAAATGAATTAAATTCAAAAGACAAAACTTAGTTTTAATAGCCCCAATAACAGTTAATGGTTGAAACTTTAAATTTCCAAGTATTTCAATAAGTGCCATTTAAAGGGTTAAAAACTGCCCCTATTGAAAAAGATGGTATGTTCTCCATTTACCATATATGGTAAAATGACATCATCAGGACGAAAATCCCTCAGAGCTCCAGCTGAAGCCTCAGCATCCAGTGAGATGCAGGTTTTATGCTTTACGTTTGAGAAGGATCATGAACTGTGATGTGAATGAGTTTCTATGGGAACGTTTTTGTGCTTTGGGACATTAACATTTATATTTTAGATAATTGTTTACAAGGGGCTGATAATAAAAAAAAAAACATGAAAAAATGGAGAACACTCAAAATGTACAACCTTGCATAAATTATCAATTTCCATCAAAAAATGGATAAAAGTTGTTCACATTTAAAATGGGGGGGGGGGGAACCCACACAAATGTGCTTGGGTCCATCAAAGGGTTGATGTGATTTTTGATCTGAGTGTTTACTAAATGGATGTACCCAGAAAAAACAAGTACAAAATAAATCCACGTTTTAACAGTAACGCAAACTAAACGCCTGCTTTAGGGATGCTTTATTACGTCTTTATATTAGTGTACTACTACATTTTACGTAGTTTGTGTATTCATTACTTTCTACATACCGTATCTGTATTATGCCAGGGTACATGAGTACAAGTGTGAGTACCTCACAACTTTGTTGTACCTCGGTGTACAACGACAAGAAAGCTTTATTCTGTTCAGATCAGTGTTAAAGGGGACAGTAATGTGAAAGTAAGTGTTTCATACAAAAGGTTAAGGTTTTGAATATTGGCAATTAATTATAAACAAATTGTGCAGCATTTCCTTATTTTAGGGCAGAGTGTTTTGCATACCAAATTTAACTTCATTTAAATTTTTATTTTTTGTTTGGAATGAATTTCCTCCAGTCATTCAAAGTCCCCCAAAAAGCTGTTGTTTTTATAAAGAGCTTCAATAATTGACTGTGAAATGGATTGGATCTATTAATAAGCAGCCTGAGAGTGTTGTCATCAGGTTTCTGCTCTGGTGACATCAGTTAATGTGCTGTCTTAACATAAATATCTTTTCACTGATTTATTTAAACAAAGTTTACAGAAATGTCAAGTCTTAAATGTTAGAACTGTCTTAATAGATTTTACTGAAGTGAAAGTTTATTAGAACATTTTATAGTTCGACTCTGAAAACCTTTTACAGAACACATTGATCTATTTATATAAGAATACCTTGTGCTATGTATAATAATAACCTCAGATATTCATAAAAACTAAAGTCAGATCAGTATGGGCCCTCAGAGCCAGAGTCAGTAAATCTGTTTAAACTGAACACACAAAGCGTTTTACCACAGGAATATTTATTTGTATGAGACGAAGAAGTGAAACAATGGTTTTGAGTAAATATGTAGATAGTGTGTGTGTGTGTGTGTGTGTGTGTGTGTGTGTGTGTGTGTGTGTGTGTGTGTGTGTGTGTGTGTAAATCATCACCAATGTGAGGTATAATTCTCAGACTCACATTACTTGATTTGGTGAAGGTGTCAGAAGAACCCTGGTTATTAATCATCTTTGATTTCTATGGATTTGATTAGAGCTTTTATTTTAAGGCGTTTTATCTTTTGAGGGGAAATAATCTTAAACTTTATTCTTTTCTAGAGTTTAACAAACATTTTAGTGTTTTTCACATCACATTTTACGTTTCTTAAACAGAGACAATGGATGTAAAAACTTCAGAGAATTGTCTAGTTCTGAACTTTTAATTTGAATATTAGTGTTTCTCAAGCAGTCTTCATTTTCTTCATCTCTCTGTGTCCCTCACTGTGCTGTCCTTCATCTTCATGTTCTTTGGTTTACTGTTCTTCTTATTCTTCGTTGTCGTGTCCTCTTGGCGTGCCGTCCTCTTGGCGTGCCGCCGTCCTCTTGGCGTGCCGCCGTCCTCTTGGCGTGCCGTTTTTTGACGCACTGAAAATGCTTGAATCTTACCGTGGTATTTTCATGGTTTTGAAGGTTTTCAATAAATGACTTGAACGAATCAGAACTCGGTCGTAACACGAAGATGTTTCTGAGACAAAGAAGTAAAAATACTCGTTTTGAGTGTACATCTGATCTGTACACTGTAAGGAAATGTCAGTAAAATCAACTAAACATGTTTTGGTCATTTTCCAGTAGGACTTTTTCCTGATGCTGATTTTTACTGAAAACATTTTAAAGTACAACTAAAACACTTGTGAAAATGTGAAACTTCTTTAATTTTAACCCTGTTTTTATAGGCTTTAGTTATACTGTTCATTTAAGTGTTAATCATGTAAGGAACTGTAAAAACCTTAATGCTCTTAAAATGTTTGAAAGTGGTTAAATTGGATTTTATTAAAGGCGTAAGAATAGGAAACCATGTGGTTTAGACTCCATGCTGGGATGAGGTCTCCCAGGTAAACGGTCCAGCAGCCGGACTGGTTCAGCCTGTTGGTTCAACCTGGAAGGCGGGCGGAGTTTGGAGCGTTACCTGCTGCTGTCACCTGTGATTCCAGACCTGTAGAGCCGTAAGAATCCTAAAAGTCGTGATTTGTTTGTTCTGGATAGGAATATCATCAGTTTTTAGAAAATGCTAACTTAAAATGAAGCTTAAAGACTTTTCCTCTTTGAGGCTCATTGGTCTGTTTTTAAGGCCTAACATGAAATGTTAAATCTCACAGAGCTTGTAGTAATTCCGGGTTTTATAAATATTGTTCTTTATTTAGAGAATTGCTCAGATTTCCAGCCCAACACACTGCTGCTGTCATCCAGAGGCTGTTTGGAAATGCTCAGTTCATGTTGGATGTCTGCTCAGTGAAACTGACCCTCATCCTATGAAAGCTGACATCAAAATAAAATGACAGCACTTCGGAAAACTGATCATGTGGAGGATGTTTTAAATTTACAAGAATCTGATAAATAATTTTTTAATTTCTGAAAGTTAAATTAGAACTTCTAATGGAAGTTTATATGACCGTGAATCTTTCAGGTGTGATTGTTATATTTTTCCTGTAGATTTAACCTGATCTGAGATCTTAACTGTTTATTAGGATGAGAACAAAATAGAAATGGTTTCATATTAAACCCTTCAGTGGCTGCTAAATGAAATTCAATAAATCTTTGATTAAATTTTTAAATCGAACTCCTGAAGACGTCAAAATGACCCAGACGTTCCTTTAAGGTCGGAGTAGTTTGAGGTAGATTGTGACCATCACCTACCGGGGATTCATTTTTCCAGTTTTCTGGTGAAATTATGAGACGTTGTAGACGACGTCTGTTTTAAAACTTGATTTAAGTGAGTTTTTAAAAACCTGATGTTGCTGGGGGAACTGTAACCTGTTCATCCTGTTGGGTTTAACTGATGGGGTTTTCAGGTCTTCAGTTCCTTCAGAGAAATGCTGAACAGATCAGGATTTAGTTACTACATACACGATCTTCAGTTTTGATGTTTCCGCTGACGTCTGTGACCATTTGAATAATTTCCAAGCGGTTTTAGGCGCCTCCTGATTAATCCTGTTTGTTGTTGTTGCTGTCAGCCTGTAGGCTCTGGCTTTGGGATGATGAGGTGTTCTGTTTAGTGCTGCTGTAATGAATGAATCCAGTTAGACAGCAGATCGATGGAAGCAGCAGACGTCCTGCAGGCTGAGCTGCAGATTAACAGAACGTCCAGCTTCACGGTGCCGAGCGTCTGGGTGGAGAATGGCTGCTTCCACTCCTCTGATCAGGATTAGGTCGTTTAATCAGCCAATCAGCGGCAGCCTGAAAGCTCATTACTCCTACAGGAACATCAGGGTGGAGCTTAACTTAAGAGGAAATGGACGGATTTTAATTCAAGTGATGTCTTGTTAATTTTGCAGTTTAGGACACAAAGTGGAGCTTCTTTTTCTCTTTTAATCTCTGAGGTTTAAAATGTCAGCAGGAGGAAGTGAGCCCTGGGTAACTTACCGTAGTACTGATAAGTTATATAGTCAGGTCCATAAATATTGGGACATTACACATTCTAACCGTTTTGGCTCTATACACCAGCACAATGAAATGAAACAGTGTGCTCTAACTGCAGACTGTCAGCTTTAATTTCAGGGTATTTACATCCAAATCAGGTGAACGGTGTAGGAATTACAACGGTTTGCATATGTGCCTCAATATATATATGGACCTGTCACCTGACTGTATTTACATACCTGTAATCTCCTTAGTATTAGAAATGTAGGTTCAGTTATCATTTAAGTTCTGTCATTCCTTGAAGGCGCCACCTTTAACAGGGCAGGTGACCTGATCTGATCGCCTGCTTTAGGTTTTGATTTGCAGCCTGAAACCTTTACAAAAATGTTTTAACAAGTAAAGTGAGAAAAAAGTAACAATTTAATAAAACTTAAAGTAGTAAAAATCTATAAATTAAATAAATTTTAAAAAATTAAAGTATAAATGTTTCAACAAAGTTAACAAAACGATTAGAAAATAAATAAAAACATGAGATAAATGTTGTTTCATTGACCCAATCAGGGCGTGCTCACCACTCACAGCAGCTCCATGTCCATGTAGCACAAGGCTGTATCTATTCTGATTGGCCGGTGTAACACTGACGGGGAGACTACTCTGCTGAGTTAGCTTTGGAGAGGCTAATAATTAGCATTCCTAGTCTGGTCACTCATTGAAATGCCTACTCCCTCGTCTGCTGTCCAAAACAAGTGCAGGTAGGAGCTTCAGCGCATTAAACCGTCAGTTATCAAAATCAGAAGAGCTGCATCTCCTGTGTTTGTCCAGAAACATCACTAAGGGATTCCAGCTACGTCTATAAACAAAGTCAGGCAGAAAAATCAAACCTGTCGTTCTTCAGATGATTTCTCTTCTTTTTTTCTTTTCATTTAATCGACATGTTTTAAGTAATGTTCCTCACATTCAGCTGATCTGGTTTTACTGTTCTGAGCTAAACCTTTTCTCTTTTAATGACACTTTTTAAAACTTCTGTGTGTGGAGTGTGATCCATGGGGTGCTGCAGTAATCCCACTGGGTGTAATCTGATTACAGTTAAAGAGCTGAGGTGGTGTGCTCTGGGTGATGGCCGGTTGCCGTGGTGATGGATGTAAGGAGGGTGTTGTTATAAGATGTTGATAAAACTAAAGAGCTTTTTGATGCGTAGCTGACTTGAAGCCACCGGCCTGTGATGCTGTTTGATCTTCGTTCCTCTGGAACTTTAACCAACACAGAGAAGCAGCAGGAGAATCCTGATCCACTTCCTGTCATTGCAGACGATGCATCAGAAGTTGGCGTTGTTCGTTCTTCTGGCAGCAGGGCTCCTCTGCCTCAGTCTGACGCCCGTTACTCGAGCTGAAGATCTGGCTGAAGACGTTGAAGGAGATGACATCGACGTGGAAGACGAGCTGGACTTAGGTTTGACTGGAGCAGATGAGGAGGAAGATGAAGACCTTGAAGATGATGGCCAGGATGAAGCTCCGCCTTCCCCTAAAACTCCTGCAATACCAAAGGTAAGGCTGAGTCAGCTCAGTTTTTTTAATGTTTTTAATTTGCTAGCTGTTTCCTGGAGTTGTTTCCTTATTTCTATAACAATTAGGAAGAAAACAATTAAAGCTGAAATCTAGCTAAAACAGTACTTTTGGAAACTTTTCTAAAAGAGTTTCCTAATTTAATAAGAACCTATTTCTGAGGGGCCCCCCACCCCCATCGGCGTGAGTGAGGTCCCAAAGCTACAGGATATAAAAACACCTGAGGTGATTCCTTACCTTTAGAACCTATTGGTTCACATTAATCCTAAAAGCTGTAACTGTAGGAGGATCTGGTTCCACCTCTTCATGCTGGTTCTACAACAACCCGAGTCGTTTTAATCAACGTGCTGACAGATGGTTTCCTTTGTTTTCAGGTGACCTACAAAGTTCCAGAGCCAAAAGGGGAACACTTCTTTGCGGAGTCGTTTGACCAGGGGACACTGGACAGGTGAGCACCTGAGCACTGGAACACCTGAGTTCAGGAGGGCAGTTTGTGTCTGGTTCAGACTCAACGGGCCAACAGAACCTGGACTTAAGAGTTCTGGTTTTTAACCTCCAGCTGTGGAGAAAAATCAGCTGCTCCCTCTTATCAACAAGTGTCGTTGCTATGGTTACACATCATAAATGACCAAAGGTAGAAATGTTGCAGCATAAATCCTCCAAGCAGCACAGCATTAAAGCCAGAATGAACCAAATTAAATCAGGACACAGAATCACCTGTGACCAAACGGAGCTGCTGAGGCGAGCTGCCACCCTGTGGCTGTTCTAGAGCTCAGCGACGGTGTTGCACTGATCAGGTCTGATCCATTCATCTGGTAGATGAAAGGTCTGCAAGTCATTATTTTTCTGGCATCCACTCCAAAAACAAAGCAGGAACGTTGACAAAGCGTCACTACACGTACGTGTGTATGAAGAACGGATCTGCTGGAGACTCGTGTTTTTACAACTCTTCTTCTGCTGCTCAGGAGGGTTTCAATGATCATCTGATACTCCTGAAGAAAAATAGGTTAACTTATGTTTGGATAAAATGACCTTTGGACATCTGAGTGAACTACACCTCCAAAGAACTGAGTTGTTGATTTCCAAGTTTCAGTGAATGCAGCACAGTGAGGAGGTAAAGGTGGTGACCTCGTTCTGTAAAAACCTTCAGTTCTTCAGACTGAAATCAGCTGATCCCTTGTTTTTATTTTACTGAGACTGGATGGATCCAGATTCATTAGACTGGAATCTGATTGTTCTGTTTGGTTCCAGGTGGGTTCTGTCCAAGGCCAAGAAGGACGATGCTGATGAAGAGATCGCAAAATACGATGGTGGGTACACATCTACCTGAAAGTTTTCATATTAAACCGTTTTTCTGTTTTTGCTTCAGTTGAATCTGTTTAACATCTGAGACACTGAAATATTTAAAATCTGACAGGTTTGAATTCCTCTAAACTGTCGTTCTGATTGCTGTTTATCGTATATGATGGAGGTTTTTCTCTTAAAATGTTCCCACTTTCTGAGAGATGTTTAACTTTTCCAAATATTTGCCTTATAATTCATATGATGATGATGATTTAACAGGTAAATGGGCCGTGGAGGAGATGAAGGACAGTAAGCTACCTGGTGATAAAGGTCTGGTCCTGAAGTCTCGAGCCAAACATCACGCCATCTCATCCCTGCTGCTGCGACCTTTCACCTTTGACACCAAGCCGCTCATCATCCAGTAAGAACAACAGAGATCAGACAGAAACGAGAATGATATCCGTCAAATCCAGAGATCAGTAGATGAAGTTCAGGTTTCTCTCCCCGTCTAAACATCCATCAGACGTTCTTCAGAGAACCAGAACCATCCTTAGTGTGGAAAACATGGCCTATTTCACCTCAGGTGGTTTTAACAGTGGAGGTTTTTGGCTGCGTTTGAGGTTTTTGTAAGAGAATCTTTAAAAAAAATCATTTTCCAAAGTGTAGATTTTTAAACCTTTTCTGTAGGGGTTAGATGTTTTCAGACATGGTGATGCAGCCGCTCGTTTTACTGTGCCGTTAAAACATTTCACTGGTTCTCCACATTAGTCTGAATTCATCCTCATCCTATTGAACTTTGTGTTGAGAAATAATTAATGATTGAGAGGAAATTGTCAGCAGCATTGAAGAGAAATACGAGTGTTTATAATGTTCTTTCTCTGTATTTAGATGTGTAGTCATAGGTTTGGGTCCTTCTGAGGTGGTGTTCTATCAGTTATTTATCTACTGTGAAGACCACACCCTCTGACATCACTGAAAGTGGGCAGAGGGCCTAGAAACAGGAAGTATGAGCGGAGCAATACTTATTCCTGTCAGCTCAGTGGTTAGCTTGTTTCTAATCCGCAGCAGCGTCTCTCCTGACCTCTTTACACATGAGTATGCTCCGTGAAAACTACTTCCAGTTTCTAGAGACGTTTTGAGTGATGTCACTGGTGGGCGTGGTCAGGACGGACCATCAGATGTTCTTACCACCTAGTGGTTCCATAAGGAATTACATTCGTTTTTGTTCAATTATTCCATTAAAGAATTTTTGTGAGTCATGTAGACGAATGTCGGACATCTTTAAACCAGTGTGGGAATAGAAGAGGCTGAACATGGTGGAAGAATGAGACACAAACTCTAACTTGTTGGTTTAATGTTTGTTTTTTCAGGTATGAAGTGACCTTCCAGTCAGGCATCGACTGCGGCGGCGCCTACGTCAAACTGTTGACGGAGACTCCTGAACTCGACCTGGTCAGTTTTATGGTTCTGTTCCTTATTTAAAACAAACTGAAGCTTTAACCTTTAGAGCAGGGGGACTCGATGACAAACCTGAAAAGGACACATGAAAATCCACAGAGTCCGCGACCTGCTGCTGCACTTCAGCAACAAACTTGATCCAAGAACGGGCTTCACCTTTACCAACCTATACGAGCTGCAGGTCCACTTAACGGGAAGAAACTCTGCTAAAAGCCTGAAACAACTGGAGAGAGAGAGTTCTGCTCTCCTCCCTCACTGGGACGTTGTTTCCTTAAAGTGATTTATAATGTGAAAAAACCTGAAACGTGTATGGAGTTAATAGAATGACTCATTTAGAGTTTATATGGATTTAAATTCACCAATAAGTTGAATCTCATTTTTGGTCCAAAGCATGATTTATAGTTTTCTAGAGGTTTGGGGTTTGACTGCATCAGTTCAAAGAAATATTCACTTTACAGGTCACATCATTCTTTAATTTCCTATTGTATGCCTTATTGCTTATGCTTAACGTAGTAATATTTGTTAATTATTACACCTGTGCAATAATCTGATCAGTATTACCTTTTATACCAAAATAATAAAAAACAAACCCTGTAGTTGCTGAGAAACTTTGATAAGGGCATCAGTTTATTTGAGGAAGGGCTGGGAGATATGAAGTTAATATCACGATTTATGGAGGAGTTCACCTCGATAACGATTAATGGACGATAAACACCTGTATGCACAAAAACAAAGTTGTCCACTAGATGGAGCTGTAGCAGCATAATGGCTCCACAGACAAATTTCCTGCAAACACAAAGTATTTAAGATACAATCTGTTCTATTCTACAGATGGATATTACAGAGAGCTGCACCATGTGTCACATTTGAGTTGTTAGGTAATCAGGTTCTCCATAAGTGTGGTTGAACTGCGGGTGGAGGATGTTACCTTGTTGCTAGTCTTTCTGCAGTCTGACTTCTGTCTTTTGTTTTCATCACATCCTCCTTGCTGAATCCATCATGTTGCCAAATGATTGATGAAGCATTTTTTCTGGTAATAAGCTTCTCCTCGACCAAATTTACCACCGACACTGCTCCATCTTGTAGTCTGCTTGCGGCTGGCTGCAGTAACCCACGGAGCTCCACGACTCCGAGCAGAAAGCTGCCGTAAGGGCGGCCAGCTGCAGGCAGCTACCAGCAGCGGCAGGCAGCCACAAACGGTGAGCTAACGCGGCCCGCTAGTGACACAGAGCGACGGGCCCATTGCTTCATGTTTGAATGATTCTCCATTTCCTTGTTTTCCCTTGCACACACACACAAACCTAGATGGGGGGGAGTCACATGACGCAGCCTAGTTGAGTCATGTCACAGTTTCTTAAAGGGACATGGACATCCGCAACCTACTCGCATCTTTTTATTGTTTTAAAAGCCCAAACATACGATTATTGGCAAAAGACGTCGGTTAGAGTTATAAAATTCTGTATTCGGTTATTTTTAATTTGTCGCCCAGCCCTAGGCTGAGGGTTTGTCCTCATCCAAGACTTTAACATATTTATTCATTAAAACGTTGTTTAACTGTTTTGAAAACCTTCCTGTGCGTGTGCAGGACCAGTTTGTGGACAAAACCCCGTACACCATCATGTTTGGACCTGATAAATGTGGAGAAGACTACAAACTGCACTTCATCTTCAGACACAAAAACCCCAAAACCGGAGAGTACGAAGAGAAACACGCCAAGAAACCCGACGCTGACCTGAAGTCGTACTACACCGACAAGAAGACCCACCTGTACACGCTGGGTAGGGCGCGCGCACACACACACACACACACACATGCAGACTCTGGTTTATAAAGGTAACTCTTTTGTGCTGCCCCCCAGTGGTGAACCCTGACAACAGCTTTGAGGTTCTGGTGGACCAGACGGTGGTGAACAGTGGGAACCTCCTGAAGGACATGACCCCCCCTGTGAACCCCCCCGCTGAGATCGAGGACCCAGATGACCATAAACCAGAGGACTGGGATGAGAGACCTAAAATCCAGGACCCAGACGCCGTCAAGCCGGAAGACTGGTCAGCTCCTTCATTTACCTGAATGATTAACTGTTTAAGGCTCTGTTTGTGCACAGTTACCATGGTTACGGGTGTTACTACGGTCTCTGTCTGACTCCTTCATGTAACTCTAGTTATCAACATTTATCATTTATTCTCCAGTTAACTAGAAAGTGAAATTACTTTTTTCTTGTCCTGGTGAAACGAGGAGTTAAGTTCCTACTGGTCCGGTTTGAGGACTCGTCCCCGCTGGTCCAGTTAAATACCATGAAGAGCCTTTAGCCATTAGCTCTTTGGAAAAGTTTAATCAGAGTTGGGCGACTTGGCAAATGATTCTGGTACCAGGACTGAAACTGAGTCCAAAGTCCAAACAACAACTCCAGACCTTCAGAAGAGACCAGTGTATGAATGACTGATGTGTTGTACAGCGCTTTGGGGAGTAGAGAACTCTAGAACTGTAGAAAGAACTGTAGAAATACTGGACATTTACCATTGAGAGTCTGGAGCACTGTTGATCCAAACCAGTTGAACAGGATACAGGAGAGATGGTTTGGAGTCAGATTGTGGTAACATTTGAGCTGCTTGAATAGAAATATCTTTTCTTACTTTAGTTTTTTCCTAACTGCTTATGAGATTCTTTTTATACGTTCATTTAATCTGTGCTGTGTGAAATGAGAGGCATCCAGGTCTGGTCTGATTGATCTGGTACCAGGACCTGTTGTTGATCAGAACTTGTCTTTAGGGATGAGGATGCTCCCGCTCAGGTCGCTGATGAAGATGCGGTGAAACCGGACGGCTGGCTGGATGATGAGCCCGAGTACATTGGAGACCCTGACGCCATCAAACCTGATGACTGGTGAGTTACCGTGGCAGCGCAGGCTCCTGCCCTCATCCTGTACTCCTTTCACGTGTCTCACTGTGAAATCTGGTCTCAGGGACGAGGACATGGATGGAGAATGGGAGGCCCCGCAGGTTCCTAACCCCGCCTGTGAGAGCGCCCCTGGCTGCGGTCCCTGGAAACGACCAATGATCGACAACCCCAACTACAAGGGCAAGTGGAAGCCCTCTATGATCGACAACCCCAACTACCAGGTGAGCTGCTCCCTCATTTTGGAGTCTGACTGATGTTTAAACTCGACTAAAGGCCCCTGACCTCCTCTTTTGTTTTTAGGGCATCTGGAAGCCAAGGAAAATCGCCAACCCATCATTCTTTGAGGACCTGCAGCCATTCAAGATGACTCCATTCAGCGCCCTGGGGCTCGAGCTCTGGTCCATGACCTCTGACATCTTTTTTGATAACTTCTTCATCACCAACGACCGCAACGCTGCCAACAACTGGGCTGCTGATGGCTGGGGACTGAAGAAGGCAGCTGAGGGCGCTGCTGAGGTGAGTTCAGTCAGAGAGGGGGAGACATTGAAGGGCTGTTTGAGTCACTTTGGAGTGGCGTTCAATCGGTTCTTTATGTAGACTGAGGACCAGACCTACTGGTGTCATCAAAGTGGTCAGACTCTCCAGAAACAGGAAGTAGTCCTCTCACTGAATCAATGGTCAGATCAGAATAGACACTGTTGCCAAAAGGTGACAAATTAGCGGCTAATTTTCAGGTATTTAAAACAATTTAAATTTCCGGTGGCTGATTTATTTTGTAATGAGGCTTTTCAGCAGAATGACTTCACCTGTCAATCAAGACAACCAGGGCAGAGCCAGTTTGTTAATGAATCACCAGATCAGAAAACGGCTGATCAGAAATCAGGAATTAATCACAGGTGACAAAAAGCAACAAGCACTTTTAGGAAACTTACATTTATTAACATGTGCAGTTAATTATTATATTCTTTATTACATTAATATGTCTTCATTAGTGCAGGTCCACCTCCTCCAGAGTTGTCCTGATAACAAGAGACAGAACATGACACTGAGTTCATCCTGAATGTAAAGCTAGTTTTCACAGAGAAATGGTGTAAATGGATTCTGGTTCCTCCAGGACTCAGTGGGCGGAGTCTTAGCTCCAGTAAAGAGATGAACCTTTTCTCCTCATAGCTTTAAAGGTTGTCTTCTGTTCTTTGGTCTCTAAAACGTAACAACAGCTTGATTAGCAAAAACCAAGTTAGCTTAGCCATAATAAATGAAAACCTACAGGACTCACCATGTAAACTCGTTGATGATAATTTATCATTGATTTTTGAAAGAAAAAAATATTACAAATGACAAAAGCCCAACAACACAACCGCTTCAAGCTTTTAATTTTTGAAAGGCCAGATTTTGATATAATTACGTTTAAAAAATGTAATCTACTGCCGCTCTCTCACTGGCTTCGGCCGCCATCATTTTCTACAGCAGATCCGATCCAGGAAAACTAAACGATGTTTAGGATTAGCCAATGGTCGTACAGGCCACACCCACTGTCTTGATTGACAGGTGAAGTCATTCTGCTGAAAAGCCTCATTATGAAATAAATCAGCCACGGGAAAAACACTAGTATGAAATAAAAGCTGACTTTGTGAAAAGGACGTTATGTAATCAAAACTGAAAGAATTAATAAAAACCTCAATAAGTTGAAATACTAGGGAAAAGTTATCTCTGAAATAAAGTTTTATATTAATAAGCACATTTTAAAAGAAGAATAAAAATATTTCATAATAATGAGCTTAGATTTTACATAACATGTTATTTGACAACTTCATTATCAGATTACATAATAGTCTATTATTTATTTATTTATGTATATAAGGTTCATAATGTTTTATTTGTTTAATTTTGAGCGCTTTGGAGTTCCGTAGCAGGCTGAACCTCCTGAGACCTGAGCGATCATTAGCTGTGTTTGTAGTTCCACTAGCTCTGTGGGATTAGTAGGACTTCACACATCAAAACAAACATTACATTTCAGCAATTAGTCAATGGTAAATTAGTAGTCTAAAACTTTCAGTTTTAAATATATTTTTCTAATCAAACACAGGTTGATAAAATAAAATATTACAATGGAGGAAATCCATGAGGTTTATTACAATACAAGACAAATTAGTTTTATTACTTGAACATTGTTGCCTAAAAGTTCAGAGTAAACTAGAACATACGGTAACTTCCTCAAATTTCAGATTTATTTTTACAGAAGCAAACAGTTTATTTTTTATCATGAAATGTAAAATGTTAAACCTTTTATTTAAGTGGTTGAAAAAGTCTAAAGTTTTATATAAAACTACGGGAATAAGATCGACTTTCAGAATTATCTGTAGTAGGTCTGTAGGTTCGTCTTGTAACCAGAGGGTTGTTGGTTCAGTCTTCGCTCCAGCTGGGTCATTATGGCCTTGGGTCAGACACTCCACCTGCTGGCGGTGGTCAGAGGGACCTGGTGGCGGTGGTCAGAGGGTCTGGTGGCGGTGGTCAGAGGGTCTGGTGGCGGTGGTCAGAGGGACCTGGTGGCGGTGGTCAGAGGGTCTGGCGGCGGTGGTCAGAGGGTCTGGCGGCGGTGGTCAGAGGGACCTGGCGGCGGTGGTCAGAGGGACCTGGTGTCTTTGTTTCAGTGGCTCCAGTGTAGCTGACTGCTGTCAGCGTGTGAATGACTGTGATGTAAAGAGCTCTGTGGTCCATGACTTAGAAAAACACTGTACAAATACAGGTTTTTACATTTACTCTAGAGTTCATGAGTCCTAGAACAGCTCCACCTAGTGGCAGCTTGTTCCAGCAGCTCTGTATTGATACCAGTGATTTTTTTTGTTTTAGGATTTTTTTTTTTTCCTTCATGTTTCTGATTGAAGGTTTTGCTGCTTTGAGCGATTTTAGTTCTGGTCTGAATCCTGTGCTGCTTGGAGGATTTTTACTGTAACTTTTTGGCCACTTGGTATGATATGTAACCATAGCAACCATAGGCTTGTTTACAAGAGGGAGCAGCTGATTGACACCTGAAAAGCTCCAATAAAACCCAACCTGTGACCCAAAATATCAGCAGACAGGAAGAGGAAGTTTAAACTATCACTTCATCCATAACGGGGAACATGAGATCTCTCCTGAACCAGATGGACCAGCTTGAAGCTCTGATGAGGATCCATCCAGAATCTCATGTGTTTCACTGAGACGTAGATCAGGATCAGATCCAGACTCCAGCGTCTCTCTGCCCGGCTTTCAGACGATACCAGCAGACAGAGATTAGAAGAGGAGCAGAAAAAGCAGAGGAGGTGGATTAGCAGCTGGTCAACAACAGATGATGTAATCCAGGACCTGCTGCTGTGGAGGATCATCTCTGAAGACCAGATCCTGAACTGAGATCTACATTCAACAACAGAGTGTCTTCAGTCAGAGGCTCCTTCAGATCTGCTGCAACGCAGAAGATCCTTCCTGTCCATCAGAGACCACTACAGAAGATCCTTCCTGTCCATCAGAGACCACTACAGAAGATCCTTCCAGTCCATCACAGACCACTACAGGAGATCCTTCCAGTCCATCAGAGACCACTACAGGAGATCCTTCCTGTCCATCACAGACCACTACAGGAGATCCTTCCTGTCCATCACAGACCACTACAGGAGATCCTTCCTGTCCATCACAGACCACTACAGGAGATCCTTCCTGTCCATCACAGACCACTACAGGAGATCCTTCCTGTCCATCAGAGACCACTACAGGAGATCCTTCCTGTCCATCAGAGACCACTACAGAAGATCCTTCCTGTCCACAGCTGGAACATCTGCATTGATTTGATGAAAAACCCTGAAGTGTTCCTCTGGGATTAGTAAAGTATTTTGATGAGTCATTCCTGATCCAGTCTGTAGTCTGATCAGCTGATCTGATGTTTGTGGATTGTTTGGAGCTCAGGGTGATGTAAGTCTCTGGAGGAAGCAGAAATAGATGTTGTGATGTTGGAGAACGTCTCCTCAGGAACCATCAGTGTTTGTTTCTGCAGAGACGTATTCTGGAAACGAAAGCAGATTCCTCCTCGTTGAGTTTTTAGATTCAGACCCCTAAATGCAGCTGGATGAAGAGAAGGAATGTGTTCTCACTCGGTGTTTGAGAGTTAATTACATGTTAAAACACTCACAGAAGTTTCTGAAGGTGCTTCAGTTTAATCAGGTGTTTTTATTCATCAGAACATCAAACTCAACATGAAATAATCGGTCTGTTAGTTGGGTTTAAACTAATGTTTACGTCTGTTTTAATGATTTATTTGCTGTCAGTTAACAGACATTAATAAACAGTGTTTATGATGAATGAGCTTGTGGTTTGTGTTGTTGCAGCCCGGTCTGGCAGCTCAGATGCTGAGTGCTGCAGAGGAGCGTCCGTGGCTCTGGATCGTCTACGTCCTGACCGTGGCTCTGCCCGTCGTCCTCATCATCGTTTTCTGCTGCACTGGAAAGGTAAGGATCACCGAGAACCCCCTTTCTCCAGTTTAGACTCCACTCACTTCTCTCTGGCTTAAACTGGTCTGAACTGATCTTTTCTGGATTGTTTAACTTGCTGCTGGTTAACTTTGTAATGGTGGACTGTTCACAGAGGTCATCGGGGTCAGCTCAGGGTCAGATGAGCCTCACCAGCTTACAGGAAGAGTTAAACGAGGCTGGAGGCCCAAACCTGGTGACTGCTTCCTGTCGTGTGTCTGTGCTGCTGTAGTGTAGTTGTGTTGTTCTTAGGACACCATCGTGAGTTGAAACCAGTTTCAGTTCAGATTCGTCCACACTCGGGTTGAGACTGGTTTTAAGGTCAGGGGTCAAACTTCATACCATTTTCCTGTGATCTCTGCTGATCCAGGTTCTGGTTCAGCTCAGGGGTCATTAACTGGGTCAGAGGTCATGGAGTTTGAGGAGCATTTAATTTGTAACTGAAGATCTTCACTAACTGGTATCAGATGAAGTGGATGAACGTTTCCAGCTGAGCCTTTGGATGAACTTTGACCTCTTTCTGTGAGATTCATTAGATTTTTTTATTACAGGAACTGTAAACATGATAAACTCTGCATAGTGACTAGAGGATCTCTGTAATGTCCCAGCATTCAACTCTTCTTCAGCTTTTTCAATATTTAAGCCAGAGAGAGGTCATTTAAGGTCACTAAATGTTTGTTTGTAGGGTTCATTTAAGGTTCACCTGTTTGAACCCCGAGTTTGATTTGAACTCCAGTTTGTTTTGATCCTGCAGAAGAAGAGTCCAGCGTCACCGGCAGAGTACAAGAAAACCGATGAGGCTCAGCCTGATGTGAAGGAGGAAAAGGAGGAGGAAGAGGACGAGACGAATGCTGAGAACGATGCAGGTGAGCGAAACACCTGAGCAGACCGTCGTGTTTCCAAAGCGTCCTGCAGTTAATAATGATGTTTTCCTCCAGTTGCAGAGAACAGTGGAGAGGAGGATGTTCCTGAGGAAGGAGAGGAGACCCCAGCAGACGAGGTGAGACGACTAACTCCTGTTTGAATATGAAGAGGAAACATTTGGGTGTCTGAGTCAGGATAACTCAAGATAACTCTAACTAAAGGATGAGTCAGGATAACCCAAGATAACTCTAACTAAAGGATGAGTCAGGATAACCCAAGATAACTCTAACTAAAGGATGAGTCAGGATAACCCAAGATAACTCTAACTAAAGGATGAGTCAGGATAACTCAAGATAACTCTAACTAAAGGATGAGTCAGGATAACTCAAGATAACTCTAACTAAAGGATGAGTCAGGATAACTCAAGATAACTCTAACTAAAGGATGAGTCAGGATAACTCTAACTAACTAAAGGATGAGTCAGGATAACTCAAGATAACTCTAACTAAAGGATGAGTCAGGATAACCCAAGATAACTCTAACTAAAGGATGAGTCAGGATAACCCAAGATAACTCTTAACTAAAGGATGAGTCAGGATAACTCAAGATAACTCTAAAGAGATTAGTTTTTTAGTTTGATACTTTTTGAGGTCAGACGCTTTCAATACTTTGACCTCCATCTTTCTGGTAGGGGAGTTTAAGAACTGCTGTTGAACTAAATGTTTCTCCACCTCCATCTGTAGAAGCTGGAGGATGAAGTTCTGAGGAGATCTCCCAGGAACAGGAAGTCTAGGATGGAATGATTGTTCTGGTCCACATCCCTGATCTCCGCCCCTTCCTCCTCTTCCTCCTCCACTTCTCCGCTCCGAGGTGATGAAGCCTGAATGGACCCGGTGGAAGCAGCAGAGCCGACAGGAACTTCAACACCTCCTCTTCCTCCTCCTGATGATGATGATGATGATTCCAGTCTGAACCAGGCTGAGTTAGTGAGACTGAAAAGGATTTTTGTTATTGAAAGAGATTAACTGAGATTCACTAAAACTTCGTCATTCCTGAACAACAGTGGAGCTGAAGCTCCGCCCACCAGCGGCTACATCAGTCAGCTCAACAACCACCCAGATAAACGGCAGACTGCTATCCAGCCCTCAACTAACCCACTTACAAGCAACTAACTACTAACTGCTCCTAGAGTTTATCAACTAGCCCGCTAGCTGCCTAAATGAAGCCCGACGTAGCGGAAACACTCCACCCGTCCTGTCAGCAGCTCCTCTGCTGCTTCAGAGGTCACATCTTGAACAGCAGACGATCTGTTGAGCTCCTCCTGATCGCCTCAGAGTAGAAACCTGCATCTGCTGCAGATCGACGCACAGCCCGGCAGCAACACTAAAACCCGTCAGTCCGCAGGTGGACAGGCCCCCCAGGTCCTCGCTCCGAAGCCCCAAATGGAAAGACGAGGTACTAAGAGGAAAGACGAGGTGCTTAAACCCCACCCCTACCTGTCCACCTGCAGCGTCCCAGACCTCCAGTCCCGTACAGTCTGGTCGGTCCTGGACCCTCCAGACTGTGCCAGACTGGCGGTCCCGGACCTTCTCCCGCCTGGTGAACTTCAGCTCCTTGACTCAGAGACTCGGTTCTTGAAAGCTAAAGTTGAGTCGTTTAAAAGGAGGTTTGGAGTTCCAGCCTCATCTGAGTCTCCTGGAGGCCGGAGGAGAAATCCTCTTCAGGCTGACAGCTCAGACCACCTGATGCTGCTGGTCACATGACCTCCGTCCGTCCTGTGCTTCCTGCTCTGATCATGTGACCAGTTAATTTATTCATGACCTCATAGTTACAGAGATGCTCATTTCCATCTGATGACTGTTTGAATAAAAGTGATGTTTAATACAAACGGTTTTATTGATGTGACGTGACTCTGCTGACCAGACGGGAATCCTCAAATAAAAGCTTTTCACCCAGAAACGCCCCAAACTCTAAACTCCTGCTTCTTCAGTGTTTAGGTTTCATCCGTTAAAGTTTGAGTAACGCAGAGGAAACGGTCTCCAGATCAAACGTTTTCAAATGAGAAGGAACTGAGAAGTCTTCACCAGCTGTGCACCAGGTTAAACTGTAGGTTAAATTCACATGGAGGGGTGTGGCCTGTGTGGAGGCGTGGCCTGTGGAGGTGGATGTTGGAGATGCTCTGATCGATCTGGTGAATCTGAATTCAACTTTATTCATTAAACTTTAAACAACCAGCGCAGGATTGGAGTGATTAACAGTAAAATAAGTTAAAAACCATAAATGAGACACAGCAGCATTCATACAATGAGAGGAAGACAAAAGACATTAAAAATAGAAACGCGTCTGTCTTTTCCTCATTGACAAATCTGAAGTTCAGAGCCGTCAGTCTCTAGGGTCATCAAGACATTAACTAACGGCTCAACAGAACGCGCGTCTTCAGAGGGACATCAATCGGACAGTTAGCGTAACAAGGCCATGTATTCTAAAGATGGAGCCAAGTGGGAGCAAATGAAGTGAAAATAGGAGTTCCTAAAACGGAGCCCTGTGGAACACTATGGGAGGAGAGTGGAGATAAGTGATTCGGTGTGTGACTGGTAGGGTCTGCTCGGGGTGCAGAAACATCTGCAGCTCTAAAATAAAATCTAATCACCAATACTTTGATCATCTCAGAGGGATGTTCAGTGCTTCAGTAACTCTTTAAGTTCTTTAATATAAAGTCATGAGAGGCTGTTCTAGTTGTGAGCAGGAAGGATCTTCTGTAAAGACGACTCTGACTGCGAACGCCGGGTCAAGCTCATCCACCAACCCCACCCATCAGATAGATGGTATCTGAGGAGACGATCAGTCCCAGCAGCATGTCCTGGGTTCAGTCTGTAGACTAGCACTGCTAATCCACCTCCTTTGTGTTCGTGAACGGTCGAGAAGCATCCCCTAACGAAACTGAGCTACTGAAACGAGCTGCTGCGCCCCCCCCTCACTGTTGCACCTCTAAAACAGTTGGCGTCTCACCGACGGAGCGTTTCTGTCACATAAACCTTTTAACTATGCTTTACTCAAACCTTAAATGACTTGTTAACGTTGTTGTTGTTGTTCTATGTGTAGGTGTAGTCTATTTAGGAACTCAGAGTTATTATTTTCATGTTTTATCCACTGAGACTCTGTCAGAATCAAATCAGGTTTTTAGGTCAAACAAGATTTTTATAAGCTGAATCTGATGAACTCACTGAAGCAGAATGAAGTCAGATACCAGCTACAGGTGAGGTCCCTGCAGGTGGTTTCAGGGGGCGGGGCTAACTCAGCCCTAAAGGGGGAGGGGCACAGCCCATCAGAGATGATTCTCTAATTTCTCTTATTTTGAGGGGATTGATTGACCTGCTGGTTTTTGTAGAATCCAGCTCTTCTGATGTCTGATGGGATTGGCCGTCTGCTTAGCTTGTCTCTGATTGGCTCATGGGGTTGGATTTGTCTGAGCAGTATTCTGCATCAGGTGACCTTCAGGGTGAACGTTGTGGCTGTTTGAATTTCCTGTAGGACAGTCAATCACACCGAGCTCCATCTTCCTCCTCCTCATGCTTCTGTTCCCCCTCCTCCTCCTCCCTCCTCCTGCTCCCCCTCCGTCTTCCTCCTCCCTCCTCCTGCGGGCTAATGATGGATCTGGATCTGGTGGTGTCCTGCTGAAGCTGTAGACTGAACACTGTATCTGCTGCGTTTGATTTGTTGGTTTTGGACGCAGCACAAGGTCCAGCGTTGACTGGAAACACTGTGATGATGATGGACCTGATGTTTGTGTTTGACTCGCAGTAAATGATTTGTTTTGATGAATAAAAAAGTCCAAATAAAATTAGCCCTGAAGGCTCCTGAGTGTCTCTTCTCCCTCAGCGTTCAGCCGTTTTAATTGTCGCCTTTAGGACGAACAGAATGTATTTAATTCTCTATATTTACAGACTGAACAGGATGCATGGTGCTGATGAAAGTCTGCAACATTTTATTTTGATGTTCTTCAAGCTGTTTGATTTAGTCAGAAGATCCAACCTCATTCATTAGCAGATTATTAGTCTGCTTTTCCTCATTTAGAGTCCGTTCTTCTGTCCTTCTGGACGTTTTTGTCCATTTGAGTCCATCTTTGCTCCTCGTCTCCATGGTGGCTGTTGGAGCAGCTGGAAAAGTTTTATGTTACTAAAACTATCCTGATAAATTTAGAAATTCTTTTTTTTTTTCCCCAACAGATCAAAGGCTGAGGAAAACCCCCCATTGAGTCATTAAGGACAGAAATGTACACTTCCAGAAAACTCATAATTCATATTAATGGTTTTAATTTAAGTTATTTTAAATACAAGGAAAAAAGACCAGATTTTACCTGCTGACCCTTAAACCAATGAAAACACAGTTTAGAGAATTCTCAGGTTCATCCATTAAATCTAATTAACCGATTAGTAACATAAAGGATCAGGATTTAAACCTTTTAAATCCCAGCTTGATTAAATGATGCTAAAATCATGCATATTATCAACTATTAAAGTAATTTATTCTGTCTGCATGGAGAAATGGTTTAAATCAGTTTTTATGTCAACGACTTGATGAAGCTGCAGATGCAGTTAAAAAGTTCATGTTTTGGGTTTTTCTTGACATAAGACTAATTGGTTAAAAAAAATTAAATAAAACTTAATCCACCCAGAATTAGTTTAATAAAAATCACTCTGCTTTAGTAGTTTTGTTTTCTTTTATGAATAATAAGAATATTAACCCATCAAAATGGGTTGAAATCCTCCAGATGACTGAATGTTTGGTCATTTTGAGCAGAACTGAAGTTCTATGCAGAAAAATCTATTAGTTCATAAAGTTTTATTATATTTTTTGGAAGAGAACATTTTGTCTGTAATGACTCCAGAGATGATAAGTTCAACTGATGCTTGATGGTTGAACCAGTGGTTTCTGGTTTGTGTCACTAAATTTTATAAAAATGTTTCAGGAAATCGATCTCAGCAGTGCTTCTCATAAGGTGTGTATGGTGTCAGATAGTTCTGTTGCTCTTTAATCCTTTAAACAGAACAAACATCCCAAAACAACAACAAAAACAATCAATCAATAAAACGACCTACACATTTTAATAATAGTAATGAAGGACAGATGGAGAGTTTTGTAGATTTTATTTGATCTTTTTTTAAGCCATGTCAAAAATTAATTTCTGTTTTATTGTTAAACAGGCAAAGTTATGGAGGGAAAATTTCCAGAAATGGACTAAAATGTCCAGAATGATGCATGATTCTGATGATGGTTAAATATTTTACCCAAAAATATCACACTAACATCTGTGTTTTTTTAATTATAGACAAAAATTATACTGTATTTTTAACCATTAGGGTGCTCACTGAAATACTCTGAACTTTAAAGCTTTAACTTCTGAGTGTCATTGGTGGTTTTTAAAAAGGCCTTTTCTGGTGTTTTTCTTTATTATTTCAAGTGTATTTTATTTAGTAAATTTTATTAAGTCATTTAATGTATTTTTAGAAAAATATTTATATTCTTAACTTTCAAAATTTTTGCAGTTTTTTAAATTGTTTTTTTCAAAATGTATTTTACATTGTTTTTGTCTTTTTAAAACTTGTAATTTGTAACTTTTAAAATTATTTTTCCTATTTTTAAATAATTTAAAAAATGGTTTTATTATTTTGTTTTCTGTTTTAAACATTTGTACTTTGTTACATTTAAATTTCTGTTTCATTTTTTTAATTTAATTTTTTGGTTGACTTTGTAAAGTTTGTACTTTTTAACTTTTACATTTAATTTTTTTTAAATGTTTTAATTAAGTAGTTTAGTTTTTTCACACCTGTGCCTAACTTTTCTCTTGCTGTTGTTTTTCTTTTTCTTATTAATTATTATTATTATTATTATTATTTTTCTGCAACTTGCTAGCCTAGTACAGTGTTTTTCAACCACTGTTCCGCGGCACACTAGTGTGCCGTGGGAGATCTTCAGGTGTGCCGCGGGAAATTATTCATTTTCACCTATTGGTCTAAAAAAAAATTTTTTTTTTAACTAAATTATTATCTACAAATAATATTTCATGGTCACGCGTCTGTGCCAGTCATCACCAAATGGCAGACTCAGGTTCTGTTTGGGGTCAGATGCGCAGCAGATCCAGGACCTGGACCGGGTCCAGCGACAGCACCCGGCAGCGAGCCGGTGCTGGGGGGGAGACGCGCGTCTGCCCCTGAGAAGCTCCCGCGGCCCGCAACACGTTCGGCATCTGGAACCCCTCCTCCCCCGAACTGGACCGCATCTAGTCTGTGGTTCGGACATTGTTCGGCTGGGAGGGGCCGCCGCCAAGCGAGTCGTGGACCCACGGCAAAAACTTGGCAGAGTTTGGGCAGAACACCGGCCACACTCCGCGTCAGCAGATCTGTGTCTCTGGTGAACCGACGGTCCAGACGTTTTTAAATTCATACTTTGATCTGATTGGTCCATTAAACCAGGAGATCAGCGGGTCCACTGACACTGGGCTGGACCAACACCGTTTTACTTTGATCCTCCGAGCATTCAGCTAAATAAATAAATAAGTCAACGTAAAAAAAAAAAAACCTCTTAGAAGTTAGCACAACAGTTTGTTTTTGACGATCTGAGCAGCCCGTTGGTTATTTTCTGCCATGTCTCCTCACTTTGGCTGAAGGATGGATGACGTCATCTGATCACCTCCAAACTCAGTGTGCACGCGCCTCTCAATAGCGTGAATGTGGCAGCGCGCGCCGCTCAAGCTGCGTTTCTCAGCATAATAACTGACAGCTTAAAATTCAACATATCAAACAATATCAACACTAAAAACACATTGATCTGTCAATGATTGTATCAGAGGTTTGTCTTTGTTTTCAGAGACTTACATTAATACTAATGTTCAATTCCTCCAAAAATAGATTTATTAAACAAAAACATGATGAAAGAGTCCTATGATGTGGATATTGAAATTAACAGTAGGGAAATAAAATAAGTTTAAGGCAGATTACTGATAAACTGGATGCTACAATCACTTTTTGACAGGTGAAATAAATCAGTTTAAAGTTATTTGATAGTAAAAAAGAGAGTTGATGATTTAATCAGGTCACCTGTAAACTAAATGTAATCCTTTCCTGTCAGGAGATGAGAAGGTTTCTACAGTAAAACTGTTAAAACAGAGTGAGCCTGAGAAAACAGCTGTAGAGTTAAAGGAGACAGACCTCTGATGACAGATCAGTGTGTTTTAGTGTTAAAATGTTTAATTGGACAAAATTCATCCGATAACTTTATCAACCATCAATGAGCTCAGAACTCATCTCATCTGATTTGTCTGGGCTTCTGAGGGACGTTGTGACAGGCTTTAGTCATTCTTGTTAGGTTAGTAAC
>SSNR01000254.1:665578-686957 GCA_006937965.1 Callopanchax toddi | reverse complement strand
CTTGTGATATTTTTCAACGACGAAGTGTACCTTGGCTCAAAAAAGGTTGAAAAACACTGGCCTAGTAAACTAGACATTCAGTTCTGTTCTTCAGACTTGTATGGAGGTACCTCCATAGATTTGGCCCATAAAGGGTTAAAACAATGTTTGGGAACCCACTTTTACAGGGAAAGAAACTAGCCTCTCGTTGGTCTCTCTTGCTGTCAGTCAAATAAAAACTGTTTCCAATTGGCTGATGTCCTTTATATATGAGGCGTGAACATGGCTGGTCTGCTCCCTGATGGAAGACTAGAAAAAGTCCTCGTTTTCTATTGGCTGTTTCTGCTGTCAGTCACTTTTCCCGCGTTCCATTGGCTGCTATCGCTGTCAGTCAAAAGCGAGGCGGGCGCAGGAATGGAAGAAAATAGAAAGTTTCCAAGATGGCGGTGAGGACCAGGCTGTGAGCTGGAAAACAAAAGAAGCGGCGCAGAGGGACCCAGTTAGCCCGGCGCGGTTCGCTACGAACCGCACACATCCCGGCTCAGGGTCGGCCTGGAAGAGGGATATCCGTGGCGGTTATTGTGAACAGTGTTAAACATGAGGGTATAAATACACGTCTCAGGCTAGCCACCGTTAGCCCGTCGACCCCAAAGTGCTCCGGGGAGGCGGAGGAGGACCAGCTGTTCGCTGGGACGGATGCTGTAGAAACACCGGGCAGCGACACTCTCACGGTAAGCCTAACTCTGAGTATTTAGAAAGCATATGAACAGTATTCTCGTTTAAATTTAGATTATTTGACGAACAGATCGGTGTGAAGTTGTTAGCCAGTTAGCTCCTTCGCTAACCGAGCTAACTGAGACACAGCTGAGTAAAAGTTTTAGGTGAGTTGGAGAGCCGTTATGTTTTCCCCTGCGAGCGAATAGTTTGAGTTAATTCACAAACTGAGACTGAACGGAGACTTCTGCCTTCTGGCTCTCGACAAGAATGTCCCTGTTGAAGTTTTTAGGGATCCTGAGTTTTATTTTGAGTGGTGGAATGCGCTAACTCCCCCGAGCTGACGGGACTAAGTTTGTTAGCGACGCTGTTTGCTGTGAAACAAACAAACACTTTTAGAAAAATTAATCCTCTGATTCTAAATTTAACCCTCATACGTCATTATGAACATTTTTGTCCATTTCTGCTCATTTCCCACTCTCCATCATGTTGGTTGTTTTGTTACAAAGGCTCTTTTTGACTAATTTTGAAATTCAGAATTTAATATTTTTAACAGGCCACTGGAACTCTGGAAAACATTTACACCCCTCTTCGGCCATTAGAGGACAAAAATGTCCTCTCCTAAAATACTGTTTCTAACATTTCTGATGAATTTTCTTTCTACTTTTTGGGTTAAATCTTTTGATTACCTTCAGTCCTGATCAAAATCATCACATATTAAAGGATTTAAACCCGTTAAATGTCAGTGTGACTACATGATACTACTTCAGAAAAAAGACATGGTTATTTATTATAAAATAAACGTGGGGTTGTTGGGAGATGTTTTTTCATAATCAGCCTTGGTTATGTTGAGAATTATTCAAAATATTGCCACAGATGCATTTTTAGTTTTGTTATGCAGCACCGGTTTTATACCTTCTGTAGACACTGGAGGAAAAAAATGTCCCATTAGGTTCCAATAAAACCACAGTTTTCATCCCCTATACAGTCAGATAAATAATCCTTCATTTTGTTTTAAGGTTTGTATTTGAGAAATAGTCATTTTTCTGTTTTGTCATTTTGTCACAGACCTTCTGATTGTTTTATTGAATCTACATGAACCTCCCAGACAGACAACAACACAAACATGGCCACCTTTTCTCACTGAGCTCCAACTTGGAGAAAACAAGCATCATACTGCATTGTGTAATTAAACTGGCATTTAAAGGGTAAATCCCAATGAAGGTTATTTAATATTTGACGGTTTTGATCAGAACAGAAGCTGACCAGGAAGTAGATGTGTTTTATAGTAGTTTTTGGAAGTGGATAGTTTGTCCTCTGATGCAGGGCTATTCTTTCCTGGTCCTGGAGGACCTCTGTCCTGTATGTTTTAGCAGTATTCCTGCTCCAGCTCACCTGATTCAGTGATTGAATTACCTCTTCAGCAGGTCCTCAAGTTCTTCAGAAGCCTGTTAATCAGCCATTGATTCAAACCAGGTGTGTTGGTAGGAATAAACAAAGCATGCAGGTAGAGGTCCTCCAGGACCGGGGTAGTCTTGCTCTTCTGCTCCAGAGGGTAGTACATTAAAGTGATGCGTGAGGGTTAAATCAGCATCAGTTCTAACCATACCTACCAATTATTATTTTTCAAAAAGTTTAACTCCTAAATTGACATGTTTTTGTCCTGATGTGACTTGATTTTATGGTCTAAAAACACAATAAATGACTTTAGAAAATACATTTTTCATGAAAACTGGATTGTTTGTGGTTTATAATTGTAGCCTTGTATATGTGAAAGATTATCCATCCAGTCATCTTCTGAACTGCTTCGTCCTCCAGTGAGTGTCACTGGGAGCTGTCCAGTGTCGGTGGGTGAGAGGCGGGGGGGACACCCTGGACAGGTCTTCAGTCCTTCACATGTGAAAGATTAGCAACATTTATATATATCTAATATTTTTTAGGCCGTGTCACATTTCATATACCACATTAAAGACCCTTTAGTTTAACACGTGTGTGTGTGTGTGCTCGTAGAAAAACAAAGGGGTTTATAAAACATTCTTACCCTCTGAGGAACCCAAGAACATTTTGTGTTTCTGCATTTGATATTTTAGCATGTCTAATCAGATTTCCATACATGTTATTGATGACTTATGCTTATGTTTATTCCTGATATTTTTATTTGTACCCTCTTCTAAACCATGTGATCTAAAATACTAATGTTATTGTCCCTACGCACAAACATGGTCCCATAGAAACCCATTGAGATCAGTTATTGATCCTTCTCAGATCTCATTTGATGCCTGAGGATTCAGTTTGAGCTCTGAGGGATTTTCTCCCTGATGTCATTTTCCATATATGGTAAATGAAGAAAACACTTGCTTTTTTCAATAGAGGGCAGTTTTTAAAAAAGTTGTTTTTTTTAATGAATACATTTTTCATTGCTTGTTTTTCTATGAGCACATAAATGTGTAGAAGGGTACTTAACATGGATATTTTATGAAGTGAGAGTGCTAAAAAATATTGTGAATAAATAAATGTTGCTGCTAATCTTTCACCTATATCAGGCTGCAGTAATTAAACCATAAATAATTCTGTCTTCATGAAGCAGATTGAACAAAATATGGTAAATAACACAAAGATGATAAAAATGAAGTTATTATGAAGAAAATCACTCAGAGCTTCAACAGAAGCCTCAGGCCTCAAATGAGATGCAGGTTTTATACTTTTCATCTGAGAAGGCTAATAAATTATGATTTGAATGGTTGCTATGCTTTGGGATGTTAACGTTAATATTTTAGATAGTGTTGTCACGGTACCAAAATTTCAGTATTCGGTACCGATACCAGAGAAAACTTACGGTTCTTGGTACCAATTTTGGTACCAAAGCAAAACAAAAACATAAATTGAAGTCGTGTAAATCAGAGGTCCCTCTAGACTGTTTGGTTTTCCGTCATTTTGACTGATGCTTAAAAAAAATCCAGTCATCTATTTCTACCCGTCACTTATTCGTTTTAATAATAATATTAATGACATTTTCAGCATTATTATTTAATTCCTTTTAAATAATATTTGTTCCTTGACCATTTCATCCTCCACTGAGCGTCGCGGTTCAGAGAACCTGAGTGTTTAATTAAGCTGCAGAAGATTGTGTGGTTCTGATGGATCAGTTGATCTGACACTGGGCCCAGTTCAGTTCATAAATCCAGACTGATCAAAAGAAGAATCCAGCTGATCACCAAGGCTTCATCTGGAGAACTCTAATAACTAGGGTTGTCACGGTTACCAGTGTGGCGGTAAACCCCGGTGAAAATGTTGATGATAATAATTACCGTCTTGTTTAAAAAAAATAATAAAAATCTCTGTGAATAACCGCGTTCGCGGTGTAGGCGGCGCACGGTGATCCTTACTAGCCACCGTCCCCTTTGAGAAGTTTCTGCACATGCGCACTTTGTAGTGTTTACAACCAAAACGTTCTTAAAGCTGAAGCAAAAATGACAGCAGAAAGAGGAGAAAACAGTGCTGAGTATATCTGTCAGCCCTCAAAAAAGACAAGACAAAGTCACAAGTATGAGCATATTTTGGATATTTGAAGAATGCAGAGGGGCAATTGATTGAAGATGGCTATCCTGTTAGCAGAACGTGCCGGAAAAAGTGTCTGTGAAAGGCAGTCGATTTTCATCACTCATCAGTGCGACCATCACCCACAACTCTACAGTCAATGCAAGGGAAGGTAATGTTAGCATTTTAGCTGACGTACATGATGTGAGGACTTTCGGTTGAGGGAGAATGCAACAAGTCGTGTCGCGGACACCCCCATATTGAAATGACGCTACGGGGCTCCCAGCGGGCAGATTGCTGCTGATGCTGCTTAATGAAGCATGTCAAAATAAGTACACCAGAACTCCAGCTTAGCAGAAAATAACTGGTCGTTTATTAAGCATGCTGTGGGGAGCGGGAGCAGTACAGAGAGAATACCACACTGACATAACGTACGACGGGTAACCATAGCAACGAGGTGGTTTTTGTCAAGTACGGTGGCCCATGCAGTGCAATAGGGTGTTGGTCAACTGATCTACAGTCACCAATGCTGATTGATTATGAATTATTATGAATTTAACAATGATTACTGCCTGATGACATCTCCCCAAATCTAAAAAGCTCACTGGAAGGACACAAGCTGAGGACAATATTATCCTGATCTAGAGGGTTTATTTAGTTGTCTAGTTGAACATATTCAACACCTTTTTTAAATACCAAAAACCCTGATAATTTTGGTCACAATAACTGTGAAGGTAAATTTTCACACCGTGACAACCCTACTAATAACTCTGTCCAAAGTCTGGAGTGCTGCACATTAAGCACGAGTCAGTGCCTCTGAATGCAGCATTCATATGTTTCAGTAATCACAATAACTACACAGCTGATCACAATAATGCACAAATAAGGGCAGTTTTATAATTCTAAGACATGAACAGACTGATTTAACTCCTAAATGTCACATTTTTGTTCAAATTCTTGTCTTTACTCTGTTCAGAGACGCAGGTGGAGGTTGACAATCGATCTTGTGTGTGTGTGTGTGTGTGTGTGTGTGTGTATGTGTTCGGCTCTCCAAGTCTGAAAACTTAAGCAACTTTCAGACCCGTTGTTGCGTGAGCACGTTTCATAAATGAGGCCCCAGGTGTCTACAGCGGTCACGGAGCAAAAAACGGCTGCTCACAGCCCGATAGGCTGCTGCAGCGACGGCGTGAGTGAGAGAGGCATCAGGGTTGTAGAGCTGAGCTCTGACTGGGAAGAGCGAAGGTTGTCCTACTAATTTCACAGTTTTCCAGACGCTTCTTTCCTCCAGATCAGAAGCGTCACTGTGGCTGCATGAGGGACTGAAGACCTGCGGCGGTAAAGAGTAATACAACGCAATCTGATTATGCATGCGCGCGCACGCACGCACACACACACACACACACACACACACACACACACACACACACACAGGTGTGTGATTGTAATCCTTCAAAATGACCGAAAATGACGAACATGCTCGGATAGCACAGCAAGAACCGGGTTGAACTGCCGGTCGTTACTACCGGTACCTCAGAAAACCTGAAACCGCAACATTTAAATTGTTTTAGTACCGACTTGGTACCAAAGAACCGGGTCTGTGACAACACTAATTTTAGATCATATTGTTCACAAGAGGCTGAAAGTTAAAAAATAAGACACAAATGAAACTTGTTTACCCTACAAAATACACAACCTTGCACAAATAATCAATAATATGAATGGAAATTTGATAAAATGGGCTAAAAATGAAAACACAAAAATGTGCTTGGGTAAAGGATGCAGTATAAAGCAGCAGGTTTGGGTTGAAGTTGAACTGAGTTTGGCTCCGGTAGCTCTGTGGTACACAGCCAGTTAAATGAGCTGGTGTATAGAAGCAGGTTCAGAAGGTGAAATCTGGAAGCTGGATGGTATTTTACTCCCAAACCTTACTTTTCCTCTCTGGCAGTGAGTGACTGAAGGCCGTTAGAGACAAAGGTCGCCACCATGGAGCCAGCACGGGAGTCTTTGTAAAGGGCCAGGGGGGTGTATAAGCGCCTAGAGCGAGAAAGAGCCAAATTCAGCAATTTATGGACGAAACCTGAGCTGGGAGTTTACTACAAGTCTTTATTGATGATGGCGGATTTTGTTACACCGCGACACAGCGCGGTGATGGAGCGGCTCCGCCGGAGGATCGAGCTCTTCCGGCAGCATCACAACAGGTGCGAAACCCGCTACGACAACGCGACACAGGAGCGGATGGAGCTGGAGAGGCAGCAGACCCTCAGCCTGCACCAGCGCTTACTGCAGACCAAAGCCAAGCGAAACAGCAAGCACCGGCAGCCCCAGCCCAGCAGCGACCAGACCAGCCAGAGAGCACCGGGCGGCGGGGGAGGAGCCACGGAGTCCGGGGAAGGGCCGGGAACGGCGGCGGAGCAGAGCCGGAACAGCACCCTGATAGCGGTGAGTTGACACAGAAACACCACATCGACCCCTTATCACTTCTTTATTCCGTCAGTAAAACTTGGACATGGTTCAGTCTTAAGTTGTTGTTCAGAGGTTCTACAGCAGCAGGAATTTCCATCCCAGATCATGGATCTGTTGATCAAACAAAATACTTAAGTAATCCCAGAAGGACAGTAGATGTTTCAGTAACTAAACTCATAGTTTTTTATCAAGTTATTTTATCAGGTTCTAGCTGTGGACAAGAAGGATCTCCTGTAGTGGTCTGTGATGGACAAGAAGGATCTCCTGTAGTGGTCTGTGATGGACAAGAAGGATCTCCTGTAGTGGTCTGTGATGGACAGGAAGGATCTCCTGTAGTGGTCTGTGATGGACAAGAAGGATCTCCTGTAGTGGTCTGTGATGGACAGGAAGGATCTCCTGTAGTGGTCTGTGATGGACAGGAAGGATCTCCTGTAGTGGTCTGTGATGGACAGGAAGGATCTCCTGTAGTGGTCTCTGATGGACAGGAAGGGTCTCCTGTAGTGGTCTGTGATGGACAGGAAGGGTCTCCTGTAGTGGTCTCTGATGGACAGGAAGGATCTCCTGTAGTGGTCTGTGATGGACAGGAAGGGTCTCCTGTAGTGGTCTGTGATGGACAGGAAGGATCTCCTGTAGTGGTCTGTGAGGGTCTTCAGGCAGTCACATACCCTGTACATCACCTGGCTACCTGGTGATTTGTTTACCTGTTGGCTCTGACTCTGCAGGGTCGTGTTTTTACAGGACGCGCTGCTAAACATGTCAACACACATCGGATATAAAGCATGTTCTTCTCAAGGTCATGGAAATTTTTTAAAGAGGCCAGAAAAATATGTTCATGTGGAGGTTTTAGCCCTGACACTAAAATGGTTTGAATTTCTGGGATTTTCTTTGTTTTAAACTCAATCATAAGTGAATGTATTTGGCCCTGAAATGTTGACATCACCCAGGACTGTGACTGGAGGACTGAGGATGGCTGATCCAGCTCTGGCTTTAGATCTGTTGATCATCCTCTGTTGCAGCAGACAGGTCATGTGCTCTTGTCTCTTTTTTTCTCTGTTGGATAGAAACATCAAGATCTGGTTTTCATCCAGACTAAAATAATTGTTACCTGCTTACTGGTTGTGATGCTCCGTCACATTCCGGTAGCTCAGACATGCTTTCACATTTTATACAGCTTGGATCCATCATAGAAACATACGTTTTCCCCCTAATTATGTTGTTCTATACAAACTGTTATGTAGCACAGATGCATTTCTGCTTATTGAACAGCCAGCGCTGTACTGAAGGTCAAAGGTCAGGCAGGCAGTTTTGTACTCTGAGGGTTTAACTCCTGAATGTAGTTGTCAATTTGAGAACGAGGTTACCTTTGACCTCACCTGAGGACACCCTGCTGCACTGCCAGACAAAAAAAAAACTGATCATTTTTCCTGCAGAACTCTTTGTAAGCTCACAAACGGAGTGCATTATGGGAAATTGGATGGTACTGAGTGAATCTGCTGAAGCTACCAGACGTGGAATGAAAACCACTCTGTTAGGAATGTCTGGATGAAACTCCTGTTGATTATTTATGAACAAGTCACCTGATTTGATCACTTGCTTTACATTTTGATTTGCAGTTTTAAACCGGAAACTTTTACAAAAATGGGATTTGCAGACTGAGCTTTTACAAAAAGTTAAAAAATTGAAAACATCGAAAAAGTACTGTTGTTGTTGAAAAGTTCAGTTGTTAAAAAGTGAAACTGAAAAATTAAATACATTTAGATAAAACAAAAATGACACATTTAAAATCTAAAAATGCAAATGTTTAAAAGTAAATATGTAAAACATGGAAGCAAAAGTTAAAAGTACAAACATTAAAAAAGTAAAATAAAGAAAACCAAATGAAAAGCTAAAAAGTACCAGATTTTTAAAAAGTAATTAAGTATTCACACCTTTTTCATAAAAATCAAAAGTAAAATAATATCAAAAGAAAACTACAGAGAATATACTTTTAATTACACAGGATTTCACAGAATGGTTGAAGTAAATTTCCAAGTATTTCAGTAAAACTTAATGAATTGATGCAGGTGAATCTGAGTCAGATGTTTTTAGTTATTATAAAACGTTTTATTCTGATTTCAGTACAAGTAGATATAAATGTTTTAACAGCTTTAGAAAGAACTTCCTGTATTTTTCGGAGGTGATAAACGTGAGTAGGTATCCTGTAAAAGTGCGCCTGTTCTTCTGTTGAAGCCTTTAGTCATGTTTCTGAGTTTAAACTCAGGATTGTAGCAGGGAGAAGCTAACATCATTTGACATAAATCTTGATTTTTCTCGTCATTAAAATGAGAAAAAAGTTTCTGCTTGAAATAGAGATGAATTGACAAAACCAACCCGAAGCAGCTGATTGTGATGTGAAACCTGAGTTGTTGGTTAAGTGGTTCCTGTTGTGGGTCTGAAGAACAGTTTAGGAAATATACATTCACTGTTAAAAGTTTAAAATAAAGGCTTGAAAGAAGAAGCTTCTTCAGACGATAATAAAGCAGCTTCAGAGCCTGGATCCCTTCATGTGAGCTGAGACGTTCCTATCAGAGTTTTCAGGAGTCGAAACAAAGAAAACGGCAGCAATGTGTTTGAAATTCCTCCAGAAAGAATGTGGAGCTAAAAACAGGCTGGAGTCGACACAGCAGATACTTCAGATTCCTGTGGCTCAGAGAGCCAGGAAGTCCAGGATGAGTCAGTCTGGAGGATCTTCTGTCTGCTACGACCTGGACCTTGAACTGGACCCACTCAGACCAGATTCTGGACTCACCCCGGGCTAGGGACCAGAACCAGGGCAATTACCCATAATTCTCAGCAGTAGAGCAGCCAGAAGGTGTCTGTTCAATTCCCGCTCCAGCTGGATCACTGTGTTGTTGTCCTTGGGCAAGGCAGTTCACCCACCTGACCAGCAGGTGGTGGTTAGAGGATCTGGTGGCACTTGGTGTTTGGTAGCTCTGCCTCTGTGTAGCTTCCTCCCTCACGCTTGTGTGTGTGTGTGTGTGTGTGTGTGTGTGTGACTGACTGACTGACTGACTGACTGACTGACTGACTGACTGTAGGGTGAAGAGGTCTGGAGTCCATGACTCTATAAATGGAGGTTGTCAGGTCACAGCAGTGAGGAGGAGTCAGACCAGTTTTTCGGGTTGAATTAGTTCAGTGAATCATCAGCTTCCTGTTTCCCACCTGACCCCACCCCCCACCCTCTACTTAGAGTTTACCAGTGTTGGGTAGAATGACTCGACACAGGATGATGTCATCTGACTCCAAACGTTACCTGAGCTGAACCGGTTGGATGAGGCGTTTTAAACCAACCAGCAGAAAGTTCATAGAGTTTCTCCTCTCACTTCCTTTTATTTTTATCGTTTTCCTCAGATCTGATGAGTTTTAGGTTCTGAAAACAAAAATGATGTCTAGGATGGTAAAACTGCTGGTTTCAGCTTCCCCCAACCTCAAGAACCGAGGAAAAACACGTCCATCAGGTTTTCACGGGTTCAGCGTAGTGTTTTCAAGGCCAAGTGCTTCAAACCATAAATCCACCTAAAAGTCAGCTGGTGACCAGAATATTGACTATTCAAAACACTAAAGTTAAGTCAGAATATTTAAAAACTTCAACCAAATTTAACAAATAAAAACATTCTAACAGATAGTATAGAATGAAAAGAGAAATTTAAATGTTAAAAAGTAAAGTAACTAAAATAAGTATTAAAACAAATGTTTCATTTTAAAAACTGTCAGTGAATGAAGGTACTCGGTTAGTGCCGTTAAAGGGTAAGTTCCAGGACATGAGGTGACCCAACATGCTGCCTGCAGGTAGTTTTTGTATTAAGATTTTAAAGAGTTACTATTTCTAAAATGTACAGATGAAAAATAAATCAGATGGATTTAATGACTGAAGAACAGAAGCTGGTTTAATGATGGAGCAGCAGAGAGGTGATGTGAGCTCCTACAGACCTGGTCCATGTGAGGGAGCTGTTTAGTTACAGTGAGACCTTCAGGGACCTGTGGTGAGGCTGTGCTCCTGTTTTAGGATGATCAGGGAGTTTGTGTTATTTCCTCTTTCTGTGCTGATGTCTGTTCTGAAGCATTGGTTTGATCAGAACCAGTAGAATGAAGTCGGAAACATGACAGGTTTGTATGGTTGAAGTTTTCAGAGCAGGAAAACGGGATTCAGGAAAGAATTGTCGTTTCTGTGAACTGGTTTTCCTGGACGGCATAGACCTGAAGCCAGGCTTGTCCTCATGCTAACTGTGTTGAGAAACATCTGATGGTTCTGTAAAATCACCAGCAGCTGCTTTTGACTGAACCAGGATCAGTTTCCTCTGTCAGCAGAACCACAGCGCCCCCTGCAGCTAGAGTTCTTCTCTATCATCCTAACAGAACATGGTCAAAGTTCACCAGCTGTCTTTGTTACTCCAGATAACCTCGGGTTATCATAATTCAGTTTGAACCTTCAGATTTAGTTACACATTTTAAAAAACCTTCAGAATGGTTCCTTAAAGATGAAACATTTCAGTGGATCAGCTGTAGGAACCCTGTCTTTAATCCATTAAAGCAGTGGTTCCCAAACTTTTTCTTCTGAGCCCTCCTTGATTTTACACATTTTTTCCCCATGACTCCCGGTTATTTGGTAATATTGGATTATCTTTTTTTTTTACTCTGCTTGTTGCAGCTGCAGGAGACGGTGAAGAGGAAGCTGGAGAGCGCTGGTTCTCCACCGGGCAGAGATCAAGTCAACGGTTTCAACGACGGCTTCCCCCCCAACAAAAAGGCCTCCCTGGACAATGGCACCACTAACGGCTCCTCGCTCGATTCCAAGCTGGGGATCAGCGACTCGTTGAACATGAATGGGGTCCACAGACCAGGGGGGGAACCAATGGATGGCGGCGGGGAGCCTGACTTTCACTGGAAGGAGCTGAAACAGGAGCCGGAGGACATCTTACCCATCATGCCCCCGCTCGGCGTCGGCAGCAACAACCTATTCCCGGACCTGAACCTGAACGAGCAGGAGTGGAAGGAGCTGATGGAGGACCTGAATCGCTCTGTGCCCATCGAGGACATCCAGAAAATCCTAGAGGAAAGCTTAGAGGACCGTAAAGATCCTCTGGAGCTGGCGCTGACTCCAGGTGGAGCCGGAGTGGTGGGGGGAGGAGCAGCAGGAGGTGGGGGCCAGTCATCTCAAGGTCTGCTTCCGGACTTGACCAGCGTCAAAGCTGAGTTTTCCCCGGCCTCTGCGGTATTTGAGCAGGACTCGCGCACTGGCTCCCCCCACATCAGGTCCACATCCTCTGGTCCACCTCCTCACCCCACCAGCTCCCCTGTGGCCTCCTCCTCTGCCTCCTCCCCCTCTCTTCCCCCTACCCAGACAGCTCCTCCCCCCAGGCCACTCCAGCCTCCACCAAACCACCTCCTCCCTCCCGGGCCCCTGGTGCCCAAGGACCTGTCCCTGGCTCAGCAGTTGCAGCAGCTGGCGGCCCAGCAGCAACGAGCTCAGAACAAGCTGCAGCCTCAGATGGGGACCAAGTTCCACAACCCCCCCTCCTGGCCCCAGAAGGCCATCAGCTCCCAGAGCCCCTCAATGTACCCTCCAGACTTCAGTTCTAACCCCCAGAAACAGCTGCTGATGGCCTCACAGCCTAACAAGGGTTCTCCAAAGTCTGGGGCTGGCAGCTGCATGCAGGGGTCTGCCGGGCACCCCAACATGCTTGGACCCCTGACCTCTGGGGCCCCCCTCAGCCACCCTCCAGCACAAGGAGCTCAAGCCTCCCTGAACTTTAACAACACCAGACCTCTGTCACATTACGAGGCTGGGCCTGGACCGCCCAGACCCCCCAACACCCAAAACCAGGACAAGAACCTGAACCTGGTCCGACAGCCGCAGCAGCTCAAACAGAGCAATGGCATGAACTTCCTCCAGCACATACCACATGCCCAGGTAAACACTGGGTTAACACAGGTAAACATACAGGTAAACACGGGGTTAACACAGGTAAACATACAGGTAAACACGGGGTTAACACAGGTAAACATACAGGTAAACACGGGGTTAACACAGGTAAACATACAGGTAAACACGGGGTTAACACAGGTAAACATACAGGTAAACACGGGGTTAACACAGGTAAACATACAGGTTAACACGAGTAAACACGGGGTTAACACAGGTAAACATACAGGTTAACACGGGTAAACATACAGGTTAACACAGGTGAACATACAGGTTAACACGGGTAAACATACAGGTTAACACAGGTGAACATACAGGTTAACACAGGTAAACATACAGGTTAACACAGGTAAACATACAGGTTAACACAGGTAAACATACAGGTTAACACAGGTGAACATACAGGTTAACACAGGTGAACATACAGGTTAACACAGGTGAACATACAGGTTAACACAGGTAAACACGGGGTTAACACAGGTAAACATGGGTAAACATACAGGTAAACACAGGGTTAGCACAGGTTAACACGGGTAAACATACAGGTTAACACAGGTAAACACGGGGTTAACACAGGTAAACATACAGGTAAACATGGGTAAACATACAGGTAAACATGGGTAAACATACAGGTTAACACAGGTAAACATACAGGTTAACACAGGTAAACGTACAGGTTAACACGGGTAAACATACAGGTAAACATACAGGTTAACACAGGTAAACACGGGGTTAACACAGGTAAACATACAGGTAAACACAGGGTTAACACAGGTAAACACGGGTAAACATACAGGTTAACACAGGTAAACATACAGGTTAACACAGGGTTAACACAGGTAAACATACAGGTTAACACGGGTAAACATACATGTTAACACGGGTAAACATACAGGTTAACACGGGTAAACATACGGGTAAACATACAGGTTAACACATGTAAACATGGGTAAACCTACAGGTTAACACAGGTAAACATACAGGTTAACACGGGTAAACATACGGGTAAACATACAGGTAAACACAGGGTTAACACAGGTAAACATACAGGTTAACACAGGTAAACGCGAGTAAACATACAGGTAAACACGGGGTTAATACAGGTAAACACGGGGTTAATACAGGTAAACACGGGTAAACATACAGGTTAACACAGGTAAACATACAGGTTAACACAGGGTTAACACAGGTAAACATACAGGTTAACACAGGTAAACATACAGGTTAACACGGGTAAACATACAGGTTAACACGGGTAAACATACAGGTAAACATACAGGTTAACACAGGTAAACATAAAGGTCAACACGGGTAAACATACAGGTCAACACGGGTAAACATACAGGTAAACACGGGGTTAACACAGGTAAACATACAGGTAAACACGGGGTTAACACAGGTAAACATACAGGTAAACACGGGGTTAACACAGGTAAACATACAGGTAAACACGGGGTTAACGCAGGAAAACATACAGGTAAACACGGGGTTAACACAGGTAAACATACAGGTAAACACGGGGTTAACACAGGTAAACATACAGGTAAACACGGGGTTAACGCAGGAAAACATACAGGTAAACACGGGGTTAACGCAGGAAAACATACAGGTAAACACAGGTAAACATACAGGTAAACACAGGTAAACATACAGGTAAACACGGGGTTAACACAGGTAAACATACAGGTAAACACGGGGTTAACACAGGTAAACATACAGGTAAACACGGGTGTTAACTAGGGATGCACCGAAATGAAAATTCTTGGTCAAAACTAGGGCTGTCGCGGTAACCGCACAAATGAAATATCGCGATATTAAGAAACCTACCGCGCGGCATGACGGGCCACTGCAATTACCGCACCTGACAATACTGATGATGATGATGAGGTAAAGTGCGCGCTGATCGAGGAGATCGTACACATGGAAGATGGAGGGAGCGGTGCCAGTGCGTCAGCTGCAGCCCAGCCAGAATCCTTGGCGGAGACAGTGCTGCCACCAGCGACAAAAAAAAAAAACGCTCGTAGACCTGCTGAAGTCACGGACCAGCACGTCTTCTGCATCTGTCCCAAAGAGAGTTGGAGCCGAGCTGGAGCTCAATCGCTACCTGAAGGAGGAACCCATCGACCCTAATGAAAATCCCCTGCAGAGGTCGCGCTGGGCTTTTTAGTTTTCCCGTCATTTGACTGACAGGGTTAAAAAATCCGGTCATCATCATCTATTTTTATCCGTCACTTATTAATTTTAAAAATCATAATAATTACATTTTCAGTAGCATTATTACTCTAACACTGGGCCCATTTAGCACACAAATCCATAGGATTAGACTCTAAATTAGTCGATCAGCCAGTCATCAGATAGACATTTCTAAAAACTCCGTTGGAGTCGAGCGCAGCGCAGCAGCAGGTGCAGCTCTGTGCGCTCCGCGGGACTCTGATTACTATATAATATTAACGTTCATTATGAGATCATGAGAGAGGTGAGGGGTTCACATATTTTTCATTGAGATACTCGAGGGGGGGGGGGGAACTTGGTGCTGATGTTTAATGCAGACCTCCTCGTGGGTTAGGGAGTGTTTGGAGTCCAGTTCTATGTGCGCTCGGCTCGTGGAGCAGATTTTGCGTGTCAACAAGCCTCCACAGCTTATAAACGCTACTCTGAGAGCACATTACAACAGGAAGTGTAATTAATCCATATCTGATCGCGTGCTGAGCACCGGATTGCAAAGGATCCGTTTGAGCGGATCAGGTCTGACACCTGATGGCGGACCAGTGTTCTTCTGCTGCAGAGCGCAGGACGTCTGGATCACAGGTCTGCGCTCAGCAGAACCTCAGTCTGGGCTGCAGGTATTGGTTGGTGGAGATGCAGCGCTATTTCTGCATCCTTAGTTCGAATTATTAGTGGGGACAATTCAGTGATTTCCTATGATGGTCTGATGGTGCGCAAACCTGTCAGAATGACCGGCGCCCTTCAGATCTTTCCGTCAGAGTAAAAAAATAAATGGTTAAATACCGGAAAATTCCGGTTAACGTGACACCTGATCCCCTGACACGGTGGCGTAACAACCAAGAGAGATTCCCTTTGCTCTCCAGAGTCGCACGCAAGTACATGTGTATTTGCGAAACGAGCGCACCTTCCGAGAGGGTTTTCAGTGTCGCTGGAAATGTTGTCACCCCTCTCAGATCCTGTCTGAAACCGCATCAGGTTAACATGCTGGTTTTCCTTGGGCGTAACAAGGACACGACAGAGCTATAAATCACCGTTATTTCTGTGTGTGAAAGTGAAATGATAGAGCCCACCCGCGCCAGGTTAGTCTTATTTTATATACTTGATTTTAACAAAACGGGCGCTTTTTTATTTTCATTTTATTTTAGTAATTTACAAAGAAATGTGCTAAATAAATAAAGTGCTGCAATAAAATCGCACACCGCAATATTGAGCCGCCCTGACTCACCGCAGGGGGAATTCCTCAACCGCGACAGCCCTAGTCAAAACCGAAAATAAGAAAACCCAGGCCTAAAACCAAAACACAAATAATTTATATAAATTCTTAGAATCATAGCATTTATGGCTACGATGTGTACTAATCTCACTAAAATTAAGGTATTGCAATAAATCAATTACAAAACTATGAAAATACTGTCTGTAACTTGGAGAAGCTCCTGTCTGACAATGTGACAGCAGCAGCCGCGACAGGGAGAAAAACAAAAACCCCACTCTGGTTCTGGTCTGACTCGGGTCCAGTTGGGGCTGGACTGGGACAGAAAAACGTCGTGGCAGCTCAGCATGGTCTTACAGGTGATGTTCAGTTTCTGTTCAGGGGGGCTTGAGGGCTGTAAGCCATGTCACGCGCGTGTATGCCAACTGTCACTCGGAGCCGCACACCGCTACAGCGCTCTGCAGACCGAGAGCCACACATCTGACCCTCGTGCTACAGTCTCCTCCTGAGCTGTAGTTCTTTCATTAAATCCACGTTGCCAGCGCGATATCATCCTCGTTATTACACTCTGACGATCCGACTACAGCTGACTGCAGCGTCAGCGTTTAGCGACGTAATTCTCACCCCGCTCCGTCTGGACCGGGGCAGATCACCAAGTACCACTCGGCTACGGCGTCGTGACTCGTGATCCATTAAAAGTTATATTTTTGAACTTCTGGTTTAATGCATTTCTGTGGTTGAACCACGGGGAGACGTGAACCGGTTCATGGGCTGCATGAGTTCTAAGCTTCTGGAGCGGCTCTCTGATGAAGCAGCGCTTCCACTCGTTTGACGACTCGCTCATAGATTTTGATGCGTCCCATTAAGATTTGTATTTCAGAGTAGGCCTGTCTCTGGTCTACTGTAGTGCATGAAGCACAGGTGACTTTTTTTCTTCAAACAGCTGGTCGCAGTGATGCAACCTATGATTTTTTTTCCCTTTAGGGAAAGCACCTTTTAAAAATGTGGTCGCAGTCTAGAGCCCTGGTTTCAGCGGAAAACCAAAAGTGTACTTTTGGGTCACTTTTGGCTGAAAATTTTCGGTGGCCGAAAATTCAGTGCATCCCTAGGTAACACAAGTAAACATGGGTTTTTAACTAGAATAATTTACTTTTTAAATGATTTTTCAGTAAATCAGCCAGAAAGAGTTTGTATTCAGACTATAGAACAAACCACCAGGGCCTTCAGGTGTGTGTGTGTGTGTGTGTGTGTGTGTGTGTGTGTGTGTGTGTGTGTGTGTGTGTGTGTGTGTGTGTGTGTGTGTGTGTGTGCGCGCATGCGCGTGCGTGTGTGTGCATTTGCAATCACGTGTGCTCCTCCCAGCAACCAGCAGGTGAAAAGCTTCAACCTTGTTGTAATAGTAATGATCTTTTTACTATTAAATGACCTCCAGATGTTACTGAAGTCTTTGTCCAGAGATGATGTAATGTTTCCTGCCTACAGGACCAGAACACCTACCCAGCTCCTCCACACGGTACGGGCCCCGTTAACACCATGGCGTCCGGACCCGGTAACATGGCGGCGGCGCAGGGAGTGAATGCCATGGCGGTTAACCGTAATAACGCTGCGTACTCCAACAACCAGGCAACGATGGCAGCGGCGCTGAAGCAGCAGCAGATCCTGGAGCAGCAGAAGAAGCAGTACCTGCAGAGGCAGCTCATGGTGGAACAGGTGAGACTCACCTGTGATTTCTGCAGGTGTTCGGTGTGATGTTTGTCTGTCTTCACTACTCATCTCAGACACTAGATGGAGCTGTTGGCTCATAGGAGATCCAGTCAGAGCTTTTGCTGATACAGCTGTTTGTTCATATTTCCCAGCATGCCATGTTTTCTGTCTCTATCGTAGGCTGTTCTGAATGTTCCCTCTGTAGTCAGGCAGCCATTTTGTAGTGGTGTTTAAATTCTACCTGTTTATTTCCTTCCCTATCTAGGGTCCTAGAAACATCAGCTGGTCCAATAAAAGTAGTGAACACACTGTGGTTTGTACACTGGTGGAAATAGACCATAATGCATTGCTACCTGGGCCCCCAGAGCATGCTATTGCTAACATTCTAGGCTTCAGGATCAGTATCCTGGCTCTAATGAAGCCTTTAGTAATACATTGTGTAGGGCTGGGTACCGTTAAATATTTTTTGATACTACTTCTTTAACGATACCTGGTTTTTGATACCGGTACCTAAACGATACTTTTTTCAGTACCTATACGTATAATTCTGAGAGAAAATAACAGAGTACAAAAAGTTTTTTTAATTAACCAAAACCTCTTTTTGTGGTATATTAATGCTTTTATTATTACTGGTATTTATTGCTTACCTTGGAAACTTTCTGTTATGTCTGAACACAGCGCTGCGGGTGCAAGTTAATTACATGCGCGATGCATTTCTTCGACTAATTGCTGGAATTCCTGTTTTTCGCAGCACAAATCTCAATGCATATGTTGCATTTTGCTCTGTTCCCGTTTACCTTTCCAAAATGCAGCCAAACTTTAGATATTTTCAACATTTTAACTAGAGATGCACAGATCCAATCTTAAGATCGGGATCGGTACAGACATAGAAGAAAATTCTAGATTGGGTATCGTGACAATGGACTATGTGCTGTGAGTGACGCTGTGCGCTAATGCTACAAGTACGCTGAGTTTGTTAAACAAAATAAACAAAAGGGAGGCGACATGAAGCAGCTGACTTTGAAGGAGATGAAGGAAAGAGGTGAAAAGTTTCCACTTATAGTGTGAAGGTAACAAAACTCACGGAGGATTCTGTATTGTCATGGATGGGCTGATAAGGGACTCCAGCTGCTAATGGGCTTTATGCACACAGTACTTAGTAGAACTTCCGGTTTAAAATTAACTCGCGGGACCATTTCCGGTTCCATTTGAAACGTGAAGATTTCCAGAGTTAGAGTGCATTTCCAGCTAAAGATATTGTTTATAATCAAAACGAGTAATAGTATAGTATAGTACAGTATGATATATATATTATAGCACTAAGAAATGAAGCCATCATATAAGTATCAGCGACGGGAAGCCTCGACAGCTGAACACTGCTGTGCTCCGTTGTGTACCGCATCAGCTGAATATAATTCATCAGTCCGTTTCCACACATTTCCACTGAATAAATAACTACAAAAAGGAAGGATTGTGAACTTAAGAAGAGAAAACGTGATCATTTCTAACCACACCGTGTCTGCAGTCAACACTTTGCAGCACAGTAGTGAAAGAGCCGAGTGGAGGAGGCTAAAGGAGGAGGCGTGGCTCCGTTCGTCTTTAATTTCACTGGAACAACTATTCTTTTGGTGAATGAAGACTTGGTGTTTGATAACGTACAGCTAGACCAGAGAAAGTTGAAAGTTGGGAAGCAGTTTGAGCCCACGATCACGGCTATATAGATTTGTCTCACTGTTTTTTGATGATGGAAGCTACAAGCTAACGCTGTTAGCTTACCTTCAATTTCATGACTAAAGCTGGTTATATACAGCTTAAAGTCCTTCACCCGCTTGCTCACAGACGTCTCTGTGTGTTTTTCAAAAATCCGGTGGACATCGTTTACCGTGATGCGCGGCAGGTCTTGAAGAAAACGGGTAAAAAAATCCATTTTGTCCAGTCTGTGTGGGAACAGCGTTGAACCGGAAGGGAGGGGCAGAGTCTATCGCAACCAGGAAGTGACCGCGCATAAACCCTATTAACCACCTGGAGCCATGCTACAACGCAGTGAGCTGAAAATATATATAGCTGAAAAGGTGTTTTGCTTTTTGGGACCCTGGTATTTTTTCCTAAAATTGAAGCGCTAACTCTCCTCTCGCTTCCGGGATGTTCTGCTGAAAAATGCACCAGGACGCATTAATGGAGGATCCAAGCAGTGCACAAATGTGGCAGACAGACATCCGGATTGTCCAATCCTATTGTTCGGTCCAAACGATAGGCAGCTTCCACTTGCCATAAGCTTAGCGCCACACAGCTCTGTGTTAAACGGCGTCCGTTGTGTTGGCTGCGTCGCACAAACAGTGCAGCTCGTAGTCGACTCGTAGTCCTGTCACAGCATGCTGAGAGTGATGCAGTTGCATGTGCGACAGGTTGTCGGACACTTAAAACCCTGATCCAAGTGAAACAGACTCACAGCTGACAGAGCAGAAACGTTCACGTTCCTAAACTAAAACCTACCTTTGATACTTAAGGCTGAGCTTGATAAATCTGCTTGATCAGATCACTGATAGGATGGGTGGTGAAAAAAAACTAGTCAAGCTGGGACCATCTCTGATAGTTTTTATTTTGTTTACCAAGCTAGCTAGTGAAGTTGATTTTAAGTTACTTTTATAATGGATGTTTAATTTCTGTTTGCACAAACTGACTGTAAAGAGCAGATTGGTGTTTATTTTTAATATTTCCCATCAGCCAGTGCAGCTTTTGTTTTCCCCTCAATTTCAGCTCTTTAATTTATTTGACATTGTATTTTAAATTCCTAATTGTGCTGACTGAGAATTTTAATAGAGGGTTTGTTTTGTTCCAGTTTGTTTTTACATTTGACCAAAGTAGTGAAGCTACTGTTCTCAGTGTCAGGTTCTTTATTTTAAAAGAGTTAAGGTGTTCTACCACTAACTGCACTGACTGATCAGGTGAAGTTTTATTTTTTTATTGTTTTACAAACAGTGTGAAGTTATTGGCTTATTTAGGATACCTGTACTGGTGCACAGCTATAAATTAAATGTTTATTCTGTACATTTTTCTATTTTATTATTTTTTTAAATAGGAAAAAAATATGTTGCCCTGCAAAAAACGGATGGTCCCAGTTTTTTTCACATAGTGAGAAATAGTTCTAGGTACTACAGCGTTGTTTTTCTGTATCGGTATCTGATCGGTATCAACTGATACTAAACCTCTGATACCGTTATCGGGAGTGAAAAATGTGGATCGGTGCATCCCTAATTTTAACCTGGAAATCGCTCCACTTGTGGGAGAACTGTTTTGAAAGAGAGAGGAGGAGCTGCTGTGTGTGTGTGGGTGTGCGTGTGTGAGAGGACACTCTACTCCTCCGCGTCTCACATAAAACGGAGAAGTGGTGGCGAAATGGAGCAGCTCATTTACAGGAACATTTTACTGTAAAAGTATCGAAGTCCGTACTGTTTTTTTTTTCGGTACAAGTCTAGTGCCGTGTTTAGATGCCCAGCCCTAATCTTGTGTTTCTACAGGAGAAACAACGTCAGCAGGACCAGCAGCTGCAGCGACACCTGACCCGACCTCCTCCACAGTACCAG